>VZRL01000238.1:3667543-3818232 GCA_013397895.1 Origma solitaria | reverse complement strand
GGGTGTGGGTCCCCGGGAAGGCAGGACCTGCCTGGCGTTCTCCATCTCGCCGCTGCTGGGCTCGCAGGGTCGCGGGTACTGAGCCCCTCTGCCCCTCGGAGGGCCATGGTTAGGCGGCACCTACCATCTTAAGGAACNCGGCGCCGAGGGGAAGGCCGCCAGCACCCCCGGGGCACGGAGGGGAGAGAGCCGGGGGGACTGCAGCCGCGCCTCGGAGGCATGATGCTGGCAGAACGGGTGTGGGTCCCCGGGAAGGCAGGACCTGCCTGGCGTTCTCCATCTCGCCGCTGCTGGGCTCGCAGGGTCGCGGGTACTGAGCCCCTCTGCCCCTCGGAGGGCCATGGTTAGGCGGCACCTACCATCTTAAGGAACGCCCTGGTGGCAGAACACATACACGTATAGAACACATACACTTATAGAACACATACACATATAGAACACATACACATATGGAACACATACACATATAGAACACATACACATATGGAACACATACACATACAGAACACATACACATACAGAACACATACACATACAGAACACACACACATACGGAACACATACTCATATAGAACACATAAACATATAGAACACATACACGTATAGGACACATACACATATAGGACACATACACGTATAGAACACATACAGAGCCTTGGGTGACTGAGCACGTTGGGGATCAAAACCAGAGGGCAGTGCCTTTGTTCAGAGCTCCAATCTTCTTCTGAGTCAGCACCACATCCAAAAGGTCTTCCTTTCGGCATTTTTGGGCTCTGGCTTTTCTTCAGGGACAAGCTTCCAGCCCTTCTGCTCGTATTTCTGTTTAAAGCCCTAACACAGCTCTTCAGATGTACTGTGAAATCCAAACTCACAGCTTCCAGAGGGACATTTTCTCATGGTGACTGATAAAAACCCTGCATGGAGCTGTCTTGTTTGTTGAACGTCACTGGTGGATACCCAAGGATTGACAAACGCCTAGATTCAGGTCTAGATGTATTTCCTTGGTGGCCCTGGCAGTGTCCCTTTCCTGAGCATGAGCTTATGCCAAACCAGATTGCTCCCTGGCCTCTCCTGGACTAGAGGGACCCCTCCAGTTCCTCAGACACTGCTGCTGTTGTCCGTGCCAGTGTGGGGCTGAGCTCGCTCCCTGGGGGTGTTTGTTGGCTCTGCAGGGAAGATTGGACACCAGGTTTACACTGCAGCTCTGCTGCTGTGATTTGAATGGATGCCATGGGCTGAAGGCACTGGGGTCCGCAAAGTGGAAAAGCAGCAGAACAGTCTTAGAAACTACCTTTGTTTTAAAGGACAGGACCACACCTGAAAAAATGTATCAATAAATCTCTGGGCGTAAAACCTTTCTCTGCATAGCATTTCTGCTTTGGGGGTTGGACTAGCGACCTTCAAGGGTTGCTTCCTACCCAAGCTATTCTATGATTCTGTAATATCTATGACTCTATTTCACCTTTGAGTGGAACACTTTATAGCCATCATTCCTCTTTTTACTATTTAATACTTGTCAGAAAAATTCAGTAAGTGAGCACTGCTACTGCAGACACAAAGGATTTAACAGCTAATATAGTTCTGAGGCCATGGGTGAAACAAGGTTCGTTCAAGAAAACTGTGGCAGCAAAGACTGCTGTGGACTTGTTGGGTTTTTTTTTCCCCACGGTTTAATCTGGTCCCATTATCAGCGAGGCTTGGGGTGATGGGAATTCCATGAATGTTTGGACTATTTTAATTTACAGCTCTGTGTTGTTTCAGCTAGTAGAGGCATAGAAGGAACATCTCTGCATTTGTCCTGCAGATCTCTTTTCAGGCTGGGGAGAATGACAGCTACAGCAGGAGTGCGTGCATGACGGTGGGGTGAGCTGAACACAAGAATACACATGAATTTGTGGTGGCTGCCAAGTGAGATTTAGCAGAGCCATTCACCTGAATCCTGCTGTGCTGACAAGCGTTCAGAGAGGGACAACTCCAAACATCACACAAAACCATGTTCATTTTAAAAGTATTTCAGGTAATTCTGGATTTTTTTTCAGGCCTGATTTTAAGGTAATTGTGCACTGGAACCACCCCCACTTCCCCCGGGGAGCTGACACATGCCCAGAAAAAGCTTTTCATGGCTAATGTTGCCGCACTCCAGTCCCCGGTCACCACTGAGAAGCATCAGCTGCTCTTTCTAGTTGAGGTTACTGCTTGACTGCGTTATGCTAGCAGGGGCTCCAGTCCGGCTGTGCCTGCGCCTGGCCATCGCAGCAGCAGCTTGGGGACATGCTGGGACACAGCTCTGGGCCTTGGCTCCAGCCAGGTGTGCTCACCTTGGATAACCAGCGGGAAAGGAGGGACAAGCACAGCCCCCCAGCCTGGGGAAACACAGCTGAGCAAAGGGGTAGGGCTTAAACATTCAGCACGTTGGAAATGCTTTCTAAGGAGGCAGGGAAGGGAGATTCAGAGAAAGGTTACTCACTTGGCAGTGGGAGACTGAAATTCTCACCTCTGCTTTGTGGGGAACGTAGCAAGTCAAGCCACACGAAGGGCACCCACCTTAATTTGCCTTAGACACTGCTGTGGTGGGGGCTGACTGTTAGAGTGCAGTTATCCCACTGGCACTGCCCTTTTGAAATTCCTGAAGTGCCCTGTAAATTGTCATGGGGAAACACCCTCTGGGAGCGCTCAAATATCACCACCCCAATTTTACGAAGATTCAGAGAATTCAAAGCCACCATAATGGATATTTAGAACTAAAAATATGGTGTCTATATAATAATTTACTCAATTTGCAAGGACTCTGAATGCTTCCTACCCCCATAAACACAGTACAAAATGTAACCCCAGAGCACAGCCACAGTTCTGGGGACCATATATTTCAGAAAGCCAGAAGATGCCTGTTTGCATCTTGGTGGAGGCAATTTGGGGGAAGAGCAGACTGTATGATTGTAAGTGCATGAGGATGGGTTTTGCAGTTTTGCTCACACATTTTGAAAGCCACCATTGGGACTCAGCAATTTTATTGTTTGTAAAAATCCGTATTGTGTGCATAGAAATACTGCAAAAAATTAAAATTTGAATATAAACCATCACAGTAACAGTTTGTGCAACACACTCTAGCTAATAAATATTACACTTATCCAAATATAAATATAACCAGAGAAATACCACCTAGCAGAGCAATATTGCTGCTACTTAATAGCAACGTTCTCATGCTCAGCACACCCCTGATTCCTTCAAGGATACCAGGGGTACCAAGGATACCTTCAAGGTGGGGGCAGTTAGTGAGAAACTGAACCTTGTGAGCCTGCAGTTACCCCTGTCACGGTGTGGGAAGATGTATAAGGCAGGAACTGATGCCTTGCCCATATCCATATGCCTGAAAAGATATTCTGTCTCCTAAAAGCTACCCTAGAATGAAGAGTCTGAAAAATACCAAAAATTAAGCCTCCTTCTATGAAAAAATAGCTTGACACAGGATATGTGAGATCATGGGATTACATTATTTCCTTGTTCCATTTTTGTTGGCAAACATATTTGAACCTGACTTCTGTAATGACAGGAGATTGCCGCTGAAAGTTTGCACTTCAGAGTTTTTGTAAGCTGCTCTCATGAAAGGTTTCCTTGTATTCTCACCTGCCCAAACAGAGAAGCATCAAAAACATATATTGCATATCTGCACGTATCATCTGTGAGCCCTCTTGACTTCCCTTGTGATTGTTAATGCTTAGCAAAAAGTCCTGATCTTATTTACAAATTCTGCAGGACACCACCACCCACACATTTGGGTTTCGAGTCAGTTATGTCAAAACATTGTCTCTGTCTTGCAGTGAAAATACAGATTTCAACTGAAATACCAGGAGATGGATTTTGTTTATACCTCCTGCTGTCAGCACATAATGTGGAACTCCACATAATGTGGAGGAAGAACCCAGGCAGTCCATTTTCACTGGACTTTTTCTTTGGTCAGTCTCTTTGTTCACAGAAGAGATGGAAAAGTCTTTACTAGTGATGATTCAGTTACTCTTTGCAGTACAAGAAAACTCCTCTCATGATCACTGGTGCACTGAGCACATACTCTGCATGTTTTCTCCTCATGGCTCCCTTCTGAGCCCTCTGGCTCCTTCCTCCCAAATGCACCAATTCAGGAGTATATTCCTGTACCTTTCACAGGTAATCAGATCCTGGGACTCTGTCTTGTCCTGGGTTGGAAACACATAAGATTCTGCACTGCTGTCCTCATACTTTGCTCAAAGAAATTGGATGGGGGTCACATATTAATCTTAACATTCAGCTTTGATTTCCCCCCTCCACGAGTGTCTTCATTTGTATCAGAGTCCCATTTTCCCACTCACTACACCATGCAATTTGAGAGAATTTCAAGACTCTTCAGCACATTGCTTTTTCTCTTCCCCCCTTACAAACTTGCATGAACACACAGACACCTCTTGAGTTTATCAGGTATCCAAATCCTATTCCTGTTATGGCACAGTTGCAGGGGAAATCATGCAAAAGGAAAACAAAACCACCTTGAAATACCAGCATCAGAAATGCAGTCACTGAATCCAGCCTGCTTCTGTGTCTCCCAGGCTTATTCCTGTTCAGAGCTTTCAAGTTCAGCCCACTCCGAATTAGAGAGCCAGGGAAATGTCTAAACATTCCTCCTCAGTTAAAGAAAGCCTTTTTTTTCCCTCCAGGGAAGACCATTATTTGGGTGCTCACAGAAACAGAACAGCAATGTCAGATCTCTTAATTTTGGGGTTGTATCTTCAGGAGAAACACTCTTGCTGGACCGTGTAGTTCAGGACTCCATGCTCAATAGTCACTTCTGGTTTTAAGATGCAAACCACATTCTTGGTCAAACCAAAGCCTGTGTCTGTCTAGGCTCAGGAAGATCTGGAGATAGCTTGTCTGTCTGGAAGTACCAGCCTCTGCCCTCTCCTTCTCCCCAGGCATATGGCAAGTGTTTATGGTGAGAGGATTCCTGTTAATGCTTTGTGTGGGGAAAATCCAGCCTTCTCTCCTCTCAGCTGTGCTGAGCACACGGTGCCATGATTACACATCAAACTCAGAGATCTCACTCAGCTGAAACAGCAGAAGAGAAAAGGATGGCCGCTCGTCTTTCCCCTGAGCAAGGGAGAGAAGAGAGAGGAGGAACATTAATGTCAGCTGGAGAGGAATGGCAAGGTTAGCAAGGAAGCCTTGGGAAGAAACGGAGTATTAACAAAAATACAATCTATCCATATAAAGGAAATGCCACTGGAAGAACTAACTTCCTTCTGTGCAATGTTTCTTTTCTATTACCAGTGAATTTGGCTTGGTGGACACTAAGTACCTTGTAATGGCTTGGCTCACTGTTAGAGCCTCATTTTTAGCCTCACTGTTAGAAGTCAACCCCACAGATCCACAGCTTTCTTAGGAAGGAAAATGGGGAATTAACTTGAGTTAGGTGCATTACGTGGGCTTCTCAGTGAAGTCAACACATGCTTTAGAAACAGCAGCTGAAATAAAAGGCAGAGAGCCCAGAGGCTGCTTGCTAGTGCAGATGAAAGCTACAGTGCTTCACCTCCAGGATTTTATCATGTAAATCCTCCTTAAAGCCAAGGGGAAGGGAGGTCTTGTCTTTGGGGAATAGGGCTCTCCATTCCAATACTAACCATGCTCCAGCAGTGGCTCATCACCTCATAAATTGCTTTGGAGGCCAGCTTGGGTTTGTAGAGCCGAAATCCAGCGTTGATTTCTTCCACCACTTCTGCATTGGTGCGATTCTCGTAGGGAATTTTACCTTCACTGAAGACCTCCCACATCAGCACTCCTAAAGCAAACAAATGGGAAAAAATCACTGAGAGGCAAATAAAATCCTCAGCAGGCCCAGGGCCACCTTCCACCTGCTCTTTTCTGCAGCTCAGCATTGGTGCCAGTTACTTGGAAAAGCAATTTTCCTTGGATTCTCAGCAGACATCTGATGGGTCTGCCAGGGTCCAGAAGGGAGACCAAAGCTGAAATTAAGGAAGAAAGCACAGGGAAGAGCCCATCTGGACATCTGAAAACCCAGGCCTTAACACAGCTGTCCAGTTTGAGGATGCCAGCCAGGATCTCTGGTGCTCTCTGAATGCGTGGTGCTCTCTGAAGCATCTCCCTGTTGAGGCTGTGAAGGGCCTGAGCATGCAGCTCCCGCTGTGCTGCTCACAGCCCACCCCGGGAGTGCACAGCTTGAGCCAGCAAAGGGCAAGGGAAGCACAGAATCCACAGGCACAGACTAGCAAAGGTCATCATCCTGCATTATTTACTGCTGGCCCCAGGGCTGAGTGGCACCCCATTGACTGTGAGCCGTGCACAGCACACTGCCCCATTCTCTGCGTGGGCTGGAGAGGGGCCAGGCTCGTGAGTGTGCCAGATCCACAGCCCAGGGGACAGCCTTTGTTATGGCTTTGGGGAAAAACACACAGCCGTGCTCTTATCTGCCACGGTCCAGAAGGGATTCCAAAGAATGGATGCAAATCAGAAAACAATGCATTGGGGAGCAGGAAATGAGGTGAGGAGGGTGAGCAGGGAAATAGCATTTTCAGATCGGCATAAAGCAAATGGAGTTAGCAGAGCAAATTTGGAAAGGCAGAGGGTTTGAGTGAGGCATCAGTGCCTGGGACTGGCATGCAGAGGGATGGAGTGCCTAAATGTCTTCCCTCTCCTCTCTTCTCTCCTCTTATATCCTTATATAATCTTCTCAGTGACTCTCCATTCTTTCCTTGGACACTCTTGCTATGTCAGCACGAAACAGTGTTCATTATTTGGTACTGCACTGAATTACATAGGTATAATACATTAAATTGGCAATATTTGCAGTGTTCTAAAGTATCTAGTAGTTTTCTTTTATTTTCTTTTCTTTCTTTCACTTAAATGATCTAGGCTTGCTTTCCTAAGCCATTATTCAGTCAAAGCACCTTTGGAGTCCAGAGGATGCAGTGTTAAGAAGACTTAACTTGAGGACTGAGCCCCTTGATTTTCTGAGCCAAGGTTTGTTGAGTTTTCTCCATTTTGACAAGAGTTTCTTACCAAATGACCAAACGTCAGATTTGGTGCTGTAGTTGCTGTAGGAGAAAACCTCTGGGGCAGACCACTTGACTGGAAACTTGGTTCCTGTAGAGCTGGTGTACTGATCATCGAGGACAATCCTGGAAGAAGAGAAGGGGAATGCTGAGTTTCCCCATCCCGTGACAACCCCACAGGGACCCTGTGCAGCCTGGGTGGCTTTACCTCGACATCCCGAAGTCAGACACTTTGACCACGTGGGATTCCCCCACCAGGCAGTTCCTGGCAGCCTGCAAGAAAAGAAGGGGCAAAGGCAGCAGGTCAGAGCTAAAACACTGTCCTGGACACTCCGTGGCTTTTATCCTGGCAGAGAGGATAATGCTCAGAAAAAGAAGCATCAAAGTGACATTGTGCCATACAAAGAGGACAAACCCCTGAGTTTCTCATGCTTTCTGTACATTTTACAGCATGGTCCTTTTGCCAGAAAAGCTGTTCAGCCATCACTCTGACTTGAAGGCCCTTGTTGCCCAGAATGGGCAGAGCAAGACCCTAAAATATCCACAGCTACTCACGGTCATTGCACCCCTAGTGAAACAGCAGCAGTGACCGATGGAGCTTGATTGAAAACCACCTAATGAAAAGTATTTTATCATCAATGCATGTTTATACATGACTTCTGCTTGAACAGGTTTTTTTGTCATCTTCACTGATTTTAGACGTGAAGAGTGATCAGTACTGTGGCTCTTGGGGAGAAAAGGAGTCTACTCAGGATAAAAAGACAAATTTTATAGGCTTGTTTCTTCTCTCCCAAACACAATTATGGGGAATAGATTGATCAGTGCTCCAGGGCTTGATTTTTTTTTTCCCTAAAGTATTTGTTCTGCCTTTGCAATAAGGGCAGATACAGGATCCCCTGAAAACTGACAGGCAGGAGGAGTGTAGAAGCTGAAATCAAGGAAGAAAGCACAGGGAAAAGCCCATCCGGAGCAAAGAAATCCATGTGAGACCAACACACCAGGTCTCTGTGGATGACAGAGTTTTGTTCCAGGTAAGCCATTCCTTCACACACATCCAGGCACATCCCCAGCAGGGTTTCCCTGGAGAAGCTGCCCCGCTGGCTCCTGAGGTAGTCGGACAAGCAGCCGTTCTCCATGAACTCAAACACCAGGCAGATGGGAGCATCCTCAAAGCACACACCGTAAAGCTGGACCAGCTTGGGGTGAGACAGCTTCCTGTGGGACAGGGAGGGAAGGTGGAAAAGAGGCTGAAATAGGTTCAGTGCTTGCCATCCTTACAGCTACTTATGGCACCATGCTGTACCCTGCTCACTGCAAAGGCCAACTTTGCAGATGTGCAGACCAAGGACTAAGTGTGACCCCATTTTAACAGTAATGGTCACCAAAAGATTTTTCTGCATGGAAGATCATCCAATCAAACAAAAATAAAATCAATTTCTTTCTGTCTTGCGGGGAGGGAAATGCAAAAAAATGCAAAGAAAGTCGATAAAACCAAAGGGAAATATATTCAGTTGTACAAAGCAAAATGTTTTAGAGGTAAGGCTTTTCAATAAAATTGCCCTTAAGTTTAATGAGATTTTTTCTGAGAAAAACCACTTTGCTCTTCAAAATGCATCACCAAGGAAGGCTATCCTTGTCTTCCAGAACAGCAGAGATCTGGAAGACCATTCTGAATATCGATAGCCTTGGAAGCACAGTAGTTCTCCTATGCTTTGAATTGCCTTCCTTCATTGAGCTCACCAGTTTCTTTATGTACTCTTTAGATACACAGCAGATAATGCAAGTTTGAATTCCCTATTCATATTCCTGGCAGCACTTTGGTTCACTGTTATGAATCTCACAGGGTGCGATTGCCTTGGTGAATCTGTCACTTACATCAAGACTTTCGCTTCCTCGATGAAATCCTCCTCAGACATCGCTCCGTCACGGATGGTCTTTATGGCTACTTTGGTCTTGTCCAGCAAGTAGCCAAGGTAGACCACCCCAAACTGACCACTGCCAATCTCCTGCACGCGGGTGAGCTCAGAGGCATTAATGACGAGCTTTCCTGTTGATCACAAGGGGGAAAGAGTAAAGATAGAGCTGTGAATGCCAAACAAAAAGCTTTTGTGGATGAAACACTGAGGCAGGACTTGAAGTGAGACTTTCTGGCTCTCCCTCAAATTGCCTGTCTGACCTTTAATAGCTCATTTGGCTAGTCCATGCTGCAGGTCATGTTCAAGGGTAGGAACAACATCTCCTTTCCCCCCCTTTGTCTCGTCTATCCAGTTCTTCAGGGAGGATTGTTTCTGCCATGCATATGTGCAGTACCCAGCACAATGTTGGGTTTGAGTTTCTTTGAGTCTCCAAGAATTACAGTAAATTCTGTTGACAACTGTATTCAAATGAAGGCATCTTTCAGGAGGGACTCAGCTTTCACGAAAATATCCTATGCTCCCATTTCCATCCCCTTTGTGCAGCATTCATTTTAGTATTTAATGTTGCCTTCACTGAGACCCTGGGGTTCTCATCATCTCCCTCAAGGCGCTGCACAATCAGTTCATTCATTTATCAGTGGCCGTGACAAAGATGACGGTCTAGAGAACAGTACAGTGTACAGACCTGAAGAAAGCCATTTATTGTGGCTGCAATCACACGAATATTCACCAGTATCCATGGGGATGTGCAGAATCACCCAGCTAACCAGCCAGGAGCGTGATTCCCGTGTAGTCCTGAGAGAACCTTACCATAGCTGACCCCTGCGGTGATCGGGGCCTTTTTCCTCCAGGAAGAGACCGCGTATCGCAGCCGTGTCACGAGACCTGGGGACACAGGGACACGAGGGTTCCTGTTATTGCCACGGCCATGGCTGCCACCACCCCAGAGGGCAGTTTGGATTTTGGGGGCAGATTTATTATACTGAGTTCTCAGCTCCACTTGAGGGCAGCTGAACCTCTGTGCAGGCTCTGGTTTCCTGCCTGTGTGAAGGAAGCCAATTCTGAGCACTTTCAGCTTATTTCCTGTTTTCACATCCACAAATACCAGCCGTGAGTCTCTAATGACACTGATGGATTTCCAAATGATACTCTGTATTTTTAGGGTATTTTTGGCGCCCAGTTTCCCTTGGTACCCCTGGCCTGTGGGGATGGGAGTCACCATGTTTGGCTGTGGATCCTGGCCATGTCCTTGACTTTGTGTCAAACCAAGGCCCAGGGATAGATCATCACCTCAAGAAGGCCGTGCAGTGTAATTGCAGCAGATAGCTTGGCCTGGCAGTGGTGGTACAGCCCCAGGGCTGTCTATAACATGCCATTATCACATCTGTGTTGGTCATGGTCAGCCTTAGAGGGACCACCAGAGTGAGGATGGAATGCTGAAAGCTGGAAGCTGGCCTGAAATGGCTCTTTCAGAATAAGCGGGAGAAAAGGTGATGCCATTTAACCAATTTCATCGTAAGGACAGAGGGCTTGGGAGCCCCTCCTCCATTCCAAACAGACACCTGGCAAAGCACCAACTTCTCTGTTGAGCATCAGCTTCACTCACCTGCTGCATTGTGCTGGTGGTAGTTGATGAGGTCAGGGATGGAGTCAAACACGTGCTTTTCTGCCAAATAATATCGCTTGGGAAAGTCGGTTGTTTCATTGATGTGATAATGCTTTATAACAGGATTGTTGTCCGTGCTGAAAAAGAGGAGGTTTTCTGTGAGAGAAAACAGCTTGCAGCAAAAGGACAAGGAACTGGGGTATAAACAGAAACAAATGAGCAAAGGGGAGAATCTTCCCCCAGAATGAATGGGGGAGGAGCAAGGAGTGAGCTGCAGTCGCTAATTAAGTCTGGGTACTTGTATGTTCTCCCTCTCACTTGTAGATGGTCTCATCTTGAGAGAAAGGCTGAGGTTTCCTGATAAGAGAAGGTTGAGTACTGACTTTCTCTGCCTCTCCTTTGTGAAACACAGCTTTCTGCCCCATCACTGAAACCCTTTCCCTCGTCTTGCACTCCCCACCTCTGATGAGTCCAGCACACAGCCCATGTTGATCCTACCAACACTTCAGCTCAGGGGACAATGCCCTCAGAATGACAACCCCAATGATGTCCAAGGGACTATTTATAGGCACATATTTAGATGCAGGGAGAAGTGGAGCCTTTAATACTCTTTGGGACTTGCAGCTGACTCTTCTGCCTTTTTTGGAAGTGTTTTCCCTCTATCATTTTCATGAGCCTTCTGCTCTCTCATTATAATGCCAAAACAACTATGCAGAGATTACACACTCATAGAAGCCATTTCATTGGTGTAATTGATGTGAAAAGCTGCTGAGCTCAGCTGTACCTCAGTGCTTTGGTGAAAACAGAGACTGTGTACATGCCAGGCTGCCTCGAATCTCTCACCATGAAGGCCCCTTCCCTACCCTGGAACAGGAGCAAAGAGAGAAAACTGGTTAGAGACATAATGGGAAAAAAAAAAAAAGGAAAAAAAAAGAAGCAGGCTGGGGGCAAAGCTGTGCTTATTTCAGCCCTGTCATGAGGATGTGCTAAACGTGTAGGAAAAAAAAGAGCCATCACCACACCGACAAAGCGTGGTGTGTTCCATGCACAGCTCTGGTGGCTGCCCAGGGCCTGCAGGTCTCTCTTGGGTGTTCTGTGCTTTTAGCTCAGCTTCCTCTCAGCTCTCAGAGGAAATGAGACTTAGGCACTTGTGCTGAGTAGGTGTGGGTGTGCCTCTGTGTCCCTCCAAGCCTCTGGAAGTCCTGAATCCATGGCTGCCCTGAGCCCTGTCTGACAGAGCACATGTCCAATGGAGAGAGTGGCCGAGCAGGAAGGCAAACCCCTCTGAGTGCTCCCCACTGAGTGAGCAGCCACAGAGCAAATCACATTTTATCCAACACCAGAGAGTCCATATGGGAGTGTAGGAAAGATAATTTACCCGTGTACCACAAATTGGAAAAACTTGGACGTGATCCTGCCCTTTCACAGGCACACCGGTCTAAACATAAATGTGCAGGAAAGCAGCCTCACTGCACTCTGGCACTCACAGAACCATTTTCCTTTTTAACTTTTCACTCTGATTGTTTTCTACTCATCCAAATGCTAAAATGTCTCATAGACCACGATCTCACAGAGCCAGATCCTGATGGATCAGATGGCAAAGAAGAAGATTTAACACCACAATTTGGATGGAATGTGCTGTACTGACCTATATATTGGTAATAACCCCACCATTTTTTTCTTCTGTTTCCAGGTAAAGATGCTTTTCATCTGCCATCCCAATCACACAGTTTTTTCATCCCCTCCTTTGCTTTACATGGTAGGTTTCCTCCATTTTATGTCTCCTACCCACCCACAACACTTCATGCAAATCTAATCCATCAAGTGCACCCTGCCTTGGCCTCCTTCCCGAGAGGTTTGCTCAGCTCCAGGTGAACACAGAGGCTGAGCTGCTCTGCATCCCCTGGGTCTGAGCTGCTCTGCATCCCCTGGGTCTGAGCTGCTGACTCTCAGCGTGCAGCTCTGCCCAGGTGGGATCAGCTGCTGAGCTGGGAACTTCCCAGGGTTGGCTCTTCAATGCACAACATCTGCACCACACAATATCTGGCACGGGGAAGCTCTAAAAAAGGTCTCTCTGCTGCTGTGGAAGCTTTTAATCGTGCACAGTGAGGGCTTCAGGACTGGAGGTAGGCACGTTTTGGAGACAGCATCCTGCCCAAGTTACTCTGAGCTCTATTCTTGCCCTTCTGTTCTCATTTGACACCAAGCCTGGCTAAAGATCACTCACAAGCCTGGCCACATTTCTGGGGGGAGCTGTGAGGTTTGCAAGGTTTTGAACCAGAAGTCTCTGCAGCCACATGGGGGTAGTTACCACAGAAAAGTTGTACTGGTAGGACTGAAAGAAAAAATAAGGACCATGTGTGGACAAGTCCTGTAGTAGTTTATACAAGAATTTTTAAAATCACACAAAAATGCTCTTATTTCCATAAAATACTACCATTCCAAGAAGCAACACTTTTTTGGGCCACCTGTTAATGTAAGAGCTGATTTAAAAATTAAGGTTGTGTTTGTGTGGAAAATTTGAACAAGAAGCTTATTCTTTGTATTTTCAGTACAGTCTTCACTGGAAAACTCTGGCTCAACTGAAGAATTAAAGATGTGTGCTTACATGCACACACACAGTCAAAATTTAAAAAACAAACCCCAGAGCCATACTTTTGGCTTTCACCCAAAATACTTCAGCACAAGATTGGTTAGATTTTCAGAGAACTACTGGCATCCGCAGTCCTCCTGCAGAGGCAGAAAAGATGAGGGAAAATCACAGTTTTCAGCTGGCACGGTGCTCTGAAGCAGTGTTTGGCTGTGTTTGGATGGCACAGCTCTGTCCATGCTCAGCTAATGAGGAGATAAGGGGGATGTGCTGGTGGTCCTTTATCTCACATCACACACCAAGGACAGACACAGCAGGAACCCAGGGTTCATCTCTCTCACACAAAGCAGCCCTCGCAGGCTTCATTTGCCATTAATTAATTACTGTTTCCCATCCACCCCGTACATAACACTGGTTTACCTCATCCCTGAGCAATGTTTCTGCTTTGCTTCTGCTGATGTTCTTATTGTACCACCTGAAAACATCAAAACACTCCGAGTCAGCATTTCTAGGCCAGGAAAGTTTCTCCTGAACAGCTTCTGAAAGGAGTGTCCCCAGGGTGGAATACCAGGTGGGGTGGGGGCATTTGAAGCCTGCACCTTCAAATCCAGGGTGCTCAGAGGTACAAGAAAAACACAGGCACAACTTACTCATACATTTGCAGGTTCTCGGGTGATTTTTCCACCAGGTAGCTGCTTGGCACGTAGCCTTCGTGCCTGTTGAGAGGCAAGACAAGTGTGAGTGTGCTGACAGACAGGATTTTCTCTGCCTCTGTAGGAGTCAGCCTTGAAAGCTGTGCCTGCTCATTGCGTGATAGAAGTGCTGGTTGGCATGTACTGAGTGGGGTTACTGGAGAAGAAAACAACTGATTGCACCTCTAAACTTGGAGAGTTTCACAATTTTTTCCCCTACGTAACACTGCACATATCGGTCTGAACTAAGGACTCTTTATTGCTGTAAAATTAACTTTCAGATCCTTTTCTTCAGCTGCCTGAATACAAGCCACAGCAAAGGGAAGAAAGTTACCCTCAATAATCTTCCTTCGCTTTTCCCCCATAAATAAGAGGATGCTTCACAAAAGCTAAACAAGAGGGATTAAACATGTATGTTAATGGAAGAACAAATTGGAATTAGAAAGGATTTGCACACTTGATGTTGAAAAGGGACTTACCCATTCTTATCTTGAATCAGCCACCAGTGTTCCTCAGAGCTGTCAATCACATAATATTCCTCGTTGTATTGTAAGGTCAGCTCCTGTGGGTTCTGGGCTTCATAGTCATATATGGCTATGACCACGGCTTCTTTTGGGTCTAGCAACAATTTCTGCACAAATTAGGCAAAAGGCTCATCATATCCATATCCATATTCATATTCATATTCATATTCATATTCATATTCATATTCATATTCATATTCATATTCATATTCATATTCATAAAAAGCAATGGCATGCTCTCTAAAGTGGCAACACTGGTGTCCCCTGGGCTCAGAAGCCTCAAAGCACCCCAGAGCATCTAGTGGGATGTGGTGGCAGCATGAGGATCTTTAGCACTTTCAAACAGTGAATTTCACATAAAAATTTCAGTTGCAGAGAAGATGCCCAGGGAATGTTATCACAGGTGAAATTTTAGGTCACTGCACTGTGGGGAACATTAATAAGGACATCTTCCCCACTGCTAATTAATCATACAGGACAGGACAGCCTCACTGCACTCACCCAGTTATCTTCAGGAGTGGGAGGGAGAGGCTTCTTCGAGGCTGAAATGAAATCAAGAAAGATAATTTGAAGTAGATAAGGACAAAACCAGGGGAGAAACCACCAATGTAATGAATTGATACAAATCCACTGAACAGTGAGCTTTGGACTTTCAGAGCAAGACCTTCAACTGCAGCTTCACAAATCTGAGAGCAAGACCTGCAACTTCAAATACAACTTCACAGTGAAGCTCAGCAGGGCTTGGAAACTGGAGTCCAATTTACTTAAGGAATCAAGGTAAAAATATTTAAAAAAAATATTTTAATTATTTTAATTTTAATAATTTAATAATTTATTAATTTTAATAATAAAAAATTTAAATAACATTAAAAAATGTTTCTTTGGTGAAAAATGATTGACTATTTGTATTCCTTCTCAGGAGACAAAGTAAAGATTATGCTTGGCCATTGAAACCACAGAGGAAATATGGTTTGGTCAAAATAGGACACACACAGTTGAATGCATTTATCTCAAGAAAGTTGTTATGGCTTCTTGACTGACCACAGCTGATCAAGTTCTTAGTTCTCCATCTCATTCCAAAAACAGCACCAAGCATCACACACAAGAAAATGTGAATTAAAAATAAAAAAGAATACCACATGCACTAAAAGATAAGCCAAAATGGCTCAAGAGTCCGCAATCATGTCTCTTTATGGAAATGTAACATCATATTTTTTTATGTTCTGTACAAGACAGATTCAATTCTTTACTTTTGCTAGGAATAAATATTTTCCATGTCAGGATGGTCTTAACAAGTCACTTACCATTTTTGGTGGGGTCATAGACCACACAGCCAGCTGCCATCTTCTCTGTCTGAGCACAGCATCTCCACTTGCCATCTAACCAAAAATCTGGATGACACTTGGAAGCCAAACTGTTGTTGTATCTGACTTCTGAAAAACATTAGGGGAGGAAGAAGAAGGGGGAAAATGAATTTATTTGCATTCACATTAGTTCTAAAAATCATCTAGAACTAAATGGAAATAACCTCTACTTTAAAGAACCTTCTTGTTCTTTTCAAACTAAGCTTTGGTGAACATTATCAACCTTCTCCATTAATGTTTTCCTTTCTCCCAGAAGGAGTGAATGCCACCATCAATGTGGAACAATAACCTTCCTGCTGGTGATGGAACCCATGTCCCTCTGCTGTGGTAGAACAGAATCCTACAAGTGTGACTCTCTTTAAAATGACCAACACGGAAACCAGAGAAGGAGAGTCACATAAAAAGAAATAAAACCCAGCAGGCCACATATTGATGATTTTCAGGATACTTCTGGTGTGCCTCAGTGTTCAGAAGGAGCTGCACAGGCTGGCATTCACCAGCACCAAACAGTTCTTGCACATGTGGATACCAGTCTTGAATGCCTGCATGAGTGATTACAGTCCTTTTTGAAGCTCAGGGTCTCTATCTGTACTAATAATTTCCCTGAAAAGAAAAAAAAAAAAAAAAAAATCTGCAAGCCTGTTTCAAGAGACTGTTCAAATTGCCCAAGGCAGGGGACAGTCTCAAAATGTTGAACGAGAAGTGGTGGTACAGTAGAAGCTTAGAGTAGGGGAATGACTGATTGCAAGAGTCAGTGCATGAAATTCACAATATTTCCATCAGGCACAATGCTTCCAGAGGGAAAAATACAGCAGCAGTGCTGTAAACCAGAATAAAGCTATGACAGAAGCCTGGTGCAGTTTTTATGTAATTAATTAACACCTTCCTCAGTCAAGCACTCTGCTTGTCTCTGCCCCCAGTGTTGGTTACTGCAGCACCATGGGAGTGAACCACAGCACAATTCAGGAGGTGAACAGGAAATGAAAGCTACCCGCAAAAATGTTCCTTAATAATCATGATTCTCTAAAAAGGTTGTCATCTAACCAAAAAAAATCTATTAATAAGAGCTGAAAAATTTTCTGGGCAGAAAAGGTTATTGTGAAAAATTAGCCATAGGAAAGTGCTCGTCTCTTCCTGAATAAGAAACCTCAAATCGCAGTAAGTTATCAAGAGTTTATTCTAGAAAGACACAAATCACAGAAACACGGAATGGGTCAGGTTGGAAGGGACCACAGTGGGTCATCTGGTCCAACCTCCCTGCTCCAGCAGGGCCATCACAGAGCACATGGCACAGGATTGTGTCCTGATGGCTCTGGAATATCCCCAGGGGGGAGACCCCACAGCCTCCCTGGGCAATCAGTGCTCAGTCACTGCGCAGGGAAGCTCTGCCTCGTGTTCAGGTGCAGCTTCCTGGGCATCATTTCTGCCCCTTGCCTCCTGTCCCATTGCTTGGCACCACCAGGCAGAGCCTGGTCCACCCTCTGACACCTCCCTGCAGATCCTGACAGACATTAAGGTCCCCAAACAAACCATTCCACGCCCAAATGTCCCACGGCTGCTGAAAACACACCCACCAGATCTACAAGCAATTCGATTTTATTACCCACTACCACTTTGCCTGCTGACATGGGAGACACTGACTCCTCTCACACATTTTCTCTGCATCATTTGCGAGAAAATTCTTCAGACATAAGCACCTTCCACAATTAGGTGGGCACAGGGGTTTTTTACCTTCCTTCAGAGTAAGGACCCATCTCTGTCTGCTCTCGCGGTTTGGGGCGAACACGTAGAGGATGTAATTATCGTGGACAATCTGCAGAGGGGGGAAAGAAAGGAGGCATGAGAAGCAATGCCAGACACACTGATCACAAGGGAGTCACCACAGGAAAGGGGCAGCAGTCCTCTTAGCAACAAGTTATGTGCAAAATGATGATGTGGGGAAGGAGAGCAGCAGGGACTGTTCAGAAGCATCTCCTAACCTCACTGACTTTTGGTTATTTAAATTGGAGTAGAGGTTCTGATGAAGAACCTGGTGTTGGGTTCATTAATGACTGCACTGTGAAGGAAATGTTATTGAAATATAAAATGAGCTGATATTTCTCTCAGTGTGGTCAACAGACAGACTCACCTGGAAAGGGTATTTATACTGACAGGGAATGATGATGTCACTTTTCACAATTTCCACACATTTAATCCTGGAAAGTTCCACAGAACCCTTCAAAGTCCTTTTTTTCTAAAAGACAGAGAAAAGCACTTGGTTGATGCTAATGATTGTGGATTAAGTGAATAATTAGACCAGACTGCTGTGTCCGTGGGAGATTTGGTTTTAATAGAGCAGAAGCAAATTAACTGATTATGTAAGATATTTAAAAGTATAAAGAATCATTCTTATATATGGCACCTCTGTATGGATTCACATACACATACATACATGCACATACATATATTTCAACTCAGCACATGAATTCTTAGAGAACCAGTTAAAACCTTTGGTTGAAATGCAGCTTTTGCTTTTTTAATTCTAGCAAAATGAAATCCCTTTTTAACCAAAAAGAACTGTTTTCACTAAATATTCAGTTTACTAACACTCCTGTTTCATATTGAAAAGATATACACCAATAAATATTTTATGAAAAATAAGTTGGGCACTGAGAATTTAAAAACTATTAATTTCATCCAAAATGTACATTTTTCCTGCATCTGTTTTCCAAAAAATGACAACATTTCTCTATTTTTGTTTTGTCTTTTGGCTTTTCAGCTAAGAAAAAGACAAAGGGAATTTTGAAATTAGTAGTATCCTCAAAAACTTGCCAACAAAGCTGTTTCTCTGGCATCCTCTGCTACACTTTTATTCATCGTGTAGCAGGTGCCTGAATAACAGTATGGGCAGTGAGGACAGAGTAAAAAGAACAGAAATTCAAGTGTCCCAGGTGTCTTGGTGTCCCCTGTTCCCTGTGGGATCCTCGCTCCATAGCTCTTGGCCACTGAGGTTTTGCACAGAGGGGTGAGGGCAGCCTGGGGGAGCGGAGCTGAGGCTCAGCCTCTGGTGCTTCTGCAGGATCCACTGCACGAGTTGGCTCTTCAGAGCAAGCTGGTTTCCTGTTTTGATTTCTTTTCAGCAGGGATTAAACACTAGCTGCCCCCCAGCTCAGCCTTGGGACAGCGGGACGGAAATGGGTGAGATTTGAGAACAGCAAAACACTGCAAAGCTTCTGTTTTCCAAACACTGTCAGCAGGAGAGAGCCAGCCTGAACTTCAGCTGCTGCGTTGTACCTGTCCCAGGTGATCACTCAGAGACACAGCGAGCCTTTGGCAACCTTCTGAGCCTCCCTTGGAGCCCAACTCTTTGTGTCTTACACCCTCCAGCTCCCTCTTGCCCCTTGCTCCCTCTGTCCCCACCACCCTGCGGCTCTGTCCCCACCCCTGTGCCACTCCTCTGCCTTTCACAGTTAAATTCAGCCTAAACCAGGGAATTCCTCTGGAAAGGGGGTGATGTTTGCCACAGTGCACTGTCAAAACAGAGAGGCCCCGAGGCTCCTCAGACCTCAATTCCTGCATGACTGGCTGGGTGTTTTGCCTTTGTATAATTGGACTTGAGGCAAAAGAGGGAAATTATTACAGCGTGGTCTCACACTGCTCTTGCTGGCCTTTGCTGGTGCATTTGGGGTTTGTATTTGTATTTGCTTGCAGTTTAACCAGTGTCTCTGGATTTACTGCCAGGACTGTCTCCTGCAGACAAAATCCGCCTCGATGTGTACACACATCCCACCCTTTTGGGGTGTGGGATTCTTCTAAATCAATAAACCCAAGGCTTTAAAGCACCCTTAAATGTAAGTACTAATTAACTCTCTAGAGAGTTGGCAAGCCTTGGAAAGCCTTACTGCACCCCATTTTCACCATCTATTTCCTTTCATTCTTATCTATTCGCTTCTTTCTTTCAGACTTGGCTTCCTCTGTCTCTTCTGCAAAACCTCCTCTATCATTTGTTCTACCCCTGGGACTTCTACCCTTTTGATGGGACACAAAGCCATTTATATCCTATGAAAACCTTCAATTTTGCTAGCACTGAACCCTCCTTCATCTCATTGCTTTGAAGTCCCGGGGTTTACCCACATGCATTCATCCCCCGAGGCTTTAGGAAGCGATGCTGTGCCAGGCACAGGCTCTGCTCCTTCCCTGCAGACTTGTTCTTGCTGATACTTCCCTGGACTCTGCCGAAAGACAGGGTCCAGCCATCTCAAGGAGCTTTGTGCAGTATTCCTGCTGCTCTCATGACCCACTGTGTTCCTTTTAATCCCACAATTCAGCTACAGAAGCTCCTCATAATCTCACATTGCAGCACAACGTCGGGTGCGTCTCACAGCCAGAGCATTGCCCAGCAGATCCTCAGCAGATGGGACCCTGCTGATAAAAAGCAATTACAGTCCTCTAGCAGGACAAACAACTGGAATTACCACTCACAAACCAGGCATTACCCAGAAACTGGGCTGGAAACTAAACATATCCCTGCTTTTGTGATGTTTGACTGCACTTTAATCCAATAAAAGCAACAAGGCGATTTGGAAGGGAGGGGAGAGGAAAAGCCTCTTAAAAGTGGCCTCTGAAAAACCTCAGAGATTTGTTCCTGAAAGGGTGAAGCAAAACATGCTGACAGATCTCCATTTGTTGTTTTCAGTCTGCCCAGGGTCTAATCGGGTAGATATTTCAGCTGGTTGATCAGTAAAACCATCAGTGGTCATACTGTGTCCTGTGTGTGGAAAGGACCAGGGCAGGCTGCTGTCCCATGAGGAGAAGGACATGTGCCCATCCTGCCCATTCTCCTTGCTTCCTTTTGATCTATTATTTGCAATATATCAATTTTGGGAACAGCTTTGGATGGAGCCAGGTGCATCACAAGCCCAATGCATTGATGTCTACACCTTTGGTACTCCACCTCCTCTCACCACAGCTCCAACAGCTCTTTCACTGATTAATCCTTTGGTTTGTCTCTCCTGCAGAAACCAGATGACTCTGGTGGTCCCTGACTGCTTTAGATGCTGGGACAGTTGACCATGGGACAATGGACACAGCCCTACTCTGCAACACAAGGAGGCATCTCACCATCCATGCTTGATGAATGAGCTGCCCGGCACCTATTGCATGCTAAAACCACCCAACAGCACTGCAGCTCAGCCAGAAAATGAATCACTTCTCTCCAGCTCAGGTCTGGGGCAGGGGAAGGAAGGGGCAGGGAGCTCCTGGTGAGACGGCAGGGAGCCGTCAGTGGCCGCTGCAGGTGACACAGACCTGCTCACGACCACACTTCCTGACCCTGCACCGCCAGGCTGCGCAAAGGTCTGAGATACTGTGAGATACGGGGCTGAAATGCTCTGCACTGAGAGTCTGGGCTGAAGTTTGGGCCTTCGGTGGGTGCTTGCAGGTTTTGCTGAGCCCCACTGTGCTCACCAAAAGCCCTGGCAGAAAGTGCAGCCACCAGTGCCGGGAGCAGAGGGAAGGGAGAGGAGAGGCAGGGGAAGGCGGAGCTCAAGGAGCACAGGAGGAGAATGAAGGCAGCATTTTCTGTCAGGAAGGCAGCACCCTGTGTTTCATAAAGCTAGCTTGGTTCAAAAGTTGCATAATAACTTGTATCTTCTTTCTTTCGCTCTGGTGAGGGGAAAACCGAGCCAGCGAGGTTCATGTGGCCCCAATCTGACCGTCCCTGCCAAGGGCTGTCCATGCTGCACTTTGGCTTTCCTGGCCCAGGGGTGTTTGTGTTCACCTCCTGTCTCCCTGCCCCTCATCCCCTCTGCAGGGCATCCCTTCCTGTGCCATGCTGGCCATGCCTCCTTGGTACGAGGGTGGGGGAAAGCTGATTTATAGCTCTGGTGGAGCAGGGTAGGAAATTCCAGTGCTCAGCAAGTTCGACCACAAAAACTTTTCCATCAATGAAAGCATTTAATGACCCTCTCTGTACCATCAGGGGTTTGGGTTTTTTTTGTTTTTTTTTTTTTTTGGGGTAAGAATCTGAGCCGATCTTCATTCCCTGTTTTCACTTATTGTCTTAACTAAAAAGAACGATGTTTAATTGGTGATTAAGTGGATGAAGGATGTGTGCTTTGACCCTTTGTCACCTGTTCCCTGTCCCTCTGCTCTGGCTGGGCTCGGTGCTCAGCCTGGACAGCGGCAGCAGCCGATTTTGAGGGTTGTGCAAGGTGCGACTCCTTCCCATGGCAGAAAGCTCAGCTAGCTTGGTCAGCTTCAGCCTTTTAAATCAGTGATGTGGTGCTGACTTTCAAAGAGTTTTCTTCAGACCTTGCTGAGCTATGAAATTATTTGGAAAGGAATTTCTTGATGTAGAAACAATATCCAGAATCTTATGAGATATCACTGGGAAAAGACAATTATTTTTTATGGTAGCTTTCCTGCTAAAGTATTTTTCCCCTGACCAAAAGACTTGAGCTTGAACTTGAACCTCCTTGAACACTGTGTTGATACAATTACTTTCTATCTCTTTTCGTATTCCTTATCTGTGATTTGTGCTGTTTTTCTCATCAATAGTTAGGATATTAAGAACTGTTGAATGCTGGATTCATAGCAACTTTGCATGGACACTCTCTTCATTTGGTATTTTGGGAGTTTTCTTATTAGGAACACTGATAGTTTCAGGGGTTTTGTGAAATAAAACAATGTAACCAATTTTTAAATTAAATAGGAAAACTAAATTGAGCAAGTTGATTTTTAAAAGAACGTTGTAAGGGATTTTGCATTTCCTCTAATGCTAGCTGTTCTAAAGGAAAATTGGAGAAGAGTGATAATTGATAATCCTGGGATTTTGTGTAGAAAATCCTGGCTGTTGTGTCATATTTTAATATCTCCAATGTATTTTGTTATATTTGATATTAAAATCCCTAAATGTGTCTGCTTGTCTTACCTGTCCATCATGACTATTTTGTCCTTCAACATGAACTAAAATAATAAAGAATCTTTTTTTTTTAAATTTTTACTGCTGTTTTCACATCTTAAGTACATGAAAGTGTTTTAAAGGTGGGCATATCCTGGATGCAGAGTGAACAGAAATGTGTTAAATAACAAAATTATCTGCAACTGGTGCTTAAGATGCCTCTATTCGAGAATTTACTATCCTTACATGGTCCTACAGGCCCAATGCAACCCTGTATTTCCACCAATGCCGATTCCAAAGTTCACATTTGGCTCAGGTCCTGTCCAAGATGGTTATCAGGATACACAAGTGGCTGGACAAGAAAATCAATGTCATCATCAAGAAACAGAAGGGGAAAAAACCACAAAGATTCTTGGCTTTCAAATGAGCTTTCTAATATGATGGAAATAAGTCTTTTATGTAACATAAAAGCACATGGAACAACTCCTGAATATTATATTAGTTTCTTGAAAGCTATTCTTGTCTCCAGCAAAGACTGGGAGCAGTGGATTGCAGTGAATGAAGGATTCAGTGAAAGAAGGGAAGCTAAATTAACTACATGACATCACTTCTTCACAAAAAAAATTTAAGCTTTAAGGCCAAAATTAAAAATCAGCCAGAAAGGAAGAAAGAGTATGAAGCCACAGGCAGGCATGGCAATAAAATAAGGTACAATGTTGATTGCTATTCAAAGGCACTGCAAGCAAAGTATGGCCACAATAGAGAAGTCTAATAAAAGGCAACTATTAGGAAATCTCATCTTCATTATCATATATTCAAATTAGGATGCACAAAGCAATGAGAAATGGTATGAATGGTCACTCCAACTAACAAGAAGACCAGAATGGAGATCTTCAGAAGAAAGGTTTAAGTCTGTTTACAGTAGAGTCTTGGGGAAAAAAACAAGTCTTTCCATGGCAGGATGGACAAGTTGGATTCTGTGTATGGATAATCAAGGTAAAAGGGACTGGACTGAGAAGCAAAGCACTGATTTTGTTCCCGTGGGTCGCTGGACTTCCGCAAGCAACCCAACGTGGAGATAATGCAACAGAGCAATTGAAGCATTTTTGGGATGACGATAAAAGTGTTTTCAGCCAAGTTTAATCATTTGTTCTCCTGGAACAAGAGACTGAAAGCAGACTTCAAGGCACACCAAAGTGCCATCTTTGCCATCTTTATCTGTGAGTATCAAAGATCTGAATGAAAGAGCCCAGGACAAGGCTGACTCATTCTACGTGACCTCCTGAGCATCTGACCAGTGTAGGAAGAATTGTGCTGATGTAAATGAAAAGAGAACTCAGCCTTTTCTCTGTGAGCCTTTCATTGCTGGACTAATAATAGTCCACAAGTGTGTGAAGATATAAAATTTCAAAATATTCATGTGCCTGAAGGATTTATTAAGAGCCATAAGCTGTTAGGTGAATGGGACATACATAACTCACCAGTTTAAGTACTTTTGCTGAGTCTGAGTAAGGACATTTGAAATCCTGTCCCAGACATCTCCTCAAAGGGATTCAATTCTCTGCTGCTTTTGGAGTGCAGCAAGTGTACCAGGACCCTGCGAGTATCACAGTGTCTGCATTATCCAGTATTGTAATGAGGATCAAATTCATTGAAATAGTTAAAATTATTACTCCCATGTGCTTGTTTACTCACATGTACAGTAGCTACAAAATCAGACCCTGAAACAAATAATTTTTGCCTTTGGGATTGATTTGCATGTTATAATAAAGGCACTTCTGATGTCTTTTAGCAGAGACGGGGGCTGAATACATGTGCCTGTTATCAGGGCTTTGCTTTATGTTAAGACAGCCCTGCATTGTGCACTGCATAATGAATTCCAGAAAACACAGCTTCTTATTGTTGTCAGTTATTGGGGGCTCATTCTCCTAATGAGACATGTAAATATCTTTCATTAACATTAAGGGTGACTGTGCGCTTGGCCCCTGAGGAGAACAGTGCTCTCTGTCAGCTGTGGCAGAAAGACGAAAATTACAATGAAAATGTCATTACAGCTATTGCAAAAAATTGCCTTTATGATGTCAGTTGTCTTAACAGCTTTTGGTATAATTTGCAGAATTATCCCTGTACCCTTTTGGCCTGTTTATTTCCTTGTTTTGGACTGATACAATAAATTCTTGAATGTCTTTTTACACTCACAATTTCAAAATGTGGAGAAAGACTTGGTGCTAAACCCTGTTAAATACAGGCAGAATTTGTAACCCAGGGCTTAGCACATAAGTGTGTACTTCACTTTAAGTCATCCAACTGAAATCAGTGGGACTTCTCCAACTTTTAAGGAGTTCAGTGATTGTTTGACCTGACTTTCTGCCCTGGCTGTTGTTACTGTGTGACCAGGGAGAGGAGAGGTGGGAACAAATACAAATTTGTGATTACTAATACACCCAGCACCCCTCAAATGTGCACAGAGTTCTAAAGTTACATGTGTGTTTCCATACACGTCTACACATATATAACATGGGCATGTTTAAAATACATAACATATAAGATAAATCGGATAATACACCAAACCTGCATCTCACCTAAATAAACTTTTGGAAGATTAAGAGGGAAAATTTCCAAACACACAGTGTGTGAAATCTATGCCCCACTGAAAGTCACCAAGTCAAATTTTCCAAACTATTTCAGGCCCTAAAGATGCTGACAAGACACCTACTGCAAAAGTATCTAGGCCCAGTGTACGCTGAATTCATCTCAAGTCCACTAAGACTCAGAAAGCATCAAAGAAAAGTAGTTGTGAAGATTTCTGTAAACACCTACAGCAGAATCATTAGATGCTTTTCGAAATTTAACCCCAAATAATGAAGTGGAATGGTTAAAATGGAATTTAAAATCTTACTAATATGACATTTGAAAAATAATTTGGAGAACAGATAAAGGTACTCTCAAACCATAGATAGTCACAGTATGCAGCAATGAATAGTGTCCGGTTTAAAATAAAGATGAGAAGAACTTGGACTGTAAAATAAAAGCAAGAAAAACATTTCATTGGACATATTTAAGAGAAATAACACGCAGGGGAAAATTACTATTAACCTTTTAAGCTAGTTAATAACCCCAAACAGGTTGTGATAAAATACGAGGGCACATCATACTGTTCTTTTCTTCTTGGGTTCTGTTTTTACTTAATTTTCTGCAACTGAGCAAGATCAGATGGTCTGAAGTTGCCAGTGCTGGATCCAAGGCAGCACAGCCCCAGTTCTGCTCTGCCTACAGGAGCAGTGCCTAAGCATAATGAATTAACAGCATGTTCAGTGACTGTTGGGAAATAAGCAAAATTATTTACAACCGTAGCAAGGCTCAGAAAACACCCAGCTAAATAGAAGAAAATAATTCTCACTTCACTAAAGCACTAAACACAATGGGGTGTACAGATTGGCTTCTAATTTTCTTCATATTTAGCAAATCAGCAAAATGGAAACTTGGGGAAACAAAGCCTGCCCTGAGCCTGGATCTCATCATCACAGCCCATCTGAAGCCAGCTCCAAAGACCTGACATGTTACACATGGCAGCTGATAAAAATAAAAAAATCTATTTTAAAATGCAAGATGGATCCCCTACCAGCCATCAGCCTGATGCCCTGAAGAGAAGAATGAGAGTGAAGGTCTGTGGATTACTTTTTCCCTGATGGAATCAGGGTACACTTGTGACCTTCAGAACACACCTCTCCAGGTCACCCCTGAGGCCATGTGAGGTGCCAGGCACAGGCTCACACAGCTCTGCACACGCTGGCTATAACAGTTTATTCCTACAACAAAACTGATCCTTTCTATAAATTGGCAAAGTAGTCTTATTCCTCCATGCACACCAAATGCCCACTGATCAGAAGCTCTAAATTCGACCAATTTTTAGAGCATGGTGCTGTAGCAAGGACCAGAACAGTTAACAAAATTTAACAAAGATCATCCTTCCCTCCATCAGCATCCTTCCCTCCCTTTAGCAAGTTTCATCCTTCCTTCCATTACTCTGAGAAAGCAAACGACTGACGTACCCCGTGGCGATGTTCATAGTAAGACAGCTTGGACTTGGTCAGGACAAAGAAGCGCACTTTGAAGTTGGAGGGTGAAGTCCTTCTCTTCTGCTGGGATTTCTTGATCAGCAGTTCCTCCAGGAGCACACAGTTATTCATGGCTGAGCCAAGAATGTTTGTCTCCCAGGACACGGGAAGCCTACGCTGTGTGCTGAGTGTCCGTCAAAGAAAGAAACACAAGAAAGAAGACAGTTAATTTTAAAAAAAAAGTGTTCAAGAGGCAGCGTAGGTGCTTTGAGCTTTATCTTCCCATCTACAGCAAAGCTTCCTTTCTGTCAGACCATAACCACATCCTCTCTGAAGTCATAAAACGAACAGCACATGTTGAAATAGAAGGTAAATGTTGTGGAAAAAATAACACTTGAGGGACAGTCAGTAGATGTGAATCAATGATTAAGGATTAATTAAAGGGGTGTGGCATGATTAAGCATCTGTCTCCTACTCGCTCACCTGGTAAATACAGATGTAAATGCACACACTGAGCATGGATGCACAGGATGAGGGTCCCTACTGTCCTCCTAGAAGTAGGTCATGCATCCATATTTCTTTTGTGAAGAAATGATGCCTTTCCAGTTAGAGTATTTAACACAGAGATTTCATACACCGGATTTTGACACAGTCCCCCGTGTAATGATTTCGCTGACAAGGTGGTGTTTGGTCAAAAGTTGGACTCGATGGTCTTGGAGGTCTTTTCCAACCTTAATGATTCTGTGATAACATGAAAGCTCCTACTATGTAAGCAAAGAAACAATGTCCAGGATTTACATGTATAAGGAATAAGTATTTGCAATTGGTAGACATTTTAACTGACAGTAACAATAACTGATAATTAATTAATTATCAGTAGTTGCTCTTTACGTAAGGATTACTGATTGATCAGGTGCATCTGATGAGGCTGTGGTGGGATGCTGCAGGAGGCACAGGTTTCCTCAGGCCTCCAGAGCACCATTTGGGGCTGTCAGCACCAGGCTAAATATAGAACTATAAAAAAAAAGTAATGTGTATCTAATGCAGTCAGTACAACAGCAATGTTCTATTTGAAAACAAATGCAATTAATTCTTCTCTGCTCTTTGATTTTTAATGTTTTGTGTATTTTTTGTATTATTGATGTATGATTGTATTGCTGATGGTATTGGGGCTTGGAGAGATGGAGTCTGGTGGAACGCTGGGAAGCAGCAAGGTAAGTATTTTTATTAATCTGATATTTCTGAAAATTGTTGCAGTGTAAATCATTTACTGGTACTGAGTTTAATGTAGCATTAGGGTATAAGGAGACCACTCTATTGCTAATGTATTTTTAGAGCTGTTTGCAAGCTCAAAAGAAGATACTGGATTTATTTTAAATTCAGAGGGAAAAAAAAGTTGGAACAAATATCAGAATTACAAAAAAAATGAAGCCTTGGAATTATTTTTAGGGCAGTTCATGGAGTGACTTGGGAAATCATATTCTCAATAGAATATACTGCTTATCCCTCTCAAAAAATGAAGTGGCATATCCCTTCCTTGCTGTTTCATGATTTACTATTTAGGCAATATGTTCCAGGGATCATCAAATGTCCCTTACCAATTTTGTTCAATGCTAATTAAGAACCTGCATTTGACATAAAAATACAATTTAAATATAGTGCTTAATGTACATATTTGTAAGAGAATTTGCTTAACGTGATGCAGTACCATAGGACAGAAGGACAAACTGAAGCTGTTGTGCAGCTGATGCCTATATAAATAAATAAAAATCTATAAAATAAATAAACAAACAAATAAATAAATATGGTAGTCTTGCTGAGGACAAGATGCAGCAGATATTGAAACATTTGTCATGCTGAAGTCTGTTAAACCTGTACTTCGTTTCCCAGCAGAGTGACTGAGTACCAAGAAACTCTTGTGGTGAGATGACACAAGTGTGTGATCTCCTAAAAAAGCCTCACTGCTGTCAAGGGGGAATTCATACCTATTTATAGACTAGGATCAATGCTCAGGCCAAACTTCCCAATTCTTCTACAAGGCAGTCCACCTCATGCAGTACATGTGTACAAAAAATGCAGAGTTTGATGTGAGTTTTCTAGAACTGAGCCCTGTGTAAGCAGCAGCTATTTGGATAAATTCCAGACCTTGCACCTCCAAAATATAGGACCCTTTTGTGTGCCTGTAACAGTCCTTAGGCTTGAGAATTTGCTGGTTTAAATTATGCTCAGATATCCTTTCTTGTAATTATTAAACCAAAAAACGTGCAGCAGAATGCCCTGATAAACTTACGGATTTCACCATGCTTGCAACAGCAAATTACCCCCAAAAAAGGCTTTGATCTTGATGAACAAACACTTCACTTGAGTTGTGTCAGTACAGATGAATTTACAATGACAGTTTTTACCAGCATTGCATTTCTCGCTAGTAACACTTATTTAGGACTATGACTCTTTTTAGTCTCCTTCACACTCACTGTGGTGTGTTAAGGACTTTGTGAAAAATCTTTGCAGCTCGGGCCGAAGCGGTTTGCAGCCTTCTGGCAGAGATGTGCAAGTTGTCTGATCAGAAAATGGAACATAAATAGAAATACAAGGGTGTGACCTGCACCTCTACAGAAGGAGCAAGGAGAGGACAGGAGAGTTGAGAAGCCAACACAGAGAGCTCTGAGGGGAGAGATGCTGCTGGAGATGGAGGGCGTGGGGGAAGAGATTAACCAAGGTGGTGAGCAGAAATTCTTTGAACATAGTGACTGGCAGCTGGATTTGTCCATGAGATAAGAGATAGGTTCTCAGAGGGACAGGGGGAACTTTGATCAAAGTGATTTGGTCAAACACACAGATAAGGGGCTTGGCAAATGCATTTTGTTTGGTGTAAACATGGCAAGGTGTGACACGAGGTCTGATGGGAAGGGGCTGCGAGGGGCCAGGGAAAAGGGGAAAGAGAGAAACAAGGAGAAACTGAGCATACAAATGATACAACACAGGCAGAGAGACGCACAAGGAAATACGAAAATAATTGCAAGAAAATAATCACAGATTTTGGCCCGGGGTGTTAGGACTAGCAGGATTTAGCAAGTGAGATCAGCCACTCTGAATTTTCTATGGTTTAAAGTGAAGCTGGGCCAGCTAAGAGAGTAAACAGGGAAAAAAATATGAATGACCGTGAGGCAGGAAACAAGTCAACACAGCCAGATTTGATATAAACACAGGTGTTGGTTTCAGTGAGAGCTGCTAACTAGGTCTGTTTTGCAATATCTTTATGGGCTGATAACTCTGTTGAGCAAGGGGAGAAAGTAGGGGCTGACATATTTTCGTATTCACTCTTGCCACAGATGTGCCCCTTCACTTTTCTTTTTTCACTTTAATTCCAAACCCCATGTGTAGCAAACTCACAAACACTTGAGTGTAGCAAGCCAAAACCAGAAGTGAACACTGAGTCTAAAGAATGTATATTTAGGTTGACACGTATAAACAAAAAAAAATATGGTTTAAGAATTGTATATATATTTAATTGTACATTTAGGAGAGAGTAACCTGCTTAAGTGTATTTGAATTTAATTTCAAAGATCATTATTTCCTGATCAATTTTTAAAAAGCATTCTTTGTTCCTTTCAAGACCTGAAGTAGAGATAAATGATTTGTCATTATCTGTCCGGGTGAATAAGGGTTATAACCCTTTTAAAGAAAGCCTCAGGTATTGAAGTGCTTCAGGACCCTTCTACAGCAGAGTAGGATATATATCTATATATCTATATATCTATATATCTATATATCTATATTTCTAGGTAGAAATGCACCACTTGCCTAGGACCAAGTTGGCTGCAGAGCTGGAATATGTGAGGGTATCTGCAGAGCTCAACACACAAACTACAAAGCCTTCCTGAAAGGGCTCCTCAGGAGAGCTGGAATATCCCACTAACACAAATACTTCATTTCTGGAACCTGACCTTGTAGGATGGTACAATTTTACACTGAACAAGAATTTTGGCAGCACTATATATTGCAAGGCACAGAAATCTTGCATCCTTAGTAGAAAAAAATTAAATATAGCGGTCCTGAATATCTTAAAACCACTGTAAGACTAAACTTCAAGATGAGGGGTGATGAATATTTTAGGTATCCTACATCTTCTCTGCTTCAGTGCTTTTATAAAGCTTGCTGCTGTGTATCCTTTTACACTTTTCTGTCCATACGCAGGATAATCTGAAATACTTTAAATGATTCAGACTGAAGTTTGAGCTGCTCTAAATACTCCTCTGTGCTGGGCAAGTTAAGGTTGCAGATAATGTTTTTCTTATCAACTGTGGCCTCAGTGGACTCTTTTTTTTTTTTTCTTTAAATCACCTTTGTTCTTTCCTTGCTACCTCCTGCAAACAGCTCTATTTCAGGTTTCAAAAAAAAGTTATTTTAGGGATTGGATTTTTTCATAGGGGTTTTACCCAGATTATGCAGTTCACACTTTGATTACTGCAGACTATGAAAATCTCCCCACCCGCACATCCTGCTCCGATACAAAGGTTCGTGTCCTGAAGGTAGCAGAGAAATTTATGAAGTTAAATATAGACATTTTTTGTTTCTGTAAAAAAAACAGTCCGTAAGGCAGCAACTCTCTCACAAATTGACCTATATCCTTCTATCATGTGTAATATTTGGGTCAGGTTTACTGCCTGGTGCCAGCTCTTCCTTTACACCAGCTGCTCAATATGATGATTACTACTCCAATTCTACGCTTCCATAATTCAACCCATTTTCCTACTTCGCTTAGACTGTGAGAAACTCTTATTTAGGTTACTCAGCTGTCTTGCTTCTTTGGCAGCTCATTCTCACCCCAATAAACATGGCTCCAGTAGACCCAAAGCACAAGACAGAAAGCTGCAGAAAAAGGGAAGAATTAGCCTGGTCTTTATGAGCCAGATGTGTCCAGCTTTCCTCGAGGTCTTACAAGTGCACCTTTGAATCCTCTCACACTGCTCCAGTGACCCAGAGAGCTGCTCTTGTAGAAGCAGAGCAAGATTCTCCTGTGAACTGTTTGGGAGCCCTGGGAAAGTAGAAGCCTTGTTCTGAGCATCTGCTGGGAGGATGTAGTGAATTATCCATCATTTGAATGCCTGAAGTGAATAACTCCCAGGGCTGGCAGTAACACAGAGAACACGTTTTATGCTGGAGAACTTGCACAGGGTTAGGACAGGCTCTTCTGTGATGAAGGGACAATTAATCCTTTCCTCAGGTCTTCCCTCTTAAGCAAAAATGCAGAAAGGAAAACCTCCTTTCATGGGGTCATACCCAAACTGGGAATTTGTTCCAGCTTCTTTTATTAGTGCCTGCCTGTCCCCGTTCCTGTCTGTCACTATCTCCCTCTGAAGACAAAGGTGGGACTTGCACAGCTGGCAAAACGTGCTGCAGGTCCCACGGTTTACCCTGGCAGTGTGACATGTTTGCCATGCCCAGGTCACCGATGGCTGGACAGGAATTACTTCTTCATGCCATGCAGATGCATTTTTTTGAGGCATGTTCATTTACTTGTTCGAATAGGCAGTTACCACAGGCACGTGAGCAAGAAAACACTCAGCAGTAATATCTGGCTTAAAAATCATGTCGGGGGGCTGCTTCCAGAAACAACACTACAGCTGTGAGCGTAAGAAAGAGCGCTGGGTGATTCTATCAAAATGTGCCTGGATTTTGAGCCATGTCTGTTAATTAATCACTAGTGTTAATTAACACATTACAAACCAGATACCTGTTTTGTTGCTAAATAACCATGCAGGCCCTGTGCTTTGAATCTGTTCGAATCTGGTAACAGGCTGTAGAGCAAGAAAGAGTTCAGCTGTCATGTGCACTGCACACTGGTGTGCCCCAGTTTTTACATGATGGGAACATTAAACTCCTTTCCTACTTTAGCAGGTGTGCCAGTAGGCTGCAGCTGATATTTTAGTCTGAGGAGTCAGGAAGGAAAGGCTGCACAGTGCTGCGCTGCAAATTCATGAATTCCCAAAGCCACAGCAGGAGACAGGGAGATGGGAATTAACCACAGCAGATGGAGACATAAAGCTTGGTTAAGTGTCCTTCACCCCCAACAGGCTCCCTTTCTCTCGCCCTCCTCCCTGGTATATCCTGCAACAAAGCCTGTAACAATCACCAAAAAAGGAAATTCCTGAGCTCATTGCTCAGCCAGGCTGTAAAAGATAACCCTAGCCTACACCCAACAAGAGATTGGAACTGAGTTTGACTTTGGGGTTATTTTTCAGACAACATGAGAAAAACACACATTTATTTATTATTTAGAGTGCAATAGCAGTAAAAGAAAATGAAAGAAATCTGTTGTAGCATAGAGAGAGCAGTGCTGTTCTAAGACCGTACTTGAAAATGGGGTTTATATTTACTGTGCTCGTACAATGTTTGGATTCCAATTCTGCTAAAATAACAGCATACTGCAATGGCACACACTGTACACACTGCTGCTGAATTAACAGAACTGGAGTGCCTGATACCGAAACATGCCAATTTGCATAAAATTAGTTATGAAGTAAATGAAAATAAACTTAACCAAAGTAGTAAATTAAGATGTTGAGTCTTTGAGGCAGAGAATATCATGGTACCGCTTCACCATCTGCTGAAGGGGTGTCCAAGTTCATTCTCACAAGTTGGAGATGATGTAGGAATTGTGCTGCACTATCAGTGGTAAGCTTCTATTCGATTGTGTCCTTATTCAGAAAAGAGCTGGAATGGAGCAGAAACAAACTGTAGAGTGCCACAGTTGACACTCGCCATCTGAATTCTTAATTTCTCATTTAGAACCACTGTAAGGACAAATGTCAGCAGCTCCCCGTAGGCTGGAAAGGGTCATCCATGGGTCTTCTGAGAACCAGCCACGCCACGAAGAACGAGAAAGAAACATGCTTTTCTTATTTCATTAGTTGGTGTTACATCCCCTCTGTCTTTGCCACCATCAGACAGAAAATGAGTCAAGAAGATCACAGAGATCACGTAGAAAATATGTGCTTGGCTCTCACTGCCTGCTCCTGTTTGAAGTCACAGCATTTCACATCCTTGCTGCGTGGTTCACTGAGTGCAAGGCACTAGAGAATCAAGCTCAGCCCCTGTAAAAAGAAAGGGAAATCAAAGTCTGGAAAGTCCAATAAAACCAAAGGTGTGTTGGTGCTTCCTACTACACCTAACTACACAGGTTATCTCACGCATCTCTGGAGGCGATGATTTTTATTCCTTGCCTGTCTTTCAGAGTATGATGTAACAAGATGATCTGAGACAAGAGATTTCTGTCACAGAAATGAGAACCATTCCCCTCCCCATCACCCCAGCTCTCCTTTCCTTCTGCCTATGCACTCTCCTCTCTCAAAAGCTCATCCTCATGCTCACAGGGTTGTATGCACTTTATTCACTGGAGAAGCTGAAAGTTTAACCCAGAAAAATTGCAGTAATGTTTTCTGTGGGGTTTGGGGATGCATCAATTTGCTTTGCAATCCAATGCCTTGGTGATGGTACAAGCAGTGACAAGGAATTGCTGCACAGCCAGTGCAGGGGCTGGAGGAGCAGCGAGGGAAGAAAGGAAAGAAGGATCGGGAGAAAGGAGGAGGGGTGAAGGAAAAAAAAAAAAAGAAAGGGGGAAGAAAAAAAAAAAAAGAGACATCCTTTTCCAAAGCAGAAAATTGCAGCGTGGAACTGGACCCTTGTCTGAATTCAGCAAATTGCTTACAAATGGAAACAGACCAGCCTTTTTTGCAACCACGCTTGTACTCATTGTAAAGCGTAGTGTAGTTTGGAATATATAAATATTCAGATATTCTATAAAATGTGAGCTGTGCATCATTTCGGGCTTTCTAGGCAAGTAAAGCTAACTATTCTGGTTCTTATTTGCATCTTTTTAGAAATAACTAACAGGATCCAAAGTGATTATAATTCAGCTGGAACTTTTTCGGGGCAATGATCGATCTGGAAGAGAGAATCTCTAAATGACACTTGTGGTGTGGCGATGTCACACCAAGGCCATTGCTGCCATCTGCTGATGGAGAGAGAACGGCACAGAAACGGCCAAGGGTCGAAAAATCCTTCCTTTTTGGCCATTCCAGAGAGAAATTCCAGCAGAAGAGGTGACATCAAGCTCAGCTCCACCTGATCCGCTGGCAAACTTAAATCCACGATGTTAACTTCAACTCCTCCGAGAAGAAAACTAAAAGAAAAGCAACGGAGCCCAACTGTTTGTCACCGTATGGTCAGATTTAATGTATTCGGCTGCAAGAACGCCGCAAACACTGCCCAGGGGGACCTCAGAGGTCTTTTCCAACCTCTTTGATTCCGTGAATTCTGTGATTCTGTGTCTGCCAGCAGCGGGGCCGCCCTGACCCGGCACCCCCGAGGGACGCCAGGCGGGTCCCCCCCGCCCTGACCCGTCCTGCCGCCTCCAGGAGCGGCTTCTGGCGAAGGAGCCCCGCACCCTGAGGGGCTACAACAGCCCAAGGGGTCCCAGCGGGGCGAGACGGCAGAGCCCCGCAACCCTCCCGGCGCCGCCATGAGGAGAGCTCCGCCCGGCCCCGCCCCAGGCCCCGCCCCCGGCCCGGCCCCGAGGAAGCTGAGTGGAGCAGCGCCTGACTGCTGTGTGCGGTAGCCAATCAGAGCGCGGCACCGCGAGGCCGCGGGCCAATGGGAGCGGGGGGAAGGGGCCGCTGGGCGGAAGCGGCGGCGGCGGCGCTGAGGGAGCGCGGCGGGCGGAGGGGACAGGTGAGCTTGGGGGTGTCGTTGAGGCCTCCGGGAGGGTCCGTGTCCTCCGCCGGGACGTGATTACTGCTCTTGTCTCTTCAGCACTGGCCTGGCGAGCCTCGCCGAGGGGTTTGGGCCTCCCCAGAGTCCGGTGCGGCGCAGGACAGAGCGGCGGCGGGTGTGGGCCTGGCCCGGTTCCTCTCGTGGGGTGCGGGTGGAGAGGGGAGGCCGCACGAGGAGCGGCTGAGGTCACTTGGTCTGGTGAGCCTAGAGAAGAGCAGACTGAGGGGGGACCTTGTCGCGGGCTGCAGGTGCCCCCCGAGGGGCAGCGCCGATCTCTGCTCTCTGTGACCCGAGAGAACGGCTGGAGCTGTGCCAGGGCAGGGTTAGGTGGATATTAGGAAAAGGTTCTTTCCCCAGAGGGTGATCGGGAACTGAATAGGCTTCCCACGCTCTCCTTGGTCACAGCCCCAAGCCTAAAGGAGTTCAGGAAGCCTTTGGGCAACGCTGTCAGGCACAGGGTGGCATTGTTGGGGTGTCCTGTGCCAGATCTGGAGCTAATCCATGTGGGTCCCTTCCAGCTCTGGGATTCTCTGGGGTTCGCCCACAAGGCCCTAGCTAGGGAAGGGGATCTCGCCTTTCGCTCTGCCCAGTTTACAGGCTGGTCTTTATTATTCTGGGAAATGAGTGTTCTATGTGCTTCTAGTGCAGTTAATCCTGCTGCAAGTAAACTCAGTGAAAAGGTAACGTAGATTTTCCAGGAGTTTCCTGGATTCTGCACACGGAGTTGTCTCACCTGGCTCACAGCCACCTCTCATATATTGTCTTTGTTAGTGTTTATATTATAACTTTGTGACACAAATTGTTAACGTATGTTTCTTGGGCCATTCTCTAGGTATTTCATCTGGCAAAAATGGGTGAACCTCAGCAAGTGAGTGCCCTTCCTCCGCCTCCAATGCAATATATAAAAGAATATACTGATGAAAATATTCGTAAAGGCCTTGCTCCAAAGCCGCCTCCGCCTGTGAAGGACAGCTACATGATGTTTGGGAATCAGTTCCAGTGTGATGATCTGATCATTCGGCCCCTGGAGAGCCAGGGTATTGAACGGCTGCATCCTATGCAGTTTGATCACAAGAAGGAGTTAAGGAAACTTAATATGTCTATCCTGGTCAACTTTTTGGACCTCTTGGATATCTTGATAAGGAGTCCAGGGAGTATAAAGCGAGAGGAGAAACTGGAAGATTTGAAACTGCTTTTTGTCCATGTCCATCACCTTATAAATGAGTATCGCCCTCACCAGGCCAGGGAGACACTGAGGGTCATGATGGAGGTGCAGAAACGCCAGCGCCTGGAGACTGCCGAGAGATTCCAGAAGCACCTGGAGCGAGTTGTGGAGATGATCCAGAACTGCCTGGCTTCCCTGCCCGATGATCTGCCTCATGCAGAGGGGGGACTGAGAGTCAAAGTGGAACCCATGGATACTGATGATGGCAGCAACTGCATTGGACAGAGCGAAAAGCAGAGGGAGCGTTCTGGTGGCAAGAGAGATCAGGTTTTGGACAAAGATGCAGCAATGTGCAGCATTATTGATGAAATGACATGAAGAAAACACATTGATTTTGTTAATGCATCACAGTGAGAGAAGGGATTCTGAGGCTACACATTGTATTTTGTTTTGCTGTTGTACAAGCAGACAAAGTGTTTGTTGTGCACTTGTCACCTGTTGTGGGTGACTGGGCAGATGAAAATGTTTACTATTTTGTGACCTGTGTTTTTTGGTAGAAATGAAAAAGTATAATTTTTGTTAAATGTATCATGTGAGGTTATAGGCACAGATTAAAGTTGGATTTTTCTGTTGTACTTTTTTTTGTCAATTCCTGCTTGTTTGGGGTGTGCCATTCTGTATATACTCCTGAGTCAAGAAAAATGTCCTGCAGAAATGGTGCTTGTTTCTTGCACAAACAACACACAGGAACTTGGAAAACAGGGACATAGATACAAAAATTACTTCAAGGCATTCCTTGTGGTCTGTGTTTGAGGTGAACTCTAAAGAAAGTGGATTAACTATTATCCTGTAGCTCTCACATTCTTTTGTTATGTGACCAGAATGGCTTTCCTGGGATCCCGCCAGAGCCAGCCTGCCCTCCTTTTCCCATTCTTGCAGAGCAGTTTCAGGATCCTGGGGGTAAATAATCAGAATTGTTCCTCTAGCAGCTCTCTGCAGTTTCCTGACTCCTCAGAAACCGCAGGAGCAGAGAGGAAGCATTTTCTTAAAGAGTTCTGCTTCCAGCTGCCACATGCAAAAGTCACCCTTCATCCCTGTTATTATCGCTTCTTTCCTACAGCATGTTGCTAGTTTGTCTCTCAGCTGTATGATGAATCCCTTGGTTTTCCTAATTTTCACTTTAAAACCTGTCAGTTTGGTACCTCTGCTCTCCTGTAAGGTAGCCATGCAAAGCAGGGTTCCAATTGTAGCATCTTCTCCTTATTCATAAGTAACTCCTGAGTACTTAATTTTTTCTATATAAAACACTGTGAGGTAGATTAGCTGCTTCAGCAATGAACATTTCTTGGCCCTTGATCACAGGTGCAGTTCTAACCCAAACAATATCAAAAGACAAGATATCCATGAGAAGAGTTTGGTGATCCAGGCACAGGGAAAGTAACCAGGGAACATCATTTCTCAAAAGCTGTATTTCAGCATTTTGTCAGAGTGAGTCTAGAGTGTGGGGTAACACAATTTCCACACTACTTCAAGTCTCCTCTGTATTCTGGATGTTTTACTTCATATTGCAAAAGTGCAGATGCATATGGAATTTTGAAAAGTCATGAAAAAAGACTGCCACTTCATTAGGCTCAACTGTGTATCAGGAGGACAGTTTTCCAATACTACCAAATTATTGCTGCCAAAGAAAATTTGCCAGAATTTGCTCTGAGTGGCTTCTAAGTCTTAGAACCAGAAACTTAATGATTAAAAGTTTAAGTAGTTTGTCCTAGGAATCTGTTATTTGACCAAGCCCTTTCCATTTACCTCAGTCTGCTACCGATTATGTAATCTTTTATCCAAATCCTGTCTACTGTGGCAAAAGGAGGTGTGGGAAGCGGTCTGGGGCAGTGGATTGCTGATAGCTGTGTAAGCTCAGTGGTGCTGTCAAGTTTCACTTACAGTCATCAAACAGATCTGGAAAAAAACGAGAAGCAGATTTGTGTGGTGCTGCACCTTCAGTCAAAGCTCCGCCAGCAGGAGCTCAGTGCACTCATACCCTGCACAGCAGCACTTGGCTGTGCTGCAGGACACAGCCCAAGAGCCCAAGCACGGGCAAAACAATCCAGATTGCACTGAGAGGCACCACAGCTGTGTCTGGAGATGATGTGCTAAGAAGGAAACCCAGAAGTTTACAAAGATCATTTTTCTTGAATGAGAAGGGCGAACGGGAGTGTTGTTTGTCATCCTCAGCCGCAATGTTGTCTCATGTCTGCGTGAGCTGGATCCTTCTGGTGCTGTTCACAGGTAACCAAGGGGGCAGAAACAACTCGATGCAGGGGGGTGGGGGTAACATGCCCCAGTGATTCTGAGGGTTGCAAAGAGAAATTTTATCTTGCGACAGGAAGAGTGGCCACATCACAGACGCTGCAGTTCTCTATGTTAAAACAGAACTTCATCACAGTGGCTCAATAGAGTTCTAATGGCCTTGTCTCCTTTGGCAAACAGAAGCATTTTGAGGGTATGATGGTTTTAAAGGTCCTCCTTCTTGGACTGGCTACTCATCTTAATAGTGGGTTTTTCTAGGTAATGATGATTTGAGCAGAGAACTTTAAATTGGTTTAGAGAAGGTGTAAAAGAAGGATATTTCACTTTGGCAGGCTTTGTGAAGATGAATGCTTAGGTAGATGGGGAGAAGATCTGCTGTGGCTTCAGTATTTTTTAACCAAGATGAAATTTTATTGGGACAGATTGATAATTTTTCCTTTTTAAAAAATTTTATTCCGAGGAAGCAATCCTCCTAGATTGTTAAGAGCAACAGCAATGAAAACAACAGACTGCAAAGTGGTACTAATACAAAAAGATAGACATTAAAAACCTGGTGGTAAGATAAATTCAGTAGAAAGTAAAAGGATATTACAGCTATTTCTTGTAGTTCTTTATAAAGCCTTTTATGATGAGTTTCATTTTGAGCTTCCTTTTCATATGAAATAAAATCCATTGGTTTCAGAGACTTGTTTCTACTGTTTTATTGTGGCAAAATCTCTGCACGAAGGTTTATTTTTAATTACAATAGGTTAGGAAAATGCCTGAGCTGGACTGAGCAAACCAGCTTTTTCACTTTGATGAATGGGCTACTGGGTGTTAGGGCTCGCTGTCTTGACCTGAGTAGTGTGGCACAGCCTCCCGGAAATGTGACAAATTTATGGGGAAGCAAACAAATTAGAAACTGCGTAAGAATTAGGAGAGAATAAGGTAGTGTAAAAAAAAAGTATAAATAATATTTCTCAGAAAAGCCCTGAAAAATTTCTTCTGATCAGAATGGGCAAAACCTGCCTTTAGGCATGAAGAAAGGTAATTAATTCAGCAGTGATCGTTCTGATGAAACCTCCTGTTTAGTTCACTGAAAGGGGGGAAGAGTTTCCCAGAGTGGTTTTGATGAAAGTCAATGTCTTACCGTTCCCCCGTGTGTGGCTTGGGTTAAATGTACACAAAGGAAAAAGTGAAGAGCCAACAGACTGCACCTGGCCCAAGAGAAGCCACAGAGTGTCTTCACCTCATTGCCTACCTGCAGAGGCTGCAGAAATGTATTTCTTCTTTCTCTGATGAGGGACATGTTCAGAATGTGTCCTGATCATTTTCCCTCACTGCATCATCAGTATTGGATTTATTTGTGGAAAATCTGATCCAGCAATGCCTGGTGGTGTTTGAGAGATGGGAGGTTTCAGGACATGCAGGATGCACAAGAAGTTTCCCCCTGCCCTGTGCTCAGCAAGTGTTTGTCTTTTCTGTCCGCAGGCCCCACAGTGCCGGAATTAGTTGTGATAGGAGAGGTTGGTCAGGATGTCACCGTGCCCTGCTACTACAATGTCCAGAGCAGAAGGGACATCACATCCATGTGCTGGGGTCGGGAGAGCTGCCCCAGCTCCAAATGCTCCCGGCCCATTATCTGGACGGATGGCTGGAGGGTGACAGAGCAGCACAGCAGCAGGTACCAGCTGAAAGGGGACTTGCAGAACGGGGACGTGACCCTGACCATCGTGAACGCCAGGGAAACAGACTCTGGGACCTATTGCTGCCGAGTGGAGCTCCCGGGGTGGTTCAATGATCAACTGAGTAACCACAAGGTTGTGATAAAGAAAGGTGAGTGCGGAGCAGTGCTCTTGTGTCAGTACCATTGTGCTGGATCTGCTCCTGGGTCTGGATTTCAAAGCTCCTGGTGGAAATGAGTTCTGTAATCATCCATAAGACTGATCTTGAGGACCTTGCACATTTTCTGTTAATGCTGCATTAATTAAGTGCCTTTGGTAATTATCCCACTGCAGTCACTGTAATTAAGGACATGATGCTTTCATGGAGCATTCTTAGAAACACTGAAGGATTTAAAAGAAAGGGCAGCATAGAGTATTTATCCAAAGCATTATTGCTGCACCCTTTTCATAGAAAGTCATGCTTGATTTTCTCTGCTTGATTCTAGATTAAAGTCCAGGGACACAAAATTGGTATAGAGAAGCTTTTTATCAATTCTTCCTTTGATTTTTAGTTTTTCTCTTGCTTGTGATAAAATATGGAAGAAGTGGCTGACAAATATTCTTTGCAAGCCAATTTTTATTATAGAAACACTGTCTCTTTTCTCATTACATAAATGCCCAATAAGGCTAATTATGTGTTGATTTTGTTTTATTTTTTAACATCAGCGAGGATCACTACTGCAAGTCCTCACACTCACACCTCTGAACAGACCTCAGGTAACTTTTATCCAAGTGATAATCTCAATAGCATATTCAAGCCAAATTGCGTATGGGGAATCTTAGGAAGGAAACAAAATGGTGACAGATGATAGAAATGTCTTGGTTAAACTTTACTAAACATTACCAGAGATCAGAATTTGGATTTAAATTCTGCTTGGTATTATATAGAGAGTCCAACAGAAGGAGCATGTATACATGGGAGGAAGCTGTTTCCCTGTTTCCAGGTGTGATGCTTAAGTAGATGTTTTAGTTATGCTGCAAAGTTTGTTTTTATTTGTTGTTTTGGTTTGTTGGGCTTTTTGTGGTATGAAAATCTCACCTTATCTTCTGGAAATGCATCCCATGAACAGTAAAACAAAAGTTTTTAGGAATTGGATGTACCCACTATTTAATCAGAATTGTTTTATTGGACTGGGTCAAAAGAGCATCTAATTAAGGCTCCTGCCTCCAGTAGCAGTCAACAGCAGATAATTAAGGAGGATGGTGGAAAAATGGCAGTAATTTTGTGCTACAGTGCCAAAGTATTCTTCCACCCTGGTGTAAGGTGTGTCTCAGAGGTTGCCCACGACTTCTGTGCACATTTAATAATGTGAGGTCCCTCATGGCAGAGGAAGAGACAGTGCTCAGCTGTTCCTCACTTGTTTTCTACATTCCCCTAACAAGTGGATAAACTTCTATCATGTACCCACCCACTCAGCTGCATCTTTTCCACTCTGGAAAAGACAACTTTAATTTCCACTACACAAGAGAAACCTTGTGGTGTGGCAATGGCTTATTCTCTGGATTCTGGAAAAAAAATCAGGAATGCCATTTGTATTTCTCCCTCTATCTGGGGTGTTTCCAGCTAAGGAACTCCAAGTTAGTGTTACAGCAGTTGCATTTCCTTTTTGGAAGGAGAAGTGAAAACTTTCTCAGATGGTTGCTATTCTAGTTGCAAATAGCATAGCTTCCAATCTTAGAACTCAGGGGTTTTCTTAGCCCTGTGACCTCTTCTTTAGCTGATGGTGGAACAGTGTTTGAAGTTTTCAGAATACAAGTTGGTGTGTCCATGGTCACACTGAGGGAGATTGGAAAAGGCAGGTTGCTGTGTGCCTCTGATGTAGAAATACCCCAGAGTCTCCAATGGAAGCTGATGATCCTGTCCTCTTTAAAATAAAGCTTCTGGGATAAGGGTAACAATTTAAAACATAAAAGCAACCAGCTGGGGTTGGCACAGAGTGAACAGGAGATTCTGTTTTCAGGAGATTTTCATATCATCTGACATGTGGAAAAACTGAGACTGGTGATAGAGAAGACAGAAATTTGTAGCTCTTAATTTTAAATATTGCAAAAAGCTGTGCTCTGGGAAATTACCTCAAAGTATACCACAGGTCCTTATGCAAATATATCACATTTTGTTCAGTCTGTTTACGGTATAGCTGCCTGGGACTGTATAAGTATCACCTGTTTTCTGTCACCCTGCATCATGCGCTGTTTCAAGGCCCTGAGCTAATCTTCATCAATTTTCACCTGATAACCTAAGTTTGCTTTAGGCATCATTTTTTAATTCAAGGCCAGGCTGGAGGGGGCATTGAGAAACCTGGTCTAGTGGAAGGTGTCCCTGCGCATGGCAGGGGGATGGAACGAGATGGACTTTAAGATCCCTTTTAACCCAATCTATTTCATGATTCTATGGCCGCTGCTTCTCAGCTCCAGAACCAAATGTAACTCCTTCCCAGTGCTGAGATAACAGCAAGAACCAAGTGTTGCCTGAAAGGAGTTCAAAGCTCGGAAACAGGCAGCGGAAACTTCAATATTCAGAGTTTTGTGCTGCCCTCTGAAGGCACCAACTTCTTACAATAAGCAGAGCACTGACTACTGATAGACACAGTAGTTCAGGGTCCCAAGTCAGCTGTACAAATTCTCTCTGTCAAGGCAAAACAGTTCTCTGTGCAAGTGATGTGTTTATCTTGCCTTTGCTCAGCTCCTGGCAGCACCAGAGAATCCTCCTCTACTGTCACAAGGACCTGGCCATCGGTTTCTGCTTCAGCAGCTCCTCCGACTGTAAGTATTACCCTTGCTGTAGCCCACCTAGGCACAGTGGATGGACTTGAAAGGTTACTGGGTCACCCCTCCGGGTCACTTCCACTGCTTTTGTGTGATTGCAACAGATTATGGTTTTGTAGTCTGCATGTTTAGTGGTTATAAAGAGTGCTTATGTGCTCATTATTAGAGAGGGGGGAAAAAAATCCCTGCTTAGCATGCACAAAGTACTTCCTTCTAGTGCAGGAAGAGCTTTAGCAACATCTGTATTCCCTTTCAGGCCTCTGTTCCCTGCTCAGGCACTCCAGACTGCCTGGATGCGACTGCAAACCTGCAGGTATGGCAGGGCGTGGGGAAGAGAGGAACTTGTGCCACCTGAGAGCACAGGGGTGCCCTGCACTCCCCGTGCCGTGGGGAGCTCTGTGAGTGCTGCCAAGTCCTGCAGCGCGGGTGGGAGGCTGTCACATCATGAGATAGCTTAATCATTAAAAAAATCAACAACTATTATTAAACCTTAAATGACATTTTTCATAACGTCAGGTCTTCTGACAGTCTCAAAACTTGTGTTTAACAGCGTGGTTCACCCACCTGTTGCAGTGATTCTGCTTGGAACTGGTCCTGAATCTCAAATTAGGCTTTTAGCCTCGGGTGTAATTTTACTGCAGAGTTGCAAAACACACTAAAGGCCTTTGGGTGCTGCATGGGCTTCTCTCTGTCAGTTCCACTAATGCTCCTTGTCTGGTGTTTGACAGAACACGTCTGTATCGCTGCCCAGCCAGCAGCACCCGGAGCATGAGCTCTACATTGGGATTGGCTCCTGTGCAGCACTTCTGCTCATCCTCATTCTGGCTCTGTTCCTCTCTAAACGTAAGTGCTTTTCAAGGATTGCTCAGCTTTGTCCACTCACGGCTGTGGCTGATGCCACATCTCCCACCTCAGGGCAGGGAGCTGAGGTGCTGTGGCTGCTCCCAGTGGGAATTTCCTATCCTGAAAACATCTGAAGTTCCCTTATTTAGTTTCTTACACTTGGATTTATTTTTGAACCCACTACTTTACTTGCTTCTAATGGTTTAAACAAAATTACTTGTTTTAATTATTTTTCCCTTTATTTTCATTCTGGATGGTCCTTAGAATATTTTTACAATACGAAGAAGATGGGTGACTTTGCGGGGTAAGTTTTCTACTCCTGCTTTTGCTAATAGGACAAATGAGGTTGCACAAAGAAAATGTCAGTATGCTGACCATTCCACCACATATTTTGGCTTTCTTTTTTAACCTCAAGTTAATAGAAATCATTATAAAAAGAAATTAATAACTCCTGCTACTTTTCATTACTTAGCAAAAATAAGTGTAACTGCCAGTTCATAGCATCAGGGAGCTTGCTAACCCCAGGTGTGAATTGTCTCATAAGTGGAAAGATGATTCATTATCAGTCATGATCATGTGTTCATGCATATTTTACATTTTCTAGTGAGCTGGTTGATCTGCTCCTCTGTGGTTTTATTGTCTGTTTTTGGTTTAACACCATTCTTTTTACTCTTTTGTGCAGCTTTGTTGCATTTCGGAGGCCACAAGGCGTGGGGAACCACAGTGTCCTGGAAGATGAGATCCATGCAGAGGAAAATGTTTATATCATGCACTAAAGACTGAATGCATGGCTGCCTTGGTCACGGCTGGGACATTAATAGTTTGCAAAATGTTGGCTGCTCTCTCTGCTCAGCAGCTGAACGTGACTGCACTACTGAAGCATTATTCACATCCTTCTAATAAAACAAATAAAAGCTACACTTTTAATTAAAACCTTTATCAACCTGTTCCAGAAACCAAACAGAAACTAAAACTGGCATCAGTGGAACTTTCCATTTCTTAAAGAAAGTTATGATTATGTTTATTATCTGCTTCAAATTCTCACTTCCTTTTTGGAAAAAAAAGAGGAAGTGCCAGAAGGGCACAATTGTCTTCACTGTGGATTCTATCTGCCACCCACCAAGGAGTCTGTGCCATCAGAGGGCAGAAACAATCTCACAGCTGTGTGACAAAGATGTCACATGGCCAGTCTTGGTAGTATTAGTAATTTAATACACACTCAGTTGTATTTTCACTGAAATCAGGTATAGCCTGTCCTGGTAATGCAATATACTAACTCCTGTTCAGCTGAATTAAATCTGGAAGAGCTATGGATATTCACCCCGTGATGTCCTGGGAGTCTACAGCATCAGTTCTTGAATGGACAGAACCGTCACAACTTGCGTGCCGAGAATTATGACTAAGTGTGAGGTTTTTCGGCAAAGTACATCACTGTTTTCCTGTGGCTTTCTCCTTGAGCACATCTTTACCCTGAGCAGCCCTTGAAGTGAAAAGTCTCACTTCCAGGTCTCTAAATATATTGAAAAACGCTGCCCCACTTTGTAAATTTAATGAAATTCTTTTCTTAACTTGCAGAGAAGCCATGGGCATTGCACAAAATATTGGCTGGAACTTGATCCTGCCTTCAGACATCTCTAGATACCAAACTACTCTAACTCATAAGAATGTTGGATGTGTTTGGTGGATTTTACCTCATAAAGGGGGAGGCTCTGTGGCCAAGTGCCTTTCCTCCATTGCTCTTCAGTTAGCGATGTGTCTTAGCTTTTATTCTCTGCAAAACTAAACCTTGGTTTACTTTAAATAAATAAATGGAGGCAGCCCTGTGAGTATGAATTGTTGAGGAAGAGAAACAAGACACCCAAATCTTTAAGTGGAGGAATAATTGTCCCCAACTGTTTTTAAGAACATACTTTAAACAGAGGTTGGGGACTTCCTGAAAGAGCAGAAAAGTAGCACAGGCAGGAGAGACACCAACTCTTACCAAATATTGGTCAAATCATTTTGCCCTGAAGCTCATCCCAAGCAGCAGTGTGGAATTACCCAACGCAGACACTGCTGCCACAGGGAAAACTCACAGATGCACCACAAACTTTCTACCAGGGAGTCAATTTCAGACTTCAAAATGACTTCAGCAATGCAATGAGGCATAAAAGGACAATAATAAAATCAGTAGGTGTTTATGTTAACAGCTGAGACACTTGAGGCCACAGTCTGGTGGTGTTCTAAGGGCAGCTGGGGTCAGTGGAGAAGCTGCCCCTCCTTGTCCCAGCTGGTGGAGATGGGAGGGCTTGGGCTGGCTGGGGAGGGCAGTGCTTCCCCCGGGGGTCACAGAGGGTCTGCCTCAGGCGAGTGTTCTTGCACAGACTCACAAAGGAGAGAAAGGCTCGCCCTGCTGAGGAAGGAAGAAATGGAAAACAAATTGGGACAGGTGACGTTGGTGTGCTTTGTGTTCCCGCTCGTGCTGGGTGTTCTCCCAGGGCAGGCTGAAAAGGTTGGAAATGTGGGGCTGGATTTATGGCTGGCTGAAGAGTGGGGCACAGACATTGGGTGACCACAGATCCCAGGGCCAGGAAAACCCAGAGATGGACAAAACCAGCTCTGCCATTTGCTATCTTCACATCATGTGTAGCTTTGTGTAAGAATGTACTGAAAACATGAAGAACCTCCTGGTGTTAGGCTGTATTTTTGCATTTGACTATTAATAGCAATTCCTAACCCCAAATTTCTCCCCCTGCTGCAGACATTGCTTTCCTTCTGCCTGGCTGAGCATGTTGCTGCTGCAGGCTCCTGCCCATGACTGGAGCTGGAGGAAGTCTGACCTGGTCTCAGAAAACATCTTCAGCAATTTCTGCTTTCTGCTATTTTATGTAATCAGTCTCTGCTGGGGTCAGAGTTAGATGTGTGGGTTTCCAAAATATTCTGATTTCAATTGCTTATGCTCTTATGGAGTTTGTGGGCCATCCTTAATGCTACTAATCAAGAAAGATGCTTGTCCATAAGGATTTTTAAAATTAATAGTTATGTTACAGACTAATTCAGACTAATTCTTATATCAGCAAGTTTTTCACATAAAATAAAGTTCTAGAATATCTGATTATCAAAATCTTTCTTCTCTGCAATTACTTGGTAAACAGACTCTGCAAAGGTTGAGAGGAGCAAGAATTTTGCCCTGGACATGCAGTGTGAAACACATCCATGAAGGCAGGAGCTCCCTGGGCTTTTTCATTACCTCCACTTGTGTCAGAGGATATTGGAACAGGCATTTCAAGATGAGCCCCAGGGACAAGCAGGTGGCACTTGGAGCCCATTCACCCTTCAGGAGATTGTTTGGCAGAACACTGAGCTGATGTGGTTGATGAGCTGAAAACTCTTTTTTTTGGGACAGCTCTGCATTCACTTTTCTTCCTGCAAGAAGCCACTAGATAGCAGCACAGAAGCAGAAAGTAACCCATGTGTTTGTGGTTCTTCCCAGCACACTTGGATTTTGGAGTGCCTTTTTTTTTTTAGAGTGCCTTTTCCAGAGCACTCTACTGCTGTTGGCCCAGCCTTGCTATGGAAGCAAAGCTGAAATGATGCTGTGTCCATCCTGTGCCTTCCCTGGTTGCCTGTGACAAACTGTCCAATTCTGTCCGGACACGCCTCATGGAAATTTGTAGCCGAATAATGACCCAAATTTGTGCCCCAGGTAGGATTCAGCTGCTCCCTGCCCTGGCATCAGCTGAGCATCAGCTCCCAGCCACGGCTGGGTGGTGAGTAATGGGACAAACTAGGAGCATTGCAGGGAAAAAGTCTCCAGGATATTGGATGCCTCAGGGTGCATTAGTTCTGTTCACAGAGCAGCTGGGGCTATGTGTACTTGTCATTGTATGAACTGTACCTGGTGGAACATAGCAAATTAGGTATTTTACAGATTGCCTTTACTGCTGGAATTTTATTTGCTTTTTTCAATGATGGCAAACAGAGGAGCGATGTTTTAATGGGTTTGACTATCATGATAAGCCCAGAATCTCATTACTAAAGGTGTAATGCCTGGTTAAAAGCCCATCATTTTATCATTTGAACTTGGAATTGCACTCCAGTTTGCACTGTGCTACATTTATTTGCACAGAATTTTGTCTATCTGCAATTCTTCATTCCTGACCTTACTGCCCTGAATTACTTTTGCTTTATTACTCAGCTTTTCCAGAGAAGAACTTCCAGAGAACTTATTTGTCAATTGGTCAGAAAGAAATAAAATTGTCAGAAGGAGCGAGAAATATTTCTTGAGGATGATGTTGCATTTCTTTGGGAAGGATGTGGTTTTGGCAACAAAACATTTGCAACGACTTCCTCCAAGGCTGTATTTGCAAACAGAAAATACAAAGCTGGGGAAAGAGAGGGGTCTTCAAGCAGAAGGCAGAAGGAGGGGAAATGAGGGATTAAGCAAATGTAAGTGAAGGCAAAGTCTGAGGTGGAGACTCTGCCAGATGTTTAGGGGTGTAAGAGCATGGAATGTGTTCTTGCCACTCAGTGCCCCGGAACAGAACTGGGCCTTAAAAGTTCCAGAGAATGGCAAAGCAAATAGAATATTGAAATTTCTGGTGACAGTACTGTGCTGAGTGTCTTGGAGGAGGAAAGGAGAATAGGACAGCCTGTTCCAGGGTTTACTGCCCCCTCTTCCCAATGTCCAGTCTAAACCCGCCTGGTGAGCTTGGAATCATTCCCAGGTGTCCTGTCAGTGGATACCAGGGAGAAGAGATCAGCACTTCCCTGTCCACGTCCCCTCCTCAGGAAGCTGCAGAGAGTTGTGGGCTCCCCCCAAACCTCTCCTTTCCTTTCCCCCAAACACAGAGCCCTCAGCTCCTCACAGGACGTTCATTCCAGCCCTGCTCAGTTGGCCTCATCTGGGCACATTCAAGTGCCTGAATGTCCATTTTTAATTGTGTGGCCCAGCACTGCCCACAGTGCTCCAGCTGGGGCTGCAGCAGTGCTGAGCACAGCAGGAGATCTCCCCTTGGCCAGTTCCTATCCGGAAACGTAGGACAGAAACACAGTACGTAAAGTCTGGAAATGGAGAAATGAGACTTCAGTGGCACTCACTCAGCATCTCTGGAAAGAGTAAGATCTGGTTTTCTCCTCTTCCACTCCCTGCCCTGGTGTCTCCGTCAGCCAGAATGTCCCTTTTTGTGCTGCTTCACTGGATTATGATACAGATCTTTATAGGTGAGTCTTCACCTGCTTTTTGTGTGTTTGCTCAGAAAGCCAAAATTTTCTAAAATAAAAACCAGCAACACTTGTTTTGTGAAAACAAAACAGTAAAAAAGATCCTAATTGTATACAGAACTTCAAACATTTTCTTAATTTACTGAGTTAATACTGCTTGAGGTTTGTGGGTTTTTCACTTTTAAAGAATGTGCGCAGTTTCCTCTGTGTTAGTTCCCTTGTTCTCTTCCCTTGCAGAGCTCCTGAAGGATTAAAATGGTTTTCTGTTACCTGTTCTTTACTCAGTGCTGAGAATGTGTTGTCTTGAGGTTCAGCAGCCAGTTAAATGCTTCTTTTCTGTTTATCCGTCATATCCTTTGCAATCTCATCAGTCAAGAAGCTTCGATAAGGAAAAAAAAAAAAAGATTGATAGATCCAAAGAAAAGATTCCAAATATCTTCTGCAAAGTAGGAAAATAATTCCAGGAGTAGATCAAGGGAAAAAAAATACATTTTCAACCAGGTGTTTTGGCTGAAGGATAAATGTTTTTGTCCATCCAATGCCCAGTTTGTGGGAGAGGAGACAACTACAGGAGCAGCTGTTGGAGTTCCTGCTTAGTGCCAACTGCCCCTGAGGGTGGGTTCAAGAGAGACTGTATACAAATATGAGTATACCTGTATGATCTGACCAATTATGAATGCCCTTTCTATTTTGGATGGTATATTAAACATCTGGAGTCCATCTCTCTCTCACTGAAGGACTCAGAGTGGCAAACCTGAGATTTCAGTGGAACCACCCAGGCAGAGCCTTGGGTCCAACCTGGATGCCTGGAAGGACAATGCCATGGAGAAGGGCAGGATGCCCCTCACAGTAAGGGTAGGGTGTCACAATATTATATCTCAGGAAGCTCTTAATTCCAAAAACTTGGTCATTCCCTCCTATTTACTATTTCCTTTGGAAAATGTGTCTGTAGAGGAGGCTGCAACCGAGAAGTAAGTTAATCCTTGCAGAGGTTCATGCCATCGAATCCAAGCTGCTGCAGCACTGAAGCTTTCCTCACCAGCCTGCAGTGCAGGCAGATGTTGGCAACATTAGCTTCACAGAAATTGAAAGAGGATTTGAAACTGCACAACCTGTAACTTTCTCACAGGAGTACTAGAGGGAAACTGCACTGAAGGCACTCTGGTGCCTTGTATCTTCCCTCTTCTTCTTTTAAATTATTTTCTTAGTTATTTATTTATTAAGTTCAGGGCTCTGATCCTTTCAAAGAGAAGAGCAGGCAAATTTTCATTTGTTAAAGGGTTGCTTAATGAAGCCGCTTTTGTGCTGTGCAGAATGGGGCTGAAATAAGAGCAGAAGAGGAGCCCATTTCTCCTCAAGAACCAGCGACCTTAACTCTAGCAACAGTTTTAGCTGGTTTTGCACACATCTTTGTTGGGGTGACTTGAAAATATGTGTTACCCTGCTCATGACTAACCCCTTGCTCCCACAGAAATACTTTAAAGGTCAACCGCATTTCCTGTTCTGTCTTCACAGAGGGAGGTTTTTGCTCTGTTTGTTTTGCTGTTTCATGGCAAATGAACCTTCCCATTGCAAGGGCTAAAGCCACCATCTCCCAAAGCCTTATCCTGTATTCAGGAATTCAGTTTCTGGCATATCCTGCCTTCGTTTCACTGCAGAAGATGCTGCCCTCCAGGCCATGTTGCCTGTTGTTTTGTCTGCCTCTATTCTTTCAGCATTTGGAGCTGTGGAAACCTGAATGGGTTGGCTTCTCCTGCCAATGGGATAAGCAATAAGGAATCTGAAATGTCATCCCAATAACAAGTGGTGAGGCAGTCTGCCACAGGCTAAAGCCTCACCTGGGGAATAGTCCATTAAAGAGAAAACAAAAGAGACATGGACACAGTTGGAAGCATCTGTTTGCTATCTGGCAGGTGTGCCAAAAAGGAAAGGCATTCCAACAGCTGGCAAAATAGAAATGTTTGGCAAAACAGGGCCAATGTTGGCGATAAGAGCTGTAGCAGCAAGTCCTCTATGGGGCAAGCCAGCTGACCACAAGACATGGGATCTGCGGGGTGAGGACAGGTCTGGGTGCTCCCCAGGTCCCTCAGTTCCTGCTCCACCATATGGAAATGATAATGGGGACAAAAGGAAGGTAGGAGAGCTGGCACAGACCAGGTGAATGTAAACCAGGAGAGATTTGTTCCTGTCCAGGAATGTTTTTTTGTATAGTGCTTTTCATGAAGAAGAAATCTCTTTTAAGGCAATCTGGGAACTTCATAGACAGTTAAGAGGGAATAATGTGCAGCAAAGATCAGAGCAGACGCCAAGGTGGGTATTGACTGTAAACACAAACTAAAGCTGCTCACTAAAAGGACAAGGAAAGTGTATATGGACTTTTTAAAATCACTACAATGCTAATAACTAAAGCTTCTGTGTAGACAGAGTCCCACAAGGTAAGTGGGATTAGTTCTTGCTCAGTGCACATTCTGAGAACAGGTTTCCATAGACAGATCCCACTGCTCTGCCAGCTTAATTAAGCCCTAATTTCACACATGAACAGGTATTTTGGACCCTGCTTTTGAGACTGTCAGCAAAAGGCAACTGTGACAGCATTTTCTTCTCAAAGGAGGTGATGGTGGACTGAGAAAACCAGATGTCTTTCACAACAGGTTTCTGAACAACTTTCAAACAGCCTCCTAGGAGAGGAGATGGGACGGGAGCAGGGCTCTCAAATTCCATTTACAGAGGCCCAGTCTGTGCTTGGGCTGCCAGCCACAGACCCCAGCTCTGCTCATCTGTCTGATGTATTTTATGAGCTGGCCAGGACCAGAGCAAGGAGCCCTGCAGCAGCAAGCAAAGCCTGGGAGCTCCTAGTGCTGCCTGTAGTGCCTTGGTGCAGTGTTATGGAACACACCATCTCCATCATGGTACGGCCAAGACACTTTATTGCAAAAATCCAGGGTTCTTAAACTGTTAGTTTGTTATGAGTTTCCATACTTGTGAGGCACAACAAATGTTCTTAACCAACCACCACAGACCGAGACAGGAACAGGTATCAGTGTAACCAGCCATGAGCCCCACGGTGTGAGCATTTATTGCTTCTAATCATTGTTTTACAATTATGTCACTTGTTTTTCACCTCTGGTTTAGCTGAGTCATTCCCAGAATGCTTTTCTACTTAGCGAAAGTAACAGCAGGGAGCAAGGATTTTATAAGGATAACCAGGCCTTCATTTTGTAAGGCCTTTCTGCTCCGCAACCCCTTGGGCCACGAGCGGCCCCAGGAGAAACCTCATGGGGTCACCATCAGACACTGACAGCTCTCATCTCTCCCCCGACAGCACACACGGTGTCTGAACCTGTCGTCAGAGCAGTAGTGGGACAGTCGGTGACATTGCCCTGCTCCTACCGGGTGACACGGCGCAAGGACATCTCCGACATGTGCTGGGGCAGAGGACCCTGCCCGAACTCCAAGTGCACCAACAAAGTTTTGCACACCACGGGCAGCAAGGTGACGTTCAGAATATCTCCGAGGTACAATCTGCACGGCTACGTTTCCTTCGGAGACGTGTCCCTCACGGTCGGGACGGTGACGGCAGAGGATGCAGGAGTTTATTGCTGCCGCGTGGAGATCCCCGGCTTGTTCAACGACATCAAGCGCAACATACGGCTGGAGGTAGCCACAGGTGAGCCTGGGGACACAGCCAGCAGGAGAAACCTCTCCCTGGAGTGTGGAAATTGGAGCTTATGCGTGCTTTGTTTGTTTGTTTGTTTTGGCCAGAAGTGTTTTTCCTAAATTACATCATTTTCAAGGGAGATCTGCAACCAGTTGCCAATTTGAGTCGCATTCAGTATGTAGTTTGGATGAAAAATAACCCTAAATTTTGCCCTTTCTTTGCCCTTCAAATGAATATTTCATTTCTCGTTGTGTAGTTGTGCTTGAATTTTTAAAAGATGATGGAATTAAAAAGGAATTTATAATTGAAGAGCCCTTGGAATGAAATTCAGTTTTTCGTTTGGGGTTCCTCCCAACACTGAAAAGACTTTTGTTTCATTCATGTCATGAGGAGACTCACTGTGATGACCCACCCTTAAGGGCGCTTCCTTCCCCCTCAGGGTGGGTCCTCTACACCCACACATTTGGAAATTTTGTCTCAGAGCCATGAAGGGCTTCTTCCCCTTCCTATTATTTTTTTTAGTTGCAGGATAAAGCGAAGTCTTACACAGAAAAACAAATAATAATTTTAAAAAAGATGGTACCCACCCTCCACAAAGCAGAAAGACTTTTTTTTCTGGCTTTTACAGAGTGCAGTTGGTGTACACAGCATGTTTGTTTGTCTGTTTTAAGCAATGCAACAGGAGAGAGGGTGGAAAACACTGCAAATCCTTGTATGCCCCTGAGGTTGAGGGCGACAGTCCATTAAAAAAGAACAAGTTGCAAAGATTAGCAAGAAGCTTGTAACTGAAAAATCGAACTGTTTTATTTATTGTGTTTTTATGAGGACATTGAAAAGCAAAATCATGAAGTTTTTAAGCTTTTGGGTTCTACCGTGCAAGGTTCTGGCCCTTCCATTTCTACAAGAGGGTCAAGGAAGGGGTTTTTGATGCCAGCAAAAGAAAAGCAAATCTATAAATCTGTGAATTTCTCTGACCGGTTATGTTTCCAGCTAATTAAAATAGCTTTCTGAATAGTGACTCTTCCACTTTCATTCTCAGTATTTTAGCAGCCAGATAAATTTTCATTCGTTTTTGTGTTGGCTTCCCTCGGGATTGATTGTGAATGCCCTGACCTGGCTTTTCTCTTGGCTGTGTTTTTTCCATGCAGCCCCTCCAGTGACCACAACCACCACAACAAAAGCTCCTGTTTCCCCCAAACATTTTACAGAAACAACTTTTGCTCCTCAAACAACCTCTGATCTCCAGCCAACAGCAGAGACTAAAGTCCTGCTGACAACCAGCACCTCCACACCAGCAACCACAGCCACCGAGCCTCCAGCAGAAACCACACAGGAGACCTTTGCTCCTCCATCAATTGCTGTGACAGAAAATGATATTTTTCCTGTAACTATGGTGGAAACCAGTGCTGTCCCAGATTTTCCAGCTACTTCCCAAGCAGCTGATGTGATGACTGAAGATGACATGTTCTGCTTCACGCTCCCTGGAAGTACAGAGGGTAACCAGCACCAATCCTTTCCTTTTTCTGTGCGGCAGAGATGGTCTGTGTTAGCCTGACTGGCATTGTAGAGACTCTCCAAATACTTATATATGTGTCTGGGAAGTTTCCTCTGAGATGCCTATGGGTGGGCGTGTCTCAGGGGTTTTAAGGAAACACAGGTCAGATGTTATAGATGATGCTAAATTGGGGTCAGCAGCCAAGGCAGCAGAAGGTCAGGCTTCCTTCAGAGAAACCTTAACAGTCTGGAGAAATAATGTGACAGAAACCTCATGAAGTAAAACAGAATTATATGTTAAATTCAGCACCTGGAGTGGAGTCAGAGATTCACTTAACCATGCACTATTTTTTTTTCTTTATTTGGGAAAGACCATTGAAATGGTCTGGTGAAAAGGTTAATTTATTGTATGTTCTGTTTGAGAAATAAAGTCAGTGAGAATTCAAAGCATGTTTAAGACTGAGTATTTACATTCTCATCTCATATGAAGGCTGCTGTTATTAGTGCTCAGGGTGGCCTGTTATCATCCTAACCATTCATAGGATGCTACTTTATCAACATTAGTGACTCTTTTCCACAAACTGATGTTGGCACAATTTTGAATGCCATGTGGAGATCCTCCTAAGTAGTGATCTTTATAAACACTACTGTTTACTTTGTTTCAGTGGCTACTGAATTCCCAGGTACAATTCCAGCTTCAGCGACTCCTGAATTCTCAGATACAATTCCAGCTTCAGCGACTCCTGAATTCCCAGGTACACTTCCAGAGGAAACTACCAGCTCTGACGTGGTGGAAGAGATGTCAGCCTTGGGTGAGTAGGATAACGTTGCAAGGTCAGAAGTTGCTTGTTCAGAGAAATTAAAAAGGTGGCATAAACCAAAGTATTGAGTATTCTTAACAGTGTTCCAAACATGTACTGATAGTTGTTCACTGCATCTGGCAGTAAGAAGTATCTGGGGCCCACACAGAAATTGTTTGAAATCAGGATGCAACAATGGCTGAGAAAAACATGTTTTTATACCTCCAAAGGAAGTAGATTTTGAATTGGTCATGACTGTCAGCATCTCAGGTCTGAGAGAAGTTAAAAAACAAACTTTTCAACATGGCTGAATTCTCAGATTATCTGATTTGTCATCATTGTGAGTTTACTGAGCTTTCCCTTTTAAATGATTCCCAAGTGTTTTTCCCTCAACTGAGAACTTACAGGAATGCTAAAAGTTGATAATGACATATTGTATTTGGCCTCTTAGTTTCAATAGGTGCCAAGAACCTTTTAATTTTTAAACCCACAGTATTTAGATTTTTGCAAGTCTTCTTTTGCTAGACCTAAAGCCTTACAGCAGGTAGAGTGTTCCTTGATGCCCCTGGAGAGGTCTCACAGAAGAGACTAAAGTGGACTCTTGAGCATTTTGTGAGGGTTTCTCACTCATCATCCTTCTGATGCAGGACTGGATAATGCCTGCATTCTGCCATTGTAAATACAAAGTTTTACAAAGGGTCTTAACTCTGGGATTCTTGGGGCAACTTGAGTTGTGACAGTGAGCTGGAAAGAGCCACCCCAAAAGCAGTAACAGGAGAAGATGTACCCTGTTGACGTGAGTCCCTCACACTCCCACCCGTGCAAAACCTGTGTCAAACTGTCACAAGGTGTGAAAATGCTGCAGTATAATTCACTGGTGTCTGGTGAGAGCCATAAGCCAAGTTCAGTTCTTGACTCAATCTCCTTTCACTCTGTGAAATAATGCACTAAAATGGACCCAACTTGGCCTTACTGTAAGGTAGGGGAAGGCTAATTTGTTGCTGAACATTATAATTGATGTTAGAACAGCAGGAGAGAAACCCAGGGTTGAGAGCCCTCCACCTCCAAGCACATTTTTTGGCAGATTTGGTCTGCCTGGGGTGGATGGCTCCTGCTGACCAGGATCTGATTTATTTTTTCTACTCTCTTCACTTGCTTTCCCCCAAGTAACAACCCTGCCAGCACCGCCCACACTTCAGACCCCCAAAATACCCTTGGTCTTTCAAGTGTCAAAGTGAGCAGCAATAGTTGGTCCCATCAGCCAGGCTGCACAGGTTGCCATAAAAGTTAATTTTGACTTGTGGGACCTGCATGTAACTGTTCCATCTGCATTTCTTGTGGATTTGGGGGTAGTTCTGAAGCACAGATCTCTGAGAGAGTGGAGTGTCATGAAAAAGGCATATGACAAAATGCAGTGTCCACATACCCCTGGGATTTTTAGTCCTTCTTAGAGTTTTATTACCTATATTATACCTCTATTATTTATAATAGAGTTTTATTATTGTATTTGTTTAGCTGTAGTGCTGTCTATGACAGTTTGTCACGTCACACAAGTGAGAACTCCTTCACAGCAGATTAGTTTCTGTCTTGCTTCATGGGCTGCCCTTGGGAAGCCTCCTCTTTCTGGAGGAAGGCTGACATTTCCCATGGCTTCCTCAGCTACCATTTGTGGTGGAAACTGATCCTTCTCTTTTGGTTGCAAGGTGCTTTTGCCCTTCTCAGTCCCTGAGAGTTCATGACTCCTCGACTGAAGCAGTGACAGCCCCTGCAGCCCTCACTCCTTCAGGTGACTGTGCCAGTAATAATTTCAATCTCTTTCATTTTCAGAGGTTTCAGCAAATTCAGATGGCAGTGCTGAGAAACATGAAGCTAGAGGAGATAAGGTAAAACTTCCTGAAAATCTCAAGGGTGTTTGAGTAGGAATCAAGACAGCAGGACATGCTAGTGATTTTTAGTGTGTTCATACTAAAGGGACAGCTTTTGCAAACAGTGGCTTGATCTTCAGTAGGATGGTTCCTACAGATTCTTCAGTAGGATGGTTGCTACAGAAGCTCAGGAACCATCTGTACCCCTTTTAAGTAGATAGAGCCAAAGCTTGTGAGCATCCCATCTGGCCTGGACACTTCAGAAAAAGTTCATCCCCTGGCATCCCTGTGAGAGAGGGGAGGTAACATCCTCAAGGTGTGAGCAGGCAATTTAGGAGGGTGTTACACTTCCCTGCCTCTAAGAAAAGGATGAGAGTGACTGAGCTCCTGCTTCTGCTTTGGAAACCTTATTAAGAAGTTCATGTTAAGTGGGATGAATCTGGTTTCAATATTTCACAGGGAGATTTATTAAATACTTGACAGGTAATTCATGTTGTTTATCATGATCAGCTTCACATACACTCTCAATACTCTGTACAGGCAAGCTCAGAAGAGCATAGCAAACTGCAGCCCAGTACTCTGAGCCACCAGTGCAGCCCCTCCTGTGCAAATCGGTCTGAAGGAAATGTGCTCCTAAAGCCTTTTCAGATTTTCTCTTCTCCCTTCCAGTTTCCCAGCTCTGCCATTCTCATTGCCTGTGCCATAGCAGGGTCCGTCCTTTTCATATTGATGATCTCGTTGGTTTGGAAACGTAAGTATCCTTAAACACATACTTGAGAAATTATTCCAACATGGCCTGATGCACATGTCCTCCTGCGTCCCTGGTTGTTCTGGGACCTCTGCCACAGTGGTTGTGACAGTGCTGCTCATTTTATGGGAGTTGCTGTCCTTGCTCCAGCATTGTGGCACCATGAGGGGTCCAGGGAGGATGAGGAGGTGGGGATACAGCAGGAGGAAGGAAGCCTGTGCAAAGAACCTGTTCACTCACTTGCTTCATGTCTGGCTCATCCTGTTGGCTCTCTTTATACTTAACTGGCCCCATAGTTTCCTGGAATTACTCCCAAAACACACTGGTGTAACTGAAATCAGAATGAGATCCTTTCTTTCCTGCTTAGCCCACAGAAATTTTGCAGCTTGCTATCATTGCTTCTGAGCTCATTTGATGGATACATTAGAATGAGAGATTTCGTTTTGCCATTGTAACATTAATATTATTTTGCTTCCAGGTAAACTCACAAAGAAGTTTAAAATGAAAAGGTAATGCATTTTGTAATTTCCTATTAAAAGTTCCAGTGTAATTTTTCTTAGAGACAGAAAGGTATTGGCCGCTGATTGCAACGGGTGCAGTATTGGCTTGTGGTGCTGATTACCGAAGTTGTATTATGAGGAAGCTTCGCTCTAGAAATTAAATAGTGGTTCCTGGATGCTGCTTCTGTGTAGGAATGAACAGGAACCCAGGGCACTGGAGAAATTAAGCAGCTGTTACTGCTCTGTAGTGGCTCCAAGCTTAAGGAAGTGCTTCATCTATTTTATTTTTGATTGAGAACCAGGACATGATACCCTGTGCACGTGTAACTGATAAGTTCATATCTTCTGGCATATCTTGAAAAACCATATTCTCTGTGGACAAACCACAGGGCAGTCCAGTGAAGTATTACCCTTTCTCCAAAGCCCAGTGATTTTTCAGTGGTCGCTGTTCCCTCACTGCTTACTCCACCTGGGAGATGGGGATTGGGCACCAAGGAAAATCTCTTTTCTGGATCCCATGCTGGTTACCCTACAGCTGCCATTACAAGGTCTGAACAACCCTTTGGGATCCAAGAGAAGAATGCAGGCAAGGTAAATACCTCCCTGGGGTAAAAGTAGGTGTTTCTCCATTGCAGCCATTGCACTCAGTAGCTTCAGGTTTCGGTTTCCATGGGAAATTTGTTGATGTTACAAATAAGAAAGGATGCTCTGAAGCAGCAATGTCCTTTTGCCCCATCCACAGTGATCTGTGCTTCTCACTGCAGTGTTCAGCCACCAGAAGAGACTGAAAAAGTTTTCAGTGGTGCTGAAGGGGAAAACAACATTTTTTCGCTGTGAAGAGCTCCTACATCATCTGCAGATGCCATGGGAAATAAAGAGGGTCTGTTCCACGCTGCATTGAGAGATACTTATGAGCCCTCAAAATATCAGTGGGTATAAAACAAAGGCCAAAGATTCAACTATGAAAATTTAAAATCTTTGTGCAAATTTTCCCATGTCACCCTTAAAACTCGTTGCATAAAGAAGCTTATTTGAGAAGGGGCTTCATGCATTATTCATGGGTGCTTCTGGCATCTGCCTTTTTACTAACACCATGTTGCACAACTGAATTTGTTTTTCTCCATTTTTACTAATGCTCTTCTTGAATACAACTTGTACTGTGAGGAACAGAAGAGATCACATAGAAGGCTGCCTATATTCAAATTGCCAAAAAGAAAGAAAAGGAATCATAAAATACAGTTTTTAATGCTTTTATGTAATCAACAGAAAAATGAAGCTACAAGAATGCTGCGAGTTTAAATCAAAAATGCAGATTACTTAAGGGGTACCACTACTGCCTGTGATTCAGCATGTTTGAATAACCCTTGGAGAATATGTTAATAAACTTTGTAATTTGTCACTGGCAATTGTATTTTTTGTGCCACATCCTCAGGCACTTAAACAGGAGTTAGTTATTCCCCGGGTGCTGAAATGTCTGGTGTGCTGTCTCAGCTCTCCAAAGAAATCCTGAAACATTTCCAGAGGTGGGAAAAATGCTCAGAGGACCAACCTGGAGGGAAATTTCTCTACCATGCCCCCACAAACCCCCACACCACTAATTTCTAAATCTGTTAATGAAAAGGATTGCCCATGGAGGCTGGGGGATCATCTGTGGGACACACTGCAGAGCTTCTGTGTAATTCCCTGGGGTTCTCACCCACTCTGCTGTAGTGACAGTGGGAATGGCACGGGAGAATGTCCCAGTCTGTGACATTGCCTGGAGCTCACAGGGCTGGCCATGGCACCGCCGGGCAGCCACAGCTGGAGGTGAGAGCTTGTTGAGGGAACAGCACAGAAGCAAATATGGTGTGGCAGCTCTGGACTTCCCTGCTGGTCATGCTCAGAGCTGTGGTGAGACTTTTGAACCCTCAGCATCCTGTCACAGGCATGGGGCAGGCAGCGTCATTCCCCTTTGGGGTCCCTCTTGGTCTCTCCTGCGTTCAGAACCCTGCACCCTGCTCTGGTGGGGCTGTGGGGGGCAGAGGACAGTCCCCAGACAGAGGACATGGCATGTGGCTCCCAGGCTGGGTCTGCTCAGCTGAGACGTGTCTGTCCCACACGGGTGACTGTCACCAGCCCAACAGAGAGTGCGTGCTGAGCCCAGGACTGGGCTGGCATCTGTCACTGCTAGGCATGAATCCCACACTCATCTGGAAGGAATAAAAGGAAACAAACCAACAAACAAACAAAATCCTGAATGGTTTTGATGTACTCCTTTGAAAAACCCAAACTTTTCTTTTTGCCTTTTCTCCCCCACCCAATTAAACCTGCTAATTAAGCCAACAATATTTCCATTGCAGCTTCCAATTGTCAGAGCTGGGCCAATCCTTTTGCTCTTACTAATTAGCTCTTCGCTAATGACTTCTTTACAGCAGAGCTGGCTCTCACTTGGGAAGGTTCTAGCACATTTGCTGTGGTGCTGGCTGGACTTAAAAGCTCTGCTTTTGGGGAGCTGCACAAGGGGAGAAGAGATGGGAGCCAGCAAAGTGAGTTTGATCTGATCAGCCATGTGGAAATGCAACCCTGAGAAGGTTCAGAGAAGCTGTAAGTGTAACTTATACCACTGAGCATTTTTATTTATCTTTTTATCCACCCCAATTATTGAGGCAGAGGCTTGGGCTTAGGGTGGCAATTGGAAGCAAGGAACTGGGGAGGGCTAAGTTTAAATGAAAATTCATTGAAGTCATTCGTGAGGACTCTGGCTGTCAGTATGTTCAGGGAAAGGTTAAAGGGAGCCTTTTAAAATGTAGCTGGAGGAAACAGAAATGCTGCTTTCCAAAAGCAACAGAAGACTCAGAATGCAATCTCTGGGTCTAGTGGAGAAAAACTGGATGAAAGCAGCAAGTTTTTAGAAAGAAAAGGCTGTTTGAGAGGATGTCATTGGCATCTGGAAATGTTGGCCTTTTTTTTTAAGACTTTCACCTTGGAAGGCAAAAAAATACACTCGAGTAAAGATAAAGCACTGTAGCCAAGAAAACCCTGTGGTAACAGATTAAAGCAATACACAGGGCAAAGAAGCAAAGCCATTTGCTTTAAAACTGCCCTGCATTTCCCCAAAACCGCAGTCCCTCCTGAGGAGCCTCTCTGAGCCTCTCCCCAGCACTTGGAGCTGCTGGAGTTATCTCAGCATTTATGGACTTGCACAGGGAGCCTGTGGCAGAGCAAAGCAGGTTTTAATTTGTTCAGAGTCCATGTCAAGCCTAAATGTTGTTCTATCTGGAGAGTCTGGCTCGGCTCTGTGGAGCAAGGCGGTTAATTAATGAAGGATTTAGCTTCTGGTCCAAGTAATAATTTTTACTGGTCCCCAGTACTTTGTGGACAATTGTCCATATCAAAATGACCAATTAAAGAGGGTAAAAGAGGTCTGATGTGAGGAGATAATGACTGAACTGCTCGATTGGTATGGAGAAGGTACAGAAAAGCAATTAAAAATGGAGATCTGAATATTTTGGGATATGGGATTGGGTAATGAGAAAACAGGAGGAAATACTGAAGAAAAAAAGAAGGCAAGCACCGAGTTAGGAATACAAATCCTTTAAAGAGAAACCAGAGGAATGAACTAAATATAATTCTGAGATTAATAAGAGACCTCTCTTAATAGACTTTACTGGAGCTGACTGTCCTGAAGGTCCCTTTCCATCTCAGCAGCACATTTCATTATGTTTCCAAGTTTGTTTCTTAGCCTTAATGTGCTTTTCTAGGCATTTTTTAAGGTTAATATAAGTAAATCTCTTGGTTTCAAAGGTGAAATGTAATTGGGGCTTATGAAAGAGCAAGCAGAAGGGAAGAATGTGGCTGAGTACATAGGAAATTAGAAATAAGAATAAATAGCATCATGGGACTTAGGGAAAGAACAGAGATAACCACACAGTGTGAGATGAATGCATGAAAAAGTGGAAAATTTTAGCCTGGTAGAAAGCGGAAAAGGGACGTTCTGCCACAGATATGACAGCAGATGGCAAAATTGAGCTGCAGAGACTGAGCAGAGAAACATCTGGAGGGATTAGAAGAGGCTGTAAAGGTGATGCAGATTTGCTGACACCAAGCAGAATAAATGCAGCCTCCTCTTTGATGATGGAAGTCCCAGCCAGGAGTTCAGTTCATGGCTGGCTCCAGGGAATGCTTTCAGCACCTTTGGCCTGGACTCCAGCCCATGTGTCTTCCACAATTTCCTGCGAGTCCTGGTATCACCCTGGTTTTCTTGTGCTCCCCGGCTGTGGTGACCACGCACTTCTTGGTTTCCTCTTCCCGCTGCTGCCTAACCCCAGCTGGGAGCAGTGCGGTTTTGGTTTCTCTTGCTGATTTAAAACCCAAACCCCAAGACTCAGCAGCTCCTGCAATCACAGTGTGGAAGCAGTGACCCGAGAAAGGAAATGTCAGCCCTAAACAATCCCTCAGCTCATCTCAGCATCCACTCCCTCCTCCCATTAGCAGCTCAGGGGTTTTGGCGAGGAGCCCTCCAAAGGATCTCTTTGAGCGGTGTTTAGAAACCAAGAGGAAGAACTCTCATCTCCTCACCCCATAGGGCAGAGTCACAGAATCAGTGAGTTGGAAAAGACCTCCAAGGTCATCGAGTCTGACCCATGACTGATGCCCACCTTGTCACCCAGAGCAGTGCTCTGAGTGACAGATCATTGAACACCTCTGGGGATGGTGGCTCCATCTTTTCCACTGGAAAACCCCTTCCAGTGCCTGACAGTGCATCCATTGACCAAATTATTCCTGATGTCCAGCCTGAACTGTCCCTGGTGCAGCTTGGTACCATTTCTTCGTGTCCTGGTTTCCTGGGAGCAGAGCCTGATCTTCACCTGGCCACAGCCTCCTTGTAGGGAATTGCAGAGAGCAAAAAGGTCTCTCGTGAGTCTCCGTTTCTCCAGGCTGAGCCTCCCCAGATCCCTCAGCCTCTCCTCACGGGACTTCTTTTCCAACCTCAGCTAAAGAGCTCCAAGTAGTTTGAAACTGAGACAGGAAAGACCAGGAGGACCCTGGGAAGAGAAAAGCAAATTGGAGTGTGCAAAAACCAGCAGAAGGGTTGGGGAGGAAAGTGTTGGGAAATAATCTCTGGTAAAAGTTCATTGCCTTTCTTTAGTCTTTCCAGTACTGACCCTTCTCCAAGGGGAAGGGAAATCAACCACTTCCCAAAATATTTTTTTTATTATTTTTATGATTTTTTTTTTTTAATTCTTAGAAGAAAAAAAGATGAATGTTCTCTGGAATTTCAAAATGCAGCTTCTTTTAAAAAATTATCTAGAAAAAAAGAAAAATTTTGTGGGGGTATGTTCTGAGGTTTGGGTTTTTTTTTCCTTTTTTTTAATGCCTAGGGAAAGAGGTGTATGGTAGATAATCCAAACCAGGGCATAAATCCTGTCTACAAATATGTTCTAAAACAAAGTATACTAAGGCCTGATTCTCTCCTCTCATGTACATATTCTACTGATGTTAGTGAGCATTGAATCCTGGAAGGTAACCCCTTTTCATGCTAAAATGTACTTCTAATGAAGATTCATGGCTTCAAAGGTGCTCTCAAGCACCAGAGCTGGTGTCATTCTTAACTAAGCCATCCAGTAGTTAATAAACATCACACAATCATCTGCATATTTAATGCAGGGGAGAGAATTTTATGGAGAAATCTATAGCTTTTAATCCAGTGATGAATCATTTATGGGATTTTGGATTATTCACTGGGCTGAATTAAGCTGTCTCTTTTCACCAAGCGAGCCCCCGACGTGGTCTGCGTCAGCGGCTGGGCTGCACCATGATGGATGGGGCTGGGATGAATTATTTATTGGCCATTTTAGATCACTTGCCCAGCAGTGAACTAAGCCCGTTAATTTTAAATCTGTTCATCTCCATTCCTAAGTGCACAAAAAGGTTCTCGTGTACATGAAATTCATCTCTCTTCCTTCCTTCCTCCCCTCCCTCCGGCGTGCTGGCGAATTGCCCATGAGGTTTGGGGTGGGCTAGTTTGGGATGCAAACTCTCCCTCAGGGGATGCAGTGTCCTGGCCTGGGGGACTGTCTGAGCTGGTTTTGGTTCTTCAGCTCTCACCTGTGTCCTGCTTGGATTGGAATGGATGCCAACTGGATTGGAAATGATTGTGATTCCTTAGATTGCCATGCACATGGTACAATCCTCTTTAGTCCAAGGGGGCTGTGCAGAGAGAATGTATCCATGGACCAGTTTGGTGAGCAGGGAAAATCCTGCAGGCTGCAGTGATCAAGCACTGATTTTAAAAAAAAATATTTTAAATTTTATTTCTACCTGCAAGCCCCATCCAATGATGGGGCACAGCCCTTTCCCAGGGCTTTCCTGTGAGCTCTGCTTCAAGGACAAAGGACATTCAGCCTCTCAGTGGAGCAGAGAGTCAATGCTGCTTTTGAATTCTGCTTGGTGTTTTATGCCCTTGGTCCATTATCTAATGGGGAATATGATGAGGTAATTATGGAAATATACAAATTGCAACCTCATGAATACCAAAGAAATTCGTGATGATCCATGCTAAAAGAATGCATAAAAATGCAAATCATTTGTAAATGGGGAGAAGTAAATCTTGTTAGTATTAATAACTTAGAGCATTTAATTGCATCAGGTCTTGATGAATTCTAACCAAAGCCGTCTGAAGAGATGGTTTTAGGACTCTTACCCTGTGAACTGTGTACCATGAGGTCAAGGGGAGCTCTAACTTGGATCCACTTGGTGAATCCACCTTTGGCTCCCTCTGTAAGCACTGCTTGGCTGATTTTGTGGGCTAAGGATGGGATTAGGATTTATCTTTGGGCTTCTCTCTGTTTTTGTCATATCGCACTGCATCTTGTTTCAGTTTGTGGGAAGTTCTCCCAGCAGCATTCTGGGGAGGAAAGGGAGAGGAAATTTCATCCATGTTCAGATTTTTGCCATTTTTTGTGCTGCTGTTGTGACACATCTGGCCAGGTGGGAGGGGCTTTCGTTAGGAGTCTGCTGGGTCAAGATTCCACCTGGAAATGCACTCACTGAAGCTTTCCCAAGTCATTAACAAACTCTTTGGTTTTTTCCCTTTGAACTTTGCCAGGCTCATCAGTGGCTGAGTGTTTGGTAGAGTTCCTTTTTATCAACTCTTCCTTTCTCTTTAGTTCATTCATTCCCTGTCTATGGCTGAGTTATTCTGGCCTAATCAGATACTGGATGGCACTTCCATACATGAACCCTGCAGCTTCATAAAACCTGATGAAGGAGAGAGGAATATTCCAAGAGAAAACAAGAGAAGGTCATGATTTACTGCTTATAAACAGCTCCCTGGACCTTATTATCTTTGCCGTGTAGAAGCCTGGAGATCTAGATTGGGCTTTATAATGCACATTGAAATTCAATGTATCACATGTCTCCTGTAAAGCCACATTTTTGAATGATACTCAAACCCTATTAAACAGGTACTCATTAAACCACAACACCTTATAAATTCTTCCTGAGTTTTGTTGACAGTACACATCAAACACAAACCGTTAAGTGCTTTTCATTTTCCTGGTAGTGGGCTATCATAATGCATCACATGACAAAATAATGTGTTTACATGACAGATTTAATGCTTGATCTGCTGCGTGAAATGCTTCAGAGCACCAGAAGACAAAAATGTAACATTATACTTCCAAGTGTCTATTAATTCTTAACTAATAATAAATTACAGTGGGATGCTGATAGAAATGGATGAGAAAGGCACATGCACACGGGAGGAATTCAAGAGGATCAGTGACATGGCAATGAATACTAAATGCAGACAATATAGCTAGGGTGAAAACACAGCATTTCTGGCTTGGCAAGAGACTTGCTGCTGCCCCACACCTCTGGATTTCTTCTTTTGGGTCCTGAGAACCCACACAGGCTTCTAGTGAAGGTCATGTTAGATTTACTGTCACTTGTCCCTCACTCCAAAATGGTGCCAGCAAGGAGTCCCAGCTTGTCCTGTGCTGGGAATTGTCCAGGCATGTGACCAGGACTGAAACTGGGGACTTGAGGGTGCCCTACCTGCCCTTCGTGTCACCCTGGGGCTGAAAGGATCACCCATCTGTCCCTCCCAAGCCTTGTGAGCAGCATGGCTTTCTCCAGCTCATTGTATTTCTTCAGGAATTGTCAGCCTGTGCTTGGTCTGACAGTCAAGGGGACCCTGTGGGATGGCTCTGTGGACCTTGCAGATCCACAGCAAAACTCTGCATGGATATTTTGCAGGGATGAGGGGTTCATTGAGGGCTGAGGGCAATCACCGATTGTCCTGGGGTTGGGAGAGAAACAGTAATCAACCCTTGCTTACAAACTCACTCCCACCAGCAACAGAAAGTATCCAAGTTCTTGGGTTTTTCCAGCCAAAATACCTTTTCCCCCACCCCCCTTTGGCTCTTCTACGTGGGAGCTGCTCCATGCCTGTGCTGTGCTCCATCCCTGCACCTCCTGTGCCCATCCATGTAACCTGCCCATGGCACTGGGCACGTGGCTCCCACCCTCATCCTGCACGTCCCAGCCACTCCAGCACCCCAAATCAGGCCCCAGGGTGTGCTTTGCTCCCACATGAATGAGCCATTTTGTTTTGAGCAATTTCATGCTTTGGTTTGGTTTTGGTTTGGTCACTTCCTGCCAACCCTCAAAGTAGGGCACAGACAAATCTCAAGTCATTCTGTGCAAAATTGGTTTTTTTTCCTTTTGAAAACCTGTAAGGAAACAGCTTTTACTTTTGTTGTTTGTTGTTTTCATCAAAAGTGATTGTTAATTCTGGAGTTTCTTTATGAGGAATTGTCCCTCAACAGGTCTCATTTCTCCACAGTGCTAACTCCCTCCCTCCACCCAACCCTGCTATAATTCACGACATTGTTGACTTCCAGCCCCAGCAGAAAACCGTCAGAATTTTGGATTTCAGGAGTGATATTCAGCCACTTCACAAGTTTAGAGTATGAGGGCAGCTGTGTCCATTAATCTTTTAAAATAACCCAAATCTCTGGTTTTTACTGCAAGTGGGAGCTAGGAAGGAATTGGTATGTGGGAAAACAATGCTGTAATGATGACATACAATCAAAGGGAGGGTAATAAACCTGCTATTCCTCTCTACTTACTGGGGGAGTTGGCTGGGGAGCAGGAGCTGAGCCTTGTTTTAACTACAGACAGCTCTCTCTTTTCAGTTTTTATAGCTTTCTCAATCACTTTGCTCATCTGCTGCTGGAGGCTTTTATTTGCTGATAAGGGCTGTTAAACAGTTGGAGAGTCAGACCAATGAAGTTACATAAAATGCAGCAAAGGGTTAGTGCCAGGTTAGAGCCAAGATGCTGGAGGAGGGAGGGAGATGGGGGGGCTCCAGCCCTTCCTCTTGGCACGGGAAATGTCCTGAGAAGGGGAAATTGCAGTAAAACTGTGAGAGATGGAGTTTGCTGAAATTTGTCCCTCCTTCAGGACAATATATTTAAGTGTACATATATTAAGTGTATATATATTTATAGTACATATCTAAGTGTATATAGACACATACTTATATTTGTCCCTGCTCCTTGTGCTGATGGGACAATGGGCTCCTGCTTCTTTTTCTTTTTCTTCTTTTTGTGTGAAATTTCTGAAGCCTCCTTTAACAGGAAAATAAATAATAAGTGTTGATATGCAATGGGAGGTGTCCTGAGGTTGCCTTGCCCCAGTCCAGCGGTCTGAAGCAACATTTTTCAGTGAGGAAATGACCTGTTAAAATCCAGGAGGTCTTGGAGGCACATTAAAGGCTGCTTTCCCAAACGACTTTGTAGTACATTTCCTTATCTGGAAGGAATCAATGACGGAAATGGAAAAATGACCAGATTTTAACACTGCAATTTTTCTTGGAGCAGTCCTCAGAGCTGTCTCTCTGCAAGCCTGGTTGCAGGAAATAGTGTTGGGCTGCCTCTTTGGTGAACCTGGCTCTTTTTTGGTTTGGGATTAAAAGTTTATTCTATGTAAGGTTGTTTTTGTGTTTGTTTGGTTTGGTTTTTTTTTTTCTTGCAGAGGGAACAGTGATTCTGGGACTGCTTTGTTCTGCTTTCTCAGCCATTATTTATTTATTCCTATTTTCCCCTTTATGAGCGAATTAAAAATTCATCTGGAATGTCATGTCTGGAAGGTCGTGTACTATATATATATAAAGAAACTGATACTAGTTTTTGAATTTAAAAAAACCCAGTAAAACAAACCCTAACCAAAAAACTTGTTCCCCGTATTCAGCTACTCTCTTTCAGGTCCCTCTTGAAAATTGCTAAGATAATTCAGTTGACCTGCCAGCACTTTTAGCAGTTTATCCAGTTTTATGATTTTTAACAGGTTTCTAATTTTGTTTTTTCAAATCTCCAGAATGGAGGATTCTCTTTAAATCCTTTATTTCTCACCACCTCTTGGCAGCATCAGTTATTGGAGTACAGCAACATGTAGTTTTCAAACGAATTCCTGGAAAAGCAGGCATCCTTTTCAAATGTCAGCTCCATTTTGGTCATTGCCTGAAAAATGAGGAGTGTCAGGTCTTACTAAAGCACTTCAGTTCCATTTTTGCTCTTTCTTTTTGCTCTGAAGCAAATTGGAAAAATTCTGTAGTCCCTTCCTGTCTCACCTCACGCAGATTGTGTATGATAGGTAGGTAGGTGCCTTTCTGCCTCCTACTTTTAGTCTTGAGAAATTTCCATCTAACCCCAAGGAAATATGAAGTCAAAACTGATGACTCTGCCTGGAAAAAGTCCACTGAGATGTGACAGCTCCTCCTCCCCGGAGCAGAGCAGCAGCGCAAACACCTTGGGAGAAATGCTGCCGACTGCAACAAACCGTTCCCTTCGTTTTCTTTTTCCTCCTTGGAAACAGTTTGTTCAAAGCCCTCTGCAGCCAGGAGCCTGAGAAAAGAGTTTTAAAAGCTCTAGGAAAGGATTTACTCTTTGCATGAGCTGACAGTGTGCAATCTTCAGTGCGGAGCACTTAATTGAAAAGTGGGGAAGGAAAGGCTGTTAAAAGGTATCATGTGAATCTTGGCTCAAGGCACTAAAGCCCAGCTTTCAAGACAGTTTTTTTCCCTGTTTTTCTTCTTGAAAGATGTGCAGGCTCAGGGAGCAGAGATCTGAGAGGGTTTGGATGGTCATAAAGTTGCTTGGCAATGATGGACCATCTGCTGCTGCGGAGCAGCGCGAGTGCGAGATGCTCTCTGTGAAAGCCCTGTGGGGCTTTGACCAAATGCCTCTTGGAGTGCCTGAATTCCTCTATTTCTACAAATGCACGTATTCCCACACTGCTGTTGCATCTCTTTCCTCTGGCAGCCTGGATTTTGGGTCCAGCACGCTGGGACAGGGTCACAGCAGAACAGATTGGTGCCCTCACCCCGGCTCTGGCCATCTCTCAGGCAGTGGCTGCTGCACTTAAACTTGGCAGATTTATTTATCATAATTCAGAAAATCACTTTCCAAACTGTGGTCTGTTAACTGAGTATAATATTGGCTCTGAATACAAACATCACTTCAGGAAAGAGTGGTATGGATCCTTTTAGAAAAGTGTAGCCAGTGAGTCTGCCCACAGGCCTGCTGGCATGGGCAGTGTGTTCTCTTTCCTACCCTCTGCAGGAAGGATTTGAGATCTCCTTGGCTGATGTTACATTTTCTGGTGGAGATGCATTAAAAATGGATTTTTATTTTTTATTTTTTTTTTTTTTAATCATCAGGCTCCACTACTTTCCTGCTGGGGCTATTTATGTAGAACTAGATTTAAAGGTCTCCTATTTTATCATAAATTGTATTGACCTGGTAAAATCCATGCCGTTTTCAGCAAAGTCTGTTCCATTTGGAAATAAGATATAAATCTCCTGACTTCAGAAAGTTTTTATAAAAAACCCTCATTTGAGGCACAATTGGGGTCAGAGTGAGGTAAAAATTGCGATCGAAAGTTTAGTGTGCTTCCTCCTCAGCTCCCTCGTACCAAAATCCACCATGTTAAATCCACCCAGCCCCCAGAAAGTTGTACTTCTTGGCACTTGGAATTGTGCGTTAATAAAATCCACACTCTTTAACAGCCTCAGCTGCCATCCTCCGGCTCACTGCCTCTGAACCCCTCAGAGACCCAGAAATGGGGACACAGGTGGCCCTCACCTCCAAGGGGCTCAGCCTGGGGCATGTTCCCAGGGTGGTGTCATGCCTCAGTACAGAAATTCCCACAAAATGTGACTGCTGCAGCTTTAAGGCATTGCCAGAGCAAGGAGAGGTGCTGAGGGCAAAGTCTCTTCTTTCTAATGAGCTACAGTGTGCGCTCATGCATTGGAAACCAGGAATTCATTTTTACCCTTCTCCTGACAGAGTCTAAACCCACTTTTCCCTACAGAGGGGCTGAGCCAGTGGCTGCTCTGGAGCAGAAACAGTTTCCTCCATTGCCTGGAGCTGGAATATTGCAAAAGCCCCATAGATTTGGGTTCTACTGGTGGCAGAGAGAGAAGTTACTGTCAGAATGGAGTGGGATCCAGGGAGAGAGGCCTGGGCTCTGGGCTCTACACCCCCATTGCTTTGCATTTTCTTTTCAACCAAATGCACAAGGTTTTGGAATAGGAACAAAGTCCTTTTTCCTTTCTGTGATTGTCTCAGCAAGCAGCTTGTACCCCTTTTGCCTATAAAAAGTCTTATAAAGTCTCTCTCTTATAAAGTCTCTCTGCCTATAAAAAGATCCGGATCATTGGTCTGGATGAGGAATGATCCGGGGCAGATACTAATCCCTGTGCAATGCTCTTCTTTCCAGCCCCTTCCCTCCAGGGTCTGGATCCTCTCCAGTAGCCAAGCACCTCTGCTCAGCCCCAGAAACTGCCATGCCCAAATTTCAGATGCAGAAGATACTTTCATCTAGCCCTGAGTGTATGCACAGAGGAATAACTGAGCTACTTCATGAACTGATTAAAGATTTATAGTTCTTAGAGCACAGAGCTGTCTTTTGGGGAAAATCCTGGATCAGAAATCCATCTCTGTCCTCACTAATCCACGTATTATTCTCTCTCATTACTTTCTATTGATTCATTTTCATTTCATGTTGCAGCACTGGGTCGCCAGCGTGTATCTGATATTACAAGACATTATTTAGCTGTCTCCTGACTCTGGTATTTGGTAGCATCTGTTAGCATGCTTGACTCTTCTCTGTCTATTCATTTAGCAATGGTACCTTAATTTTTTTATATTAATAACACCAGCATCCTATCGATCAATTGTGTGGTCATATTTTGACTGAATCTGAAGTTAACTCTTCTGTGCCTTCTCTTTTCTTTCCATTTTACTACCTGCAAAATGTTATCAGGATATTTTTAGCTCTGTCTTTCCAAGTGATGCAAACCCCCACCATTTATGGTGTCATCCCATGGGGAAAACAGAAAGCAGGGAGCTCTCCTCTGCTCTCACGAGGCTCTAGGCTGCCATTCAGCCACTGAGGTGAAGTACACAGGATATTTAGGGAGCTTTACAGGGGAATATGTACCCAGAAGGTCACACAGACCCCATGTAGTAAGCTCAGACTTCTGCCTGTTTTCTCTCTCCACCTATTTTTGCCCAAGCATTTCAATCCAGGGATTCCCCTCCCTCTATGGAAGGAAGGATGGGACCTGATTTTTTTTTTTTTTTCTTTTTTATTAGACATCCTAGGTGTTATTTTAATACAAGTGGAAATCCTTTTTGCTTCCCAAAGCCCACCTCATCCCACAAACTTGTCCCTAAGAGCTTGGGAGCAAGCCAGCAAGTCATTCTTGCTGTCCAGTGAGCAACAAGAGGCTGCAGCAGACAGCAAGGCCAGTGCTGTGCTCCTGCCCAGGCTGGGCACTGGGATGGGCTGGAATTGCTGGACAGGTGTGGGTGCAGGTGAGTGACAACATTCTCCAGCTTCCTCCTTGTCTTTCCCAGTGACTGGTCCCTCTGAGGAGGGATGCTCCACATCTCCCTGGGCATGACCCACTTGTCGTGATGGGACTTTAATATTTTACAATGTCAGGGAAAGCGTATGGGCCCCACTGGTGGAGAAACCTTTTCTCGATGTTCCCAGGCTTGTAAAAGTGATGTTGCAAGGGACTGCAGAGCACTTCTGTTTAGATTCGAATCTGCTTCTAAAAGCTGGGCTGTGCCATCTCCAGGGCTCAGAGCAGCACAGCACAGCAGCCCCTCTGAGCAGGCTGCTCTCTCCACCTCAGCTGCTTCCCTCCAGGGCATCTGTCATCCCAGCCCTTCCTGAAAGGCACAGCAGATGTGAGGAACAGTCCCTTCTTGGGATTTCTCATTGCTTCCCTTTGCTGGACTGTCTGAGCAAGAGTGACAACACCGCTAGCATCACTCTCCATCAATTAGAAAATCCTGTGTGTTCCCTAAATTGCAGTCATTCCTCTCCCTTCCTCTGGGCTCACAATCAGAATAACATCCAAAGGCGGCTGGGCTGGTGTCAAAAACGAGGCAACTCTCTTTGTTTTATAAAAACCCCCAAAACTCAAATTTATTAAAAACACAACACCAAGAGGAATAAAATAATAAAAGAAAACCAGGTCCCAGTGATCAGAGACACTTAATGCAAAAAAAAAGGCAAAATGACCCAACACAAGGAGATCAATAGTGCTGGAGCTTGCTTGGGGTCAATTCTAAGCAAAAGAAAGGTTGGAAAGCTGACCTAGTTCTGCCAGCACCGGGCTATGCCTGGGCTAGGCCCGAGCAGAGAGTCCCAGAATTGACTCTAACTTCTGCAGGCACAGAGCAGGGCCCTGAAGCTGTGGGTCATTTTTATATCCCCCGGCCCCTCTCATAACCTCTGCAGGCAAAGAGCAGGGTCCGGAGGCTGTGGGTCATTTTTAGGGTCCTGATGCTGTGTGTCACTCATAGGGCCCTGAGGCTGTGTGCCATTTTTATACCCCCTGCCCCCTCTCATAACTTCTGCAGGCAAAGAGCAGGGTCCGGAGGCTGTGGGTCGTTTTTATATCTCCCTGGCCCTCTCATAACTTCTGCAGGCACACAGCAAGGCCCTAACGCTGCGTGTCATTTTCAGGGCCCTGAAGCTGTTGGTCGTTTTTATACCCCTGCCCTCTCAGCCCCGCCCACTGCCCCGCCCCCAGGCAGGCGCTGATTGGTTGGGTTCCTCTAAAGCCCAGCTCATTGGATGGAGTCCCGGGGTGATGTAAGCTCCTCTGACCAATGGCTCGCTGTCTCCGGGCGGAGCTGTCCCTCAGACTTTTCGGCGGGAAACTCTCTCATTAGCATTCAGGTTTCCATGGAGTCAATGTCAGGGGAGCTGATTTTAGCCTCTCGGCCGTGGGTGAGGGGGTTTGTCTCTTTTCAAGCACAGCCTGATCTGTAAAAAGAACTCAAGATGATTTTATAAAGTTTTCTCTTTTATATGGCCCCTGAGTCTTCAAACTCGAGTTTTTAACTTACAAACTCCTTGTTTTGAAGTTAACAACTTCAACTGGTTCAACGTATATTAGTTATTTAATTCCTTGTCACCTTTCATGCGAAAGCCAAAATTCTCCCATTTCATGTCTGACAGTTGGGCTGTGTAACTCCTTCCTTGCTTGGCCTGCACACAAGATTGGAGGACAATACCTTAATTCCATCCCTGCCCCATCCCATTGCTGGATAGAAAAGCTGTTGGAGAAACATCACAGCAGGGTTTTGGGGAGGCTTGGCTGCTGGAACTGCTGCTCACAAACACCTCTGTGGCTTCCTGATGGCTGCTAACGTGAACACAGAGGTCTTGCAGATAGAACAACACAAATCTTTTTAGGATGACTAAAACCCCTTGTATTTTAAATTTCTTTTTTATTTTCCACTTTATCAAGCATATGTAGTTTCTTACAGTGTCTTTCTCTGCCCAGAACCAATATTTCTTCTCTTGGAAAACACTTATTTCCAATACTGACTGGCTTTGACTATTTTGGTTCAATAAATTTGACCTTTAGGATGTCCTGTGGACTCCTACTTTTCTAAATCCTAAATTATTTTCTACTTTTTCAGCGAGTTCTGTTTTTTAATCTGCTTTTTAAAAAAGTCATAGGCACCAGAGTGGAACCAACGTCCTGGGTTTGTCTCACCAGTGGCGCAATTGGGAATACAACTCACCTTCTTCCTCTGCTTGGCCCTGTGTGACTGAGCTGGATGTGTCCACAGTCTGTAGTTCAAGTACTTCCTGTGATAGAAAATCTATCAGGCACTAATGGAAGATGTTCCCGTAGTTAATTACTCCCTTTGCTTTGTAGAAAAATAATAATTAGAAAATGACTCCCCATGCTGAGCTTGGATTGATCCAGTTTCAGCTTCCAGCCATTGGGTCTCATCCTGCCCCTGTCTGATAGATTAAAGAACTCTTCCTTAATAGAAAATCATGTGGATACTTTAGAGACCTCTTAACCTTCCCTTGGAGAAATCAAATAAGCGGAAGCTCTTTGGTGTCTCCCTGCAAGGGAAGTTTTCCTGACGAGGGTCAGGGCAGGCCAGCGGGGTCTGGGTCAGAGATCACAAACCACAAAATTTCTGTGTTCCTGGCCCACTTTCTGGAACCCAAAATAGATGGACTGTGAGAATGGATTGGGCATTTAAATATATTTCCTCTTTCCCCTCTTCATGATTCAAATTAACAGAGAACTAATTGATAAAATTAATCAGGTGCTCTTTTGTCTGTCTCCATGAAAAGGCAGGTGAACATTGAACTATATTAAATAGTACTTTCTCATGGGGAAACTGAGATTCCATACAAATACAGTTAATTAAAGATTGAGACCAGCCAATTACATGAATATGTAATGAATGATTTGAATAGGGATGCCACAAGATTGGAGGAAGGAAGAAGGAAACCTGTCTGTGCCCCTAAAAACCCATTTGAACAGCTTAGTGCTGGATTTCATATTTAACTTAATAAAGGCATTTACTGTTAATGAGATGATGAATGTGCTGGAAAATAGGACTAAGTGATTAAATTAGGAAATTCATGAGATGTAGCTCTTGGCAAGGATGGAAATGGGAAGGAAGTGGCTTACTGGGAGTATATGGAAGGAAGAGCTGTCCTGAGACCCTCCAGACTGGCAGGTGGGCACCCAGGGAGGTGCCTCATAGTCCTTTTCTTGGCCTCTTTGGCTTCCTTCCTCCCTTCCTCCCTTCCTCCCTTCCTCCCCCTTCCTTCCCCAACCTAAAGTGCATTTGCTTGTCCAAAACAAGAGTGCCAGAAGCTGGTTTAATGAGAAGTTGGTCACAGGAGCAGAATCCTTTTTTTTTAAAAAAAGCATCATTTAGATCATAGGAAATTTGGGAGATTCTTGCATTCTGCTGGTATATCTGGGTGAATTTCATGGGTTTAGTGACCTCCAAGAAAGGACAAGAAGTACTGCTTTTGATCTAAAGTAATTCTCTACAAAAATACGATACAGTTTCTGGACACAGAATGCAGGCATTGTTACAGAAACTATGTATGGGACACACATTTGGGAAATTTTCATTCATTATAAAACGTTGATCAGATTAATTCAGTGTTCCCATTCGCCTCTGGAACTCACCTTCTCCAGGGAACAGGCTGCTGGAATATTTAATACCTAGGTTGCTGCAAAAACTACCTGCAGCAAAAACTGCACCGAGGAAATAGAAACACGTGAGAGTTCTATTGCAGCACAACTTTCATTGCCCTTCCCATCCGGGTTAAGGATCATCAGGGAACAGAAACACCCTCAAACCTCACTTTGCAATTCAGGGTTGGCAATTCTGTACATGTTCCTGGGATGGCAAAGGCAGGTTTGGCTCTGTCTTTGCTCTTTTTCCATGCTGAAGGGATGAAACCTTGCCTTTCTGGGCATAAATCACTTTTAGTTCTGGGAGCTTAGGAGGGAAGCTCCTGAGGAAGTTTTGTGCCTTTCTTAGGGGTATCTGACTGTTGTTACAGCTGATGGGAGCACAAGAAGGCTGTGCTGGCTCACAGTTCAGACTTTAATGCAACAACAGCCACTAATACATCAGAGAGAAATAAGTGAACGGTGGTTTTGATTTCAGATGTACAGGCACCAGCTGCGACAGGGAAGTAAAAAAATCTATGAAAGGAATAACAGCATCTTTTGGTTTGTATCGTGCAGAACAGGACAGGGTGTAACACAGGAATGCCAGGAATGATGGCAAGGGAGAAAAGGAGGGACAGAGCAGTTCCCTGAAAATGTTTGGCCATTAGGTGCCACTCTTCTGCTGTGTTTCCATCAGACACAAACTCCTTCCGTTTGGGAAAGCCAAGTGCAGCTGCTTCCTCCATCTAAAGGTTTAATTCATGTGAGAACTTAACAATAAATTTTTTGATCAAGAACCTTCCACTTCATCCAATTACTGATTAATTTGATTCCCCATCTTAATGTGATTGAAAATTCAGGAACCAGCTCCCCTGCGCTCAGAATAAAAACAGCCAATATATATTGTTTGATTTAAATCTCTTTAGGTAGCAATTGTGAGATAATTTCATCATCAGCTCTGGGGTGTAACTGCTGAGTCTGTGCAGAGGGTGGCATTTCAGCACTGCAGAGGTAAAGGAGTCCAAGAAAAAGATATGAACAACAAGAAAAAAAGAGGTTCCAGCAGGGAGTTGTTTTGCTGATAATTCTGCCAGTGCCACTCAGTTGTCTTATAACTTTGGTGAAATCAAGGACTCCAAAACCAGCACAGAATAATCCCAAAGTCAGAGAGAGGAGTTCGCCATTTTCTGGCAGCTAAGTCTGTAGAAGTGCATCTGTTCCACCTACCTCTCCACTGTCTTCTGCAACAAAAAATAAATGAGTGCTTGGCCAGCCCTCAAACCAGCAGCACTGACTCCTCAGATTGCATCCACGTTGTAACAACTCAGTTGAGAATGATGATTTACATGGGCAAAGCGGTAGCATTATTTTCTTTTTTTTCCCTGGAGCATTTGAAAGATTTATAGCAAACTTACATCTTAGTTCTAGGGAACTAACTAGATTAGTACTAATTAAAGGCCATGTTTTAGATTTAAAAACCCAGTCACTTATGGCTTGCAGATGTAAAACTCCCTGGTTTTTGCTCTTGACTAAGATTTTGTTTGCTGTTGCTGCAGTCAGCAATGAAAAGCTCCTGCTTTCTGCAGTGTACCTTGCTGGGAGGAAAATTGTCAACATATGAAGTGAAGGAGACTGGTGGGGAAGGCATTATTTATTCTATTTTAATCTTTTTAATATCCATGTGTAAGGGCCAGGGAGCCTGCAGTGATCTCTCTGCAGGTGACTGAGTGCCTCTGCCCAAGGTCACTTATTGATGCCTCTATTTGTTTGCTCTGGAGCCCACCTGTCCTCTTGAATAATTCAGGAGCACGTCCAGGCCCAGGAAGGCTCTGCGAGGAGCTCAGGGAGCAGCCAGGGCTCAGCACTCGGGGCTGCAGGTGGTTCCAGAGCACCGAAGTGCAGGGCATGGGCTGCCCTGGGCCAACACGGGCTCCAGTCTGGACCCAAACCATGGCTCTGCCAGCAATTAATGCCCACTCAGGAGGGCAGGAGAGGGAATAGGCACCAAGAGGAGGCTGCCAGACCCATGCAAATGTTTCTTCTTCTTCATCCCGTCAAGATAATTAAGCTTGATAAGAGGCGAGGGACAGAGATTTAATTTCTGCTGGGAGGGCACTCTGACACTTCTCCTTTCTGACTTGTTTTCCACGTCTAGGGCCAGATCCTGGCTGTTCTGCAGAATTAACTGAGCCACTGGTGCTGGAGTAAAGGGCTGTTCGGTGGGAAGTCAGGGGGATCAAACTGGCCTTGGAGGAGCCTGTGCAGTTCCGTCTTTCCAGGATGGGGTCTGTGTCTGGTTGCTCATCTGCTCAGACCTTCCCACTCGTGGTGCTCTTCATGAGCACCTGAGTACAGCGTTTTCCTCTTGTGGGAACTGAAAGCATGTAACAAGAACTACTTTCCCATGCGAGAGGCCTGTTTGTCCAGTTTGCACTATTCCTCTCTAGCTCAAAACGAGCAGGAATCCATAAACAACGATAATAAGAGATTTGCAGGTGGTGTTATTGCAAGATGTTGTTCTAACTGTAGGTAGCCAATGACACTGTGGGGTGGTGAATTGAGAGCCAATGGATGTGACATGAATGGTAGAAATAATATAAAAAGGCTTTGGAAAGTAAAGAGTTAGTTATTCCTTTCTTCTGACCAAGAAACTGTTGTGGTGAGCTTTCTTTGTTTTGTGACCATCTCGACTGCGACATCCTCTCATCCAGATCTCTGCTTGCACGGCCGAGGGGTTTGGGTCTCTTTCAGGCTCCTGTCACAGCCCTGTACACACAACTCAAGAAATTCCAAAAGACCCATGAATTCTCCCCCTGCAGAAACCACCAACCCTCATCCTCCTGCTGCTGAGCACCTCCTCCCCGGGAGGAGCCGGTGTGGAACAGCATCCCAGGCCTGCTCCAGCCTCGCTGGGATTCACCAGCTTGCTCACAAGTTTTCAGAGAAAAATCAGCTTGGTAGATGTGCTCCACTAATCTGCAATGGCTTTGGTGTTCGTTTTTCATTTCATTGACATACTCGTATTTTCTCTTTTGCAATATTTTTTTTTTTCTGTCTTCTTTTTTGCATCTGTGTGAAGTAGGCAAGGCAATTTTCTGTTTAAATTGCTTCTGGGAAAGGCACATTTAAAGCCATACAGATGCTTGAAAGGCATGTTAAAGACTTAAAGCATCATCTCGGGGACACAGCTGTACACCCTGAGTCCTCCAGTATGTAAAAAAGGGCCATAATCTCCATGTGATCTTCTGATGCTTTCAGGAAAAGAAAGAAAAAGTTTCATGTGCAGTAATTTTTGATTTGCTGTTGTGGAAAGGTTTCCAAACACAAGTTCATTGCAACAAGCTGAAGGAGGCTTTTGACAGGAGGTTAGGCCATCACTCATCAAATGCTGGTGTGGTAGATCCTGCAATAAAATAAAAAATATCTTGATGCCCTCTTGGATTCCCTGTTTCTGTCCTGCACTCCCAGGCAAGGGTAGCAAGCACTGCACTATCAACCTCAGTGTGTTTGTAAAAACTTCTGTTTGGCTTTTCTTCTATGAACTCGACCTAGATTGGTGGTTAGACAAGGTTTGTTTCCTCCCTCATGAATTCCTGTCTTGTTCCTCATGTTAGGAGCACGGGTTGAGATTGCCAAACTTGGAAAATTACTTGATTTTGGAATACCTATTTAAAAATGAGCTTTGAAGCGTGAGGTTGATGCCCCATAAAGCTGTATTTTTGGATTAGGTTTTTGTTTGTTTGGTCAGTTGAAACAGCTGATATTTTCCATAATGCAAAGTAAATACAGGAACAAAAAGCCACACTACACTGCTGCTGAAGCAGTTGAAGTGCTTCATCTTGACATTTTCAGACTAGGAGACAGATGTTACCAAGATGCTTATGGGATGACCTGTGTTTTTCTTAAATGAGAGATCATTAGCAAGCAAGCGTCCACAGAATGTCTCAACTTAACTGAAATGGGAATTTTCTGATAGAAGATGTTTTATGGAAACTTACGGTTGTTTTTGGTTTGGGTTTTTTTCTGTTTTCTTGGCAGTTAATTGCCATACTCCTTCTGTGCATATGCTTTTAATCCTGCCTGTGTGATCAGATCAGAACGTCTTCCCACAAGATTTCCCTGAGTGCTGCTCTGTGCCACATTCCCAGGGATTCTGCTCTGTGGAGATGCTCAGTGAGAGCTGCCCATTCTTTCCCAAACGCTGCGGCAGAATTTGTGCTGGCCTGTAAATAAAAGTGAGCTGTGTCTCAGCAGCTCAGCTGGCTGTGGCCTCAGTGCCAGTGAAATCTGTCCCTGAGGAGCAGAACAGAAGGTCTGAGAGCAGAGGCTGGAGCTGGGGGAACCCCAAGGACTGTTTGGTTGTGGCTGCCTGTGGAAATCTTGTGCAATAGCAATGGGGATTCTGTCTGTGACTGTGTCTTGGTGCACAGCCTGTGGTCAGAGATGAGCTGTCTGGGGCATTGGGCAACTCAGACGTGTACTGCACTGTTACACTTCAGAAAAAAAAGGGGGGAAAAGGTTATATTTGTATGTAAAATCTGGTGTGTATATAAAATCTGGTGTGTATGTAAAATCTGGTTAGGCTGGTATCTTTTCTCACTGTGGCTGTGTTGTTTTTCTAAGCTACCCATGAGTGCAAAGTGTAACAGTGACTGTCCATTAATTGCCTGCTGATTGATTGAAAACATAACTAAGGTGTTACTGTGTAGGTCTGTTTTCACTGAATTAGAAGATTGACATTAGCAAATTGATATAAAACAAGATTTAAGGCAGCAGCAGCTCCAAGTGCAATACTGTTTGTCCTTCTGAAAGCCCTGGGCAGAAGTTACAGTCCTAACAGTGTGGGAGCAGTGTTGGGTCTTAATCTCAGCCCTTCTGTGGCTGGGTAGCAAGAAGAGCATGATGGAAAAAGGCCACCTGAGACCTCAGGGGACAATGTGAAAAGCAGGTGTGATCAGAGGAGGTCCCCAGTGAGGGAGGCTGGCACAGAAAGTGTTATGGGAAGGTTTGCTCATTGTTACACTCATTTTCATTCCTGGGTGTGATTATTCACAAGTGATGGTCTTTGCAGTGCCACTGAGAGCCCATCATTTCCCCAGAGCTGCTGGAGGAAGGGTAGATGCAGCTGCAGAGACTGGAGCCCCTGGGACTGGCCGCACACCACTGGCAAAGTGCTGCTGGCCGGGGCAGGTGCCACCCTAAATCCACACGCATTTGGTTGGCTGGACCTCATTTTGTATTTCCTGCAAGCATCACAGTGATGCCTGCAGAAAATAATGCTCGCAGGGTGATCTTCAGGGTCCCTTCCAAGCTAAACCTTCCTCTGCCTTCCTTCAGCCAGTGGGTTTGGAAAATAGCGACATAGAGATTCCCATTTTTAAAAAGCACTGAGTTTGCTGTTTTTGCATAGGATGGTTTCCCCTGAAAGCCAGAGCTATATATGGACCAAGCAAAAATCCCTGCTCGATACTCAACTAGCAGACCTGGATCCCTGAGGCTGGAGGAGATCTATATTTTAGTCTTTCTGCTGCAGGTGGCACTCCTGTTCCTTCTCTTTTCACCATCCCAAATCTGAAGTGATGAGTTATTTGCTATGGTCCAAAGGGCAGCAGAAAAGCCTGACCAAATTTAACTAAACCAGAAGGGCACAAAAAAGATTTTGAACAAAATGTGAGTGGCTTGCTTGCCCTGCCCATCCCTTCTCAATTACTGAGAGCAAATAACTTTCATGTAATGGCTATGGGGTAGAGGCGTGGAGAGAAATCAGAAAACTCTTTTTGGCAAAAAGCAGTGAGCTTTGGGCGAAAAAAGCAAATGAATTCCACAGTGTTTGCACAAGCACGGTGTGTGCTTGGCTGCCTTGGCCTCGAGGAGTGGCCTTGCGGCTGACCCTGGGCAGCAGCAGTCTGGCACTCCAGGGTCTGTGCTGGGGGCTCTTTAATGTCCTTCCTCTGCTCCCTGCCTTGGAAGGACAGCTCTCCACAGCCCCCCAGAGCATCTGCCAGCAGGTCTGTCCAAAATTCCTGAAGTTAGGACTGAGAATTTCCCCTCTTTGCACCATGGCAGTGCTTCCTCTCCTCCAGCCTGATGTGCTGGAGGTGCAGAGCAGAATATCCCCAGGGAGCATCACACGGGTGATGTTTATAATGTGGCCAAGGTCAGTTTTCCCAGGTGAAATCTGGGCAGCCAGGCTTCTGCCATTTTTTAAAATCCAGGTGGAGCTTTGTTTTCCCTTGAGAGCTGTGTTGGGGCAGAGGAGGAAGGCAGGCAGCAGCACTTAGCAGAGCAATGCAATTATTAGGTGAAAGGAGAGAGAGACGTGGTGGGGTTTCTTCCCACATCCCAAATAAACCAGCGAGGGAACACAGTGCTTGGGTCAGTTCCACCTGGCCAAAATAGTCTGTCAGATAAAAGCAGGTTAAAAAATAACAACAAGTCTTGAAAACTGGGCTGAAGAAGCTGAGGTATTTCGAGGTTTTATCCAAGGGAATGTTGAGAGGTGACCCAGCCCCGGCCTGCAAGTAGCACCAGCAGGCAGAGGAGTTCTTTAATCTGAGGGAAAGCATATAAGTAAATTTCAAAGGCAGTAAATAGAAGAGACACAAATCCAAGTGGAAAATAAGGCATGTGGAATGCGTTCAGTGGCTACCCTGGGCAGTAACAGGAGGGTGCAAGCGAGATGTATTTCTTGTCTTTGTGCAACACCATATACACTAATCTAAAAAGCCCATAAAAATCTTCCTGCACTTTAGCTTGATTCCATGCAGTACAGGAAGAGTAAACAGAGACGAAAAGGATAGGGATTGAGTTGATGGAAATTTACTTTTGACTGATTGAAACTGAGGTGACATAAAGCAGATGGAATTTTTTCTCACCACTGCTAGCTTAAGGAAATGAAGCCTTTCATGATGATCCAATTTTTTTTGTATTAATTTTCATACAAGGAACACAAAATATTGTGGCTGTGAAAGAGCTGAATATGAAGCAGAAATAAAATATGTACATAAACCAGGATAACTGACAGGCTTAATATATTTTCAATTTATATGTGAATATAGACACAATTCCCCTCCTGCACAAACCAACCCCCCATCCACAGGGTATGACATGGGAAGCATAAAATCAAAGTGATGTGCAGCAGACAGGCTGTGCAGTGGTGGCAGAGGGCAGGTGGGTGGGATCATCTCTCCCTCTTCCCATGCTCATCCCTGGCACAGCCCAGACTTGCTCAGGACCTGAAAGCCCCAAATCTTGGGGCTTTTTGTGCCATCTCTGACGCTTTCTTCATCAGCTGCTTGGACATTCTGCTAGAATCAAAGAAGTCATCAAGGTGAAGGAGTTGATTGTAGTGGCCAGGAGTGACAGGAGGCAATTTGGAGGCAGAGCTGGTGTGGGCAGGATGGAACTGTGTCCTTACAGCTACCAGGGGATCCACAGGGGCGACTTCGAGGTTGTACTGAATGGCACAGGCTCAAGGCAGATCCCCTGTGGCTTCAGAGACACCAGTGCACCATAAAACCACCTTTTACCACCCCATCCTGCCTGCGCTTCACCCTAAGTTTTTGGTTTGCTTGTATTGAAAAGCCAACCAAAATTAAAAAAAAACAAAACCAGGAACTACCACAAAAAAAGAAAACAAACAAAAAAACCCCAAACAAACAAAAAAAACCAAAAAAGCCCCCCAAAAACCAACCAAATGAAAAACCCCCACCAAAACAACAAAAAAACCCCAACAAATTAAAAAAAAAACAAAAAAACCTCTGCACCAAAAACCCTCCAAAAAATAAACAACAACAAGAAAAGAACCTAAAACCCAACCAAACAAAAATCAAAAAACCTAAACAACCAAAAAACCAACCAAATAAAAAACCCCCAAATTTAAAAAAAAGAAAAAAAAAAAAGAAAAAAAAAAGAATAGAGACACAAACACAGAAGAGCAAAACAAGAGGGGGAACAGATTAAAATTTTAGGCACCCACAACAGTAACCTGCCTGACTTCTGGGATGCCTGGCTGTGCCCAGCACTGCTTTTTTAATTATTGGCATAATCAGGGGGTGCAGTTAATCAGCGCCCTGGTGCAGGAGCTCACACTCACACGGAGGCTGTCCTCTGCCAAGGCTTTTTTGGGATTTGTTTAGCTGCACGACACAGCGAAACCTCATCAGGAATTAGATGGGCTCTCCACAAAGGATAAGTTCTGATGAGTGGATCTTTTCTCTTCTGCTTGAGCTTGGAAAGCGCTTCTTGAATTAATGTAACGCAAGCAACAACAAAAGCTGCTCAGCTCTGTGCTCTCCTTCCCCAAATGGATGTTTGTAAGGATTCCACTGCCTCACCCCATGCTTTTCAGCAAAAATGGGTAAATATTTCCCAGAGCCCACCGGGGACTGCTGCAGATCCTCCTCCAGGGTGGCTGTCCTTCTGCTGCTTCCCCCTGGAGGGTTTGGGTGGCTGTAACTCCTGGGAGAGCTGTGCTGTGCCTGAGGACAAACACCTCCCAGAAAAATGGCCTAGGGATTTCCCACACCTTCTGAGAACTGTCCCCATCTGCCTCTCTCTCGAAACCCTCCCCTGCATTTCCAGCAGTGCCTCCATCCCGAGCTTTTCTAGGCAATTCCAATGGCTTTACAGGAATCCCTGCATCCAAAAGCTTTCTAAAAAATCCCTGTGCCTTTCCAGTTGCTTCGAAGTATCCTTACATTAGAAGGCTTAGGGCAATATCCCTGATTTTCCAGAAATTCCTCAATCTGGAGTCTTCCTAGGATCTTGCACACTGCTTTCCAGAAATTCCTTGGGTTAAGATCTCTCTGGGAAGGTTCCTGGTGCTTTTAGGCAACTTCCTGTTACTTTTTATGATTTTTTCCAGCCGCTTTTCAGTTATTTCAGGCTTTTTTGGTTGCCTTTTTTTGTTTGTTTTGTTTTGTTTTGTTTTTTAAATTTTGGGTTTCTTTGTTTTTGTTTTTTGGTGGTTTTTTTGTTGTTGGTTTTGTTTTGGGTTTTTTTTTGTTTTTTGGTTTTGTGGGGGTTTTTTTTTGGTTTCGTTTGGTTTTTGGTTGGTTTTGGGTTTGAGTTTTTTTTTGGTTGGGTTTTTTTGTTTTTTTGGAGTTTTTTTGGTTTTTTTTTTTGGTGTAGATTTTTTTGTGAGTTTGTCAGAAATTTTTCCGCAGCCTTTCAACATGTGCTTTCCAGGAAAATTCCTCTTTCTTTTTGTGAATTCTCCCTGAGCATGCTAAGTATTTTCTTGTTTCTCTTTAGGAATTGGCATACTACTTTCTAGGAATTCAATTCATAGAATAATAGCATCTTTAAGGGGGAAAAGACCTTTAAGGTCATCAGTTCCAGTCATCAACCCAGCACCAGGTTCACCATTAAATTGTGTCCTCAAGTGCCACATCCACACGTTTTTTGAACATTTTCAGGGATGGTGACTCCACCACTTCCCTCGATAGTCTGTCCAAATGTTTTACAACCCTTTCTGTGAAATAAAAATATGCTAATATCTGATCTAAACCTCCCCTGGTGAGACTTGAGGCAGTTTCCACTGGTCCTGTCTATTGGTCCTTCTCATCTTGCTTGTTTTCTAGAAAATTAAATTAACAAATTAATGTAATTAAAAATTAATGGTGGTTTTCTAGGAATTTTATTGATGCTTTCTTGAGTTTTTCCCACCACTTGCTAGGAATTTACATGGTGCTTTCCAGGCATTTGCCCTTAGTTTTCTAGGAATTCCCCTCAAACCCACTAAGAATTTCCCCCAGTTGCTCTCCAGAAGTCTGAGTGGTGCTTTGGGGGAATTTCCCTGTGCTTTCTAGCAATTTTCCTGTGACTTTCAAGGATTTCCTCTATTGCTTTCTAGGCATTTTCCCACTACTTTCTAGCAATTTGCTCTGCCGCCTCAATTAATATTTGAGGTGAAAACTCTGTGAGCACTTTCTGCTCTGGTAGCACATCCTGGTGCTAATGGGGTCCAGATTAACAGCACACACCATCTGTGGCCATGTAAAACACACCAGCGAGGCAGGGCAATGGTGTGGAGAGAAAAATATGGCAAATCTTGCACTTTCACCCATGATTATAACTCGATTCTGCTGCTGCAGTTTCTGCCTGTGTTCTGTCAAAGCTGAGATGTGAGGAGAAACCTCTGTGTTTTTAAAAAGATGATTTTTTTTCTTTTTTCCGGTAGAGTAACACTTAAAAGAGTTTTGCAATTAGAATTGCTAATGTTCGAGTGTGGTAAGAGCCAAGCACGTTGCAGCCTTTCTGTTTGGCACAGCAGTGATGAATTGTTAGAGAAAGAAACTGATTCACTTTACTAAATTAGAACTGATGCCACAGGCACTGCGAATGTTAACATCCATGTAATTATGCAAAATATTTGTACTTTTATCTACGTTAAGGATGGTACAAGTGTACAAGACACAGAGGCTGTCAGGAAAAACACCCACAACTTACCCAGAAGGAAAGTTTCTTATCTCCTTGGTTCCCAGCCGAAAAAGAAAGGTGTGGTGACTGGTTTTATACTCTGGAAGAGTAAATCTGCTTTCCACAGTGCATAAAATACAGCAGAATTCAGGGTTTGGGGTCTTTCTTCACTTGTATTCACATACCTGAGGTGATGACACTGAAATCTTTGCAGCTCTGTAATGCCATTGGATCCACACTTTTCTCTATTTGGGGAAAAAGTTAAATCCTGGTAGTTTAAAAACTAAATCATCCCACGTGTTCAGAGCTGCCAAAGGAACTGTAGAAATAACCAAAATATATGATTTCCCTTTCAGCTGTGTAAAGTTTTAATCTGAATTTAAATGCAGTTGGGGGAGTGGAGGTGGTGGTGGTGTTACTATAGAATATTAGAGCTTCAGCTCTTGCCAACTTGAAGGTGACTTCTTAAAGGAAAAACTTTCTTAAGAAGGCTTTCAAGGTCAGTCGTACTTATTTTAAACCAAAAAAGGCAGCTGTTGAAAAAGATTCAGATCAGCAAAATCCTTGATCCTTCACTTTGGTTTCATAAATTCTGTTTAAAAGACGTTGTCACTTTTTCCTGCTCATTATTTATTGAAGAAGCTTCATGCCTATGAGAGATATTTGACCTCTGTATGTTAAAAGTTGTTCAGGTAGCAAATTCTTTAATAAAGCAGGCACTTTTCTTCAACAAATTGAACTTGGGCTGATGTGTGTGTAAAACCATCACTTCCTGGACAGCAAAATCCCCTAGTCCTGTGGGGGATGCTATTTGTTCATCAGCTGTGAGAAATAAATGACTTTTCATCAATATTAACGTGGTTCTGACAGTCAGTACCCAATACCTGTGCTTATTGTCCAGGTTTGAGGCAGAAGAATATCCTGATGAGCTTCCTCCAGTGGTACAAAAACCTGGGCAGTTTGTTCCCCTTTCTGTTTTTCTGAGAGCCATTGGAGCAGGGCTGTTTTCAGTGAGTCAAAATGTCTTCGTTCATCTCAAAATGTCTCAAGAATATTGCACACTGTGAGGTTCTGGGCTGGATCTCGCTGTGGGAAGGGAGCTGATGCTTCCTTTAGCACACTCTGAGTTTTGATGGTGTTACCATGAGCAAAGTAAGCACCAGCACTGTGTCACACGGGTCAGGCCAGATCCTGTGCCAGCAGAGAGCTGGGGGAAAGGAATGACTGCTGCTGCCTGAGACAGAATCAGGATTTAGCCCTTACACCTTCCAGGCTTGTTGTTGGTTTGTTTTCAAAAAGGGAAAGCAAAAATTGGCGATTCCGAAGCGTAGCTTGTTGTAAGCCAGTAAAGTGTATCCAGCACATCTCCTAATCCACCTCATTCACAAAACCACCAGCTAATCCTTTCTGCTGCCTGTGATGATCTACAAAAGCTTCAAAGCGGTTCCTCTTTCAGATGGACACACATTAAACAGAATTGGTTCTGCTGGAGGTGCTTTAGTGCTCGGCACAAGCAGCCGTGTTCCAGTGAGGAATTGCTCCGTGGGTGTAAAAGGAACAGCCACGGAACATCAGAGCTGTTTGCTGCCTCCCCTCGTGGCTGATGGGGTCAGAACTGTGTTCTCATGGCCGTGGTTGATGCTCCAGGCTTTGCAAGCTCAGCTCGTGCTGCTGGCAGAATGAACTCTTCTTTTCCTAAGATCCTCTTTATAATCTTGTTTGTTGTATGAGGGTTTTGACATGGGACTCCGGCAGGTGCTGCCCCAAAGAGGGCATTGGGGTGTGGGATGGTCAGGGAGAGATTTCAGGCAGGAATAGGGATTGTACTCTGCCCTGAGACTGTCCAGACAACTCACAGCCATCAGGCTGAGCCCCACCTCTTATGGATAAAATGAACTCATTTTCTGTTCTGCTGAGAGTCTGACTGGAAAACTCTGCCAGTGGTTTCTCATGGTTGATCTCAGTCCTACTTGTGTAGTCCCAATGTGTGTCTGTGTGTATGTCCATGCACGTACTGAGTGCTGGTTTGTCATGCAACGGAGTTTAATCCTGCTGAGAAAAGGAAAAACCTTTTCTTAAAAAAACCCAAACCTTCCCCCTGCCTCCCCAGCCCCCATGTCATGGTTTATTTACTCAACCCCACTCATAGCTGCTCCTCCTCCAGTGGGATAGGGGAGAGAACCAGAAGGGTTAATGGGAAAAAACTCATATGTCAGAGATAGTAACAGTTTAATAGGCAAAACAAGAGCTGAGCAGGCAGGCGAAGCAAAACAAGGAGTCCTTCCATCAATTCCCATGGGCAGGCAGGGGTTTTTTTCTTTTTTAAATTTTTGTATACCCAAAATTACCACAAGACCAAGTGGTAATTGCTTTACACAGACCTTTAGTCATGTCTTCACAGTCAGGGTACTTTAAGATGCCACAAATTATGTTCCCCAGCTCAGATCCACTCCTCCCTTGGAGCGTTGGGTGCTGGTGGAGCACGGGGAGGGCAGCAGTGTGTGCTCACCATCAGATGGAATGCCTGTCAAGGAGAAGATCTGTTTGGAGCTGGGTGAGACATTGCTCTTCAGATCTGTTACCTCCTTATTGGTTCATTTTCTGGGAAATAAGAGCTGAAGTGGAGTGAGGAAATGTTTTCCAACTGCTGCTTTCAAGCTTGACAAGGACCTGCAGCTGCTGGTGGGATAGGAAGGTCCACAGTGAAAATCTTGAAGTGCTGATTATCCCAATTTTAAGCAAGATATCTGACTTTTAAGCTAGAAGATACATGAAGATTTAGCTTGGGAACAGTCTCTGAAGTTGTTTGTAATTCTTCCTTACACTATGTCTGAATGAAATATTTTGTCAGTCATGAAATGTATTCCCAATCCCAGAGAATTGCTGAGAGAGAGGCAGTTTGTACGTGATCACAAACCAGCAGCTCCTTCAGACTCGCTGTATGTTTACAGCTCTCCTTCTCGGGAGATTTTGGTTTCGAAAGGAGTCAAGATGCATAAGAATAAGGCTTTCTCTGTCTCCTACACAGTCTGGGTCAGCACAGGAGAGGCAAGGAATTCAGCCAAGCAGTGGCTACTGCACCTGGGAGGAATTTGATGAGTATTGAGCACCATAAATAGCTTCAGCTCCGGGATGTGACCCAGGCTGGGACTGCCAAACTCCTGTGCCACCATGGCAGAGGCACCAACAGAAGAGAGGAGGAGAGACCACCCCAGGGAGCGAGCTCTGGAAACAATCCTGCACAGCGGGACTTGCTGCGCTGTTAGACCAAGAAGGAGCAACTAATTGGAGCGTTATTTTTCTTACAGAAGCTCACATTTTGCTCTCGGTTACATGTCAGCAGCTACACTAAAATAATTGGAATAACACCTCCAGCAGCAGAAGTTCAGATACCATGGTGATGAGTGCTAATAGAGAGACTGGTTAGATAAAGCAGGATGCATAGATGACAGATTGGTTCAGTTAAATGTATTCCACAAGTCAGAAGGATTTTCACCTATGACTTTCTTTTGAACCAAACACTAAACCAGATATCTTTAGCTGTCTTCTGCCTAGACAGGTGCTCGTTTGCAGGAATTTTGCATTTGCTGTATTAATGATCAGAGATCCAAATTCTCTTTTGTTTGAAGTCAACAGAAATTTTTGCAACTATAAATTGTGTCCTGGTTGTGAAATCTTACTTATTACTGGAAATTCAGACAATACACACTTCTCTACCACATCTGCTATGTGATTTGAAAGAATTTTTTATGTGATACTTTTAAAGATGTGCAGGTCATGTGTTTTCAGAGTAGCTTAATGAAACCTGGGTACTGCTGCCGAAACATGGCTAGAAAATCTGTAGGTAAACCTAGGCAGCATATCTATAAATGTTTCATTGCTTTGAATATTTGCTGAAGATCTGTTCCCCAGACAGTAATTACAGGGGACAGAAACTGATTTTTAAAATTCTCTTTTATATTTTTACCCAGATAACAATCAAGTCAGATTAACAAAACTGTTCTTGACTATGATTTTTCTTTTCTTTTTCTAAAACATCTGGAGCCAGTGATTAGGGAGTTTAAATGTTTAAACCTCTGATCTTTCTATGACAGGCCAAAGTTGATGGGAACTTTATTCTCTGAGCTATATCTCAGGTAAATTAATGTGTCTGTGAGGGAACTGGGCTGATGGGCTCAAAGAGGAAAACGAATTTCAGAATAAAGTGGTTTGTATGCAGTTAAGGCAGTCGCTGTATGCCTACCAAAATGTAGATAATACCACTCAGAGTTCCCAAACAGTCTGTGTGAACCTCTTGGCAGTTTAAAGGGAGCTGATTTGCCCCTCAGACAGGAACATTTCTTCACTGATGTTCTCTGAAAAAAGGGAGTTCAGCCTTCTGGGATAGCAGCTTCTCCGCTTCCTCCCTTCATTCCTGCTCTCAGAACAGGGATCTTCCATCTATTATTTACCCAGCACCACTTACACGGCCTGACAGAGCTTTGCAGCTCTCACTAACAGGTTACTCTGCAGAGTAGAGCCTACAAATGCTTGTAGGACTGCTTGTGAGAACACTTGCTTACAACTGCTTTTAAGTGCTAATTGAGCTGTTCAGCCATTAAAATGCCACCTGCACTGAAATGCAGCACTGTGCTGAGTCGTGATCATCTTCAGCAGGTTTTGTTTGGGAAGCTCTGGGGGGAGTAATGAAATGCTCTGCTTTCACAGAGCTGAGCAGTAGATCAAAAGCTCTGTTCAGTGCAGAGGTGCTGATGCTCATCCAGAAAATGGAAGCGTTGACCTGTACATTAAAGCAACCTGCATGAGTTTTTGGAAACCAAAGTTCAGCTTTATAAGAGGGATCATCCTTCTCTTTTTAGCAGTGTACAGAAGTTAAAGTCGCTGCTTGATGGGTTTCAGCTGACAGCTAAAATTATATGGTCTGGCAGGCTTCCTGCTTAAGGTAGAAGGTCAGCTTCCATGGTATCACAATCACTCCTTTCATAATGGTTCTGGATAAATAGAGTTTGTTTTATAAGGTTCAGCCAGACTTCAGTGTAATAGCCTGTAGGCAGACATGGTGGGAAGCAGATTGTCTCTTCCTAGGTGTCTCAAACTCAATACAAGCTGCAAGACTTCAGCAAAAGATAACTGCTGTAGGTATCTTCTAGTGATGCCACATGGGTTCTGTTTCGTTTCTTCTTTCCCTGAGCTTCTGCTTTTTTTCTCACATTTTGTGTAAGCCTTTTAGATAAACAAGTTCTGCATGATGCAGGGTGCAAACAAGAGTTCTGTGATGAACTCTGCAAGAGGGCTGTAAGTGTGCTTTTCTCCTAATATGACAGATACTGGACTAGAACTAGAAAAGGGTTCAGTATTCAGGTTATCTGATGCTTCTTCGTGCTAATTATTTCAGTACATATTAGAGAAGAATCCCCCATGAAATGCATTAGAACAGAGAACAGAACAGAGATGCTAAATAGGTTATGTGAATTGTTCTAAGCACAAGGTTTCCTGGACCCTGACCTCGTGCACTTGTCTCAATCTTCCTCAAATAGTTTGCTCTGCCTAATTTTATCAAAAGGCTGCAAGTTTGCAAGTTTGGCTGGAGTTTCACTTGGCAGGGAGAAGCCAGAAGTGCTGGTTCTTTGCTGAATATTAATGTTTCCCCCTCCAAGGAAGCTCCCCCAGGTCTGTGCCCAACAGTGGCTGCTCTGATAGATGAGTGTGAGGTATTGGCAGAGACAAGCAGTTTCAGAGCCCTGAATGGAGAAATTCAGCTCTTTTGTCCTACCTAACTATATGTCAGATGTTAATTCTGCCTTGGAGGTGACTCAGATCTCTCTAAATTCTTGGGCTAGAGCAAGGTGAACTCACTGGGATGAGCCTCAGGATTAGGATCTGTACAAGCAGAGTCATCCCTCTGTGCTGCTCTTCACAGTGGTTTCATGTCTAGCCAGGGGGTGGAAAAATGCTGGTTCCACATTAAATTCATGTTACTTGCTTGCCTTTATCATTTTGGAAAGCAACTGCTTGCATCTCAGAGGTGTCTGACCCGATGGCTGTAGAATCTACTGCAGCGAATGTCAAATCAACCTCTCCAAACTTCTGCCAGTTAGAGGGAAAATAATCAGAGGAATACATCTGTCAGTCTCTTGCCAGCTGAACATCTAGGAAATACAAAGTGGTCCCAGAAAAGTTGGTGCACTGAGGCATTTTAACAACTATTTGCTCAGCAAACATTGGTAATTAACAGGGACCTGGAGAACATTGCCTGTCAGGTGCTCCTTGGGCCTTGGCATCTCATTACCCAGGGTGAAAACACGACTGTGTTTGTCACTCGTGTCAGCTCCCACCTTGGGAAGTGTTCCAGGGTGAAACCAGGAGCTGTGCAGTGATATTTGGTACAGAAAGGCAGAACAAAGCAGTCTGGGATGGGGCATATCCCGCACCCAGGATTTTGGACTCATCCCCCCAGATTGTCTTTCTTCTGGGGAAAGTCCCAAGTTTCTTAGAGACAGGAGTTAAACTCAAGATTGTATTCAATTCTCCCCAAAAACTGTACTAAAAAGAGCTGGTTTGTCCTACTTCTGCTTCATTGTGATATTGTTTTCTTTCCTTTGGAAGGAGCCGAGACTGAATGCTAGATGTCTCCAATTTGTTTAGAAGTCATTTTATTTCAGGGGTAGTTTCATTTACTGTTGTTGTTGTTGACTCCTTGCTTCCTCACTTCTCCCCAGCACAAGGGCACAGGGAATCCTCCTCCATCTACCCAGGAATGGAAAGGAAATAGGAGCTAGAGAAGGATTGATGTTGGATGTTGCTCCAATATTTCATTAGTTCTGTATGGGTTCTGTCTGCAGTGTTTAACTTTTGACTCTCAGTATTAATAAGGAAGGAAAGGAATTGTCTTTCCAGGGAGACATTCCATACAATTTATATTTCTGGGCATGAAAGGTGGACTAGCCACACAAAATACCAATTCTCATCACAACGGTGATATTTGCCTGTCTTCTAACCCCATTATCCCATTTTGACACTGTCTTCACATCTGCCATGCAGCAGCAGATGTCCAGGGCTTCAGCAATAATTAGCAGCAGTCAGAGAGTTTCTTCCAAAGACTCAAAACTTGCTTATCTATAAAGACAAAGACCTGGAGGTCCAGGCCTCGAAGCATTGCCTGTGGCTTTTCGTGTGACAGGATTCATCCATCTACTTGGGATTCACCGAACACATTACAGACAACAAACACCACGAGGCAAGAGATGAGTTGAGTGAGAATTGAGTGTTTTGGCAGCAGTCTTGCTCCAGCCAGACTCCCAGCCTGGTGTTTCTTTGCATGAGTAGGAAATATTCCTGGTCCCCAGGAATCTTGCTCCCTTCTAGGGGGACAGAGATATCCTTGGCTTCCCACCCTGCAGAGCTGACTGCAAACACATCAGTTTAGGCTGGGAAAAGTTAGTTTTAAATGGAGCATTTGCAGAAGGGATCTTTAGTCTCCTTTAGCCCCTCCTTTTGCCCCTCATGAGCCCTCTCATCCTGAGGGAAATCACAGCAGGGATTTGTCAGGGTGGCAGATGCTTTCTCTGCCAGCTCCCACCCAGCAGAGCCAGAACTGGCTTCCCCTCTCAGGCGAACTGGGACCTCATCCATCCCATTTTCCACAATGACTGTAATCCCAACACTGCTTATTCAAGCATGGAAGTGCTGCAATTAAAGCCAAGGGCTTTAAACATCCAAATGATGCCATTGGCAGAGCCTGAGCTCCAATGAGTGAACTGCCAGCACCTCCGGTGTGATTTGTGCAGCCTTTCCCCAACCAGTAACTGAAGTGCCTCAGTGTGGTCTGGAACTTAAGTGGAAAAAGGGCTTTTCCAGCCTCACTTCTGATTTCCGTGTGCTCCCCCCACTCCTCCAGCATACCTTGTCTCCAGTCTTAAAATAACTGGCATGGCTGAAGGGACCTTCTTTTCCTTCTGACATTTTAAACTCTCACTCTAGGCAGAACAGCCTTCTCTCTGAATGCTGGGTGAAGTCCTGAACAGCAGTTCCAGAGCGAGAAAAGGAAAAGCTTAAATTCCTCTGGGAGTCCTTCTTTTTAATTATTTTTAATTCCCCTGCAGTCTTTTCCACTACAAGGACTGAGACTCCAGGATACCCCACTTGGCTCCTGGGGTTGAGGGAAGCCAGAGAAATTGCCACTAGAGCCATGCACCGTGTTTAATTTCTCACGGATGTGATAAATTCCAGCAGCGAGAAATCTTGAGGGGTGTAGAAAAACCCAAGGTGAGAAATCACAGCCTGCTAGATTTTGCAGTTCAGCGAGGATCATTTAGAATGGGCCATTTATCTAACAGCAGCCAACTGAGCATTTCACAAGATCATTACGGACGACTTAATCTCTGCACAGAGCAAACCCAAACAAGCCAGGACAGTTCCAGTGTCACTCCGCTGCCAAATCCTCCAGGGAGTGTATTCTTTTCTAGCTCTGACCAAAGAGCAATTGCTTCTAGATTTGCTGGAGTGTTTCTGGATTTGCAGCCTAGGCATTGTCCTCATGGCATTTAATGGTTTTGTTCAGGTGCAGGTGTTGACAGTAAAATAACAATGCCCTGAAGTCCTAACTGCTCTCATAAATTGAGTAATTGCAGCCAGGTATTTGCTGGAGTCTATGTAACTTTACAGCAGCTTGGCAGTGACTTCTGGTGCACAACACCAAAGTTATTGCAGCATCAGATCAGCTCTGCCTCTGATGGAGGATCTCAGTTCTCAGTGGTCCCAAGCTTGCTGCATTTTTTCCTGTTGCAAAGGGCTGCAAGATGTGCAGGAGAGCTCTCAGCCTGCAACTGAGAGCAATGTGCTCCTCCCCTAATTATTTTTTATGTGGTGAGATGAAAACGTAAAAAGACAGGTCCTTCTTCAACCGGCAGTTAGGGGTCACTTTATATAGGCCATGCAATGTTAATGGAATTTATCAGCTTATAAATGTTTTTTAATTGCAAATAACTCCCTGTAATGTATGGGATTGTTTACCCTGAATTGCCTGACGTCTCCATTCGTGCACCTTCTAAGGCTTATCATAAACTCCTTCTGGCAGCTTTCATGCAGAGGAGGAATGAGAGGATAATTCTGAGGTCAGTAGCTCTCATATGGTGATGATACTTATTGCTATTTTTAATTAATTTATTTATTTTTAGCCTTTCCCTTTTGGCCCTGGTGGCTGTTTTACCCTTGTATTTCTCAGGAAGGGAGTGGCCCACATCAACTCTCCTGAGTCAAATCTGCCTGTGCTGACTCTGGATCCAAGCTGCCGTTCACATCACGCCAAACTTTGGCCCTTTCATTTCATCATGCCAAACTTTGGCCCTTTCATTTTAAGCTGGCTGCTCTCTCTCTTAAAAATGTGAGTGAAAATCTATCTGTGGACAGAACACCTACTGATTTCCGTGGGAACTTGCCTGAACTTGCTCTGGGGTTGCAGAGCTTTCAATATTTCTGCTGTCATTTTTGTTCTCTTCCATCACCTTCCTGGAGAAAGAAAGAAGTATGGCAGTGGGCATGCCTTAAAACGCCACGGCTGGTAGAGGCAGTCCTTCCATCAGTAACAAATCACAACTCCAAACCCCAGACAGACACTTGTCAGGTGCTACAAAGGTCTTCATGTGTGAGAGGGAAAGAAGGGACAGTCAAGATCCATCAGTCACTGCAGAAACTGTGCTTGCTCACTTGGGTCCCACCAGCTTCCATCCAGCTCATTGTGCTCCTGCCTCTCTCTGTGATACAAATTCTGTCTGCACCGTCCTTGTTTGGAAAATCTAAAAATCCAGGTTTTCCTTCGGCACACTGTGCTCATCAGGTTTGTCCCACTCAAATATTCAGTTTAATGGATTTGGAAAAGGTTTGAGGTCAGCACGACAGCGGCAGGACGGGGCCTCAGCTGCAGCCACAGCCAAATGAGGCATCTCGGCTTGGGAGGTGGAAAAAGACCCATGAAACATTAATTTAATGTCATGCTAAAGGCCACTGCTGGTGTGGAGCCCTCAGTTCAGAGCCCATTCCAGCGCCAGGCAGGGACAGCCCATTTTACAGCCTGGCTATAAAGAATTAATTTAAAAGCAGGATGCGGCCTTTATATCTCCTGATTTCGTTGTTCCATCATTACCCTTAAGCAGCAGCTCATTGTACTTGTATTTCAGGTTAGCAGAAAATGAGTGTGGCAGGGGCAAAGTGCTGTCACCTGGCACTGCCTGAGCGATGGCAGTGCCACTGCACTGTGCAGTGGGTCACAGGCCATGTTGGGATATTAATGCCCAGCCCGGTGTTTGCTAGGAATTGGATTTTTCTCTTAAACTTTATTAATGTGCAACTCATCATGCATACTGCTAAATGTCTTCTTGCCATGGGAACAGCACTGCCGTGTCCCCTGCCGTCACCCCAGGCAGGGCTGCGCTGCCTGTTTGTGTTTCCTTTGACTGCTAAACTGCTCATTGGAAATTAATTCATAAATAATTCATTGGATGTTGCACTCTGTGCTTAAAAGTTCATCGTGTAGGTGGTAGGTTGTGGGTTTTCTTAGAAGTGACAGTGCTTTTCTCCTTTCTTTTTTCTGTGTTAATCTTGTGTGTGTGTGCAGAGCTCCCTCAGCAGCCTCTTGGTTCTGCTATAGATGTTTTAATGTTTTCTTAGATGATAGTTATTTTCAAATTTAGTTATTATGGCCCAAGATTATTGTGTTGCAAAACTCTCCTTTGAGACTGGGGTTTATTGTAATACCTGAATGCTTTTGGGAGTTGCTACAACTGACAGAAAAATAACACATTTTTCAGAAATGTACCTTCCCCTGTCCCAGGCACACACACACATATGCACTCACACTTCCCAGTCAGTCACTTGTTATTCCTAAACCTGATGATGCTGGAAAGGAATGAGAAGTTTTTCATCTCCCTGTGATTTTTTGGGTGGCTCTTACAGCAAACATGGCCCTCTCTGGGCCCAGTGTCACCTCTAGCACTGCTTAGTTCAGCTCTGGGGCCTCCTTGGTTTGTTCTCATAAAAGCATCAAACCCCGTATAAATATGTAAAATATGCAAAGAGGGCTTGGTTTGGGTGTTTTGTGGGTTTTTTGTGTTTGTTTTTTTGTTGTTTGTTTGTTTGGGTTTTTTGTTTGGTTGGTTTTTGTGTTTGGGGTTTTTTTTGTTTGGTTTTTTTTGGTTTTTTTCTCTTTTTTTTGGTGTCTTACCTTTTGTTTGTTTTCTTGTCTTCCCAATCTGGCAAAGCAGATGCAAGACCCACATCCAGCGAATAAAATCCCATCTCAGTTGTGTGCAGCATCCTTCAGCTGGATTGGAGCTCTCAGCTGCTGAACTCAAGTTGCAGGTAGAGTTTAGGCCAGTTAATACAGATTTCAGCTTTTAAAATTTGTTTTAAAACATGCTGAAATACCAAGCAGTGCAGTCCTACTGTCCCCTTTGTATTAGTGGGTTATGCTGTCATTTAAAATATTCCTGTTGCACAGTCTGAGTCAGGGGTGGCACAGGAATTGGGCTGTGAGAGGATCATTAGGGCTGGAAAAGACCTCTAAAATTACCAAGTCCAACCAGGTCCTGGCAGTGTGGAGGGAGGACAGGTGGGAATGAGGGCTCCAAGGGGGAGTGTGGGCTGGTGACAGCTCTGCTGCAGCGAGGGGAACGGAAAGCCAAGCCAAAGGAGGTTATTCCAGAGATATCAATGGTGTTTTGTGCCTCTCCCTCCCTCCACACACCCACTGAATGGAGCAGAGCAGATGGCGATGTGCATTCCTCGGTGAGGAGGCAGTGGCTTGGTTTTCTGCCTGCACTGCTGCTTAGGAGACTGAAAGCAAAGCCTAGAAATAGGGTAAAAAAAAAGCCCACGTAGGTGTGGAAGGGAAAATCCCTGAGCTAGTGATACACAGGCCTGGTTGTGGATGGCCTGAAGCAGAGCTGTTATGTGCAGGGGTATTCACAAACCCCAATTTTAATAAGTACAGATCATATCAGTAATGTATATTACAATAGTCCAACAGTGTGAATCAAATATTTAAAGACTACTTACACTCTGCTTTTTATCCTGAAATGACTGCAGAAAAGAGCCAAGTTCTGGCTGCTGGCTTGACTTCATGCTTTTTCTTTATTAAATGAGGCCATATAATTTTCCTCTGGGATACATTTGGCACTGGAGCTATTTAGGTCTGAACCTTCATCACTAAATTGAGGAAGATTTTTCAGTTCAGTTTAAGGAGAGAAGAATCAAGGTCATAGCACTGGAGAAAAACTGTTAAAAACAGATAGCTCTCCTTGCTGATTTTCTGGACACTGTTTATAAAAATAAAAAATAATCACCCAGATTTAACAACTCAACTTCAGCAGCAGCAACTTGTCTGTACTGAACTCAGATGAAAAATACGAAAACCCAGCTGCATGTAAAATTTTAAACTGTGGAATTTGTTATCATTTTACAGAGTATAAAAAGGGACTCATTTTATCTCAATGATTCTTTATTTGGTAATCCTTTTTTTGTTTATCTTTTCTATTTGCTATTTAGGGTAAAAAAAGGAAACAATTAATCACCTGTAGGGGTAAAAAGGAAAGCAAGAAAAAATTGGGAAACACTTCTTAAAAAGTGAAAGGCAAGATACTTGGAAAGAAGTGACATTTTGATATTTTTCCCAGGAGTTGATTTTGAAAGCTAGATCCTGTTTTTACCTACATCTTCCCAGGATTTAAAAATGGTGAAGATGCCGTTGCTGTTGAGCACCACCCCGTACTTCTAGTACTGCAAATCTGCTGCTGCTGCTCAGGCTGAGTTGCAGAACCACTCACTGCTTAAATCCCAGCACATTCCGAGGATGTGGAGGAGATGCTGAGGAGTTTTCCAGCGCTGGGGAAGGACCTGGCCACTGGCTGCCATGGCAGTGCTGGTGCTGGGGACTTCCTGCCAACGTGCTTCTTGATGGGGGTTAATTCATCAATTATTTCATTGTCAGCTTGCTAGAAATTCCAAATTCAGGCCAACAAGTGCAGCTGAAGTTCAGCTGAAAGATGCTTTTTTCTTTTTTAAAAAATTTTTTTATTAAAGGGCAAAGAGTCCAAGACCCAGTGAGAGACCAGAGGACTCTGTGTGCCCACCCAACAGAACTGAGGGCACTTATTTGGAGCCTGGTAAACAGCAGCCCCTGCAAAATGGCAAACAAGTGTTCCTACAGCCTGGATTCTGGCAGTGTCCCAGCAGTGAGGACTGGGCTTGTTCTCTCTAAGGGTTTGGAAGGCATGGACAACTTTCCAGCTGGATAAAAATCTTGCTATTTGTTCAGATAATGAGCCTCAATCAATGCTCTCATTTACTGACAAAATCCAGGGCGGACAAATTCGTATTTAAAACCCAGCTCCTGCAAAATGCCCTCAGAAGGGATTGCCTGGCATGTGCAGAGTCACCGATGAGCAGCTGATTAGTTGGCCAATTAAAATAAAACCGATGGATCATTAAAGCAGCCAGAGGTTTCCAAGAGGCTTTCTGTGATTTGGTCCAGGCGGTTGATTTTGGGGTTTAATTTTTCTTTTTTAAATTATTATTTTTTCACAGGCAGACTTGAGCTCGTGCTCCCTCCACGTGTGCAGGTGGGGATCTGTTCCTGGATGTGTGCCCCTGGCTCTGGTCCCTCTTGGAAAACCTTGAGCTGGTTTGGAGCACAAGCAACACCAAATCTTCTTCACCAGAAAGTGATGCTCCTCGAGAGGCGTGTGATGCTCAGCAGGACCTCAACACCTCTTGGCTGTGAGTCTCTAATGCCAGGACGAAGGTGAGAAGTTCTACAAATATAAGAGACTCACCTTTCCTCAAAGACAAAATATTTTGTTTTGTTGAGGCCAGGTTTTCTTCCAACAGCCATTCACAGAGATACTCATTCCAACTTCTACAGCATTCCAACTTCTAGTGTTTTTGGCAAAAATATATCCAGGTACTTAATCCTTAATCAACAAAAAAATCCCAACATCTCTTTCCTTCTTAACAATCATTATTTTATTAATATATTTTACAAGATTGCAGTTGAAATAATTTAAATACAAACTTTTTTTTTATACAGAAAGTGTAATAAAGTTAAAATAGTTCCTTGTGTAATTCATAGCATTATTGCAATGCTTACAAAATTTTGCATAGAGTGTGCAAGGATTGATGTTATTTGATACAAAAAAGCTTTATATTTTCTCACACAACCACACACATACATAAATTAAAAAGAAAAAAGCCAAACAAATCTGAATTTCATAATGAGAACTGTGATAAGACTTCAAATTCATTTTGTCCTGTTTACACGATCAAGGTCATTGGTGGTTTTCAGAGTAGAGGTCAGACAAGGTGTTTTCCCATCACAGATGAAATGCGCTGTAGCACAGGGCTCATGCCTTTGCTGCTGCTGCTGTGGATGAACAGGGTTTGCTTTGCCTCGCACTGAATGTTGTTCTGCTGTTGGCTCTGCCTGTGGAGCTTTTTTTGGGGTGAATATTGACAACTCTATCGCCATTTGCTCGCAAGGAAACCAATTCAAATACGGGGTGGGGAAAAAATAAAGCCACAAGCAAAACCCAGAGGGATCTGATCCAGCAGGTCAATCCCTTCCCTGTACCCAAACAGCGCAGATCCTGAGCGAGGGCTGGGTCACAGCTCAGAACAGCTCTGACCTAGGGAGGAACCCAGGGGTGAGTGCTGCCAGCTCAGCCCTTCTCTGACAAACACACAATTGCTCAGATCTGCCCTTGCTGAGGCTCCTGGCACATTCTTTGCTGAGCAAGGGCAGGAATCGCTCATCCTAACTTCCATGCTCGCTCTGACAGCCCACAAAGGGAGAAGAAGGTGAATTCCTCCAGCAGTGCCTGCCCTCAGGAGCTCCTGCTCTCACGGTGGCCAAAGGCTGTCAGAACAGCACCCAGCAATGCCCAGCACCATCCATGCCACCGCAGATCCTCATCCTCTGCACCATCTGCAGATCGCTATAGCTGCCAATGCCTCCGTGTCTGTGACAGCACTGACATCGAGTGCACAGGGCCACAGCAGGACCCAGCTGAAGACAAAATTGTCAGGCTGTGGCTCAGCGTGGGAGGAAGCTCCCTGCTCTGAGGCAGCCACCCTGGAGAGATGCAGCCCTGGTGGGGTTGCAGCTAAGGGAGTGTGGGAGAAACTCGAACAGCAACATTTTTTTTTTTTTCAACTACAATCCAAGCTTCAGCAAAAATAGCACCACCCACAAATAATTATTCTTTTGCTCTCCAGCATGAGCTTTGCCTCAAGATGTTTCAAGGACTCCATTATGAGGAAATTTTTAAAAGACCAAAGGACATACATTGCTTTAGAAAGAGATAATGCATTTAGCAGTAGTAGGTTTTGGAGGGCTCTATCTCCTATCAGTGGTTAAGCCTTTGAATAGGGAAAAAATGTAAGAGTACAATGCAATTTAAAATTCCTGTTACATGCAAAGATGCACATGACTTGTGCTTTGCAATGGGCTTGTTCCTATAATGAGAAATATGTTAGAAATGGTAAAACTTTCCATTTGGGTAGGACCCGATGAGAGGCTCCAAAGAGTCCTTTTTAATCTCAGAAGAAAAGACCGTTTAGCTAAAGCTGCATGTTTTTATCTGAAGGATTTGGTGGCACAATGTAAATGTAACATTTTCACAGAAATTTCTCCTGGTATTTTCTCTTCCTGGCGGAAAGTCTCAAACAACTAAATGTGAAGCAAACATACAATTACATATCACTTCACAGTGCACTTATCCTCCCTATTCTTTAATACCAGTCAAAAGCTAACTAAAGCTCAATCCATGGAGATCAGCTGCCTCAAAGGAAATGTGACTTCCTCGGAACCAGCAGCCCATCACTCCTGACCCGTGGCACAAAATCCCAGCCACCAGAGCGCTTCCAGCTGCAGTAAGGTGAGACATTGCCTGGGAGAGACGCCAGTGCTAACTCTGCTGCAGAAATGACACTTGTAGCAAATTAATTTTTAAGGGACTTGCACCTCTAGTTTAAAGTGATTTGGATGGGAAATCTCAGTGGGGCACTATGATTATATTTCCTTCTTCATTTCAGATAAAAATCCTGCAGCTTTAAATATCCATCTTTTCCTGTGTTCTTTAGACACTGTGTCGCTTTTCACAAGGGCACAATACAATTCAAGTGGCAGGACAAGAGAGGCTGAAATGATAAAGCCTCAGGGCTGGATGTGCATAACCAGGGGCCTCTCAACCACAGCAGACTTAAAAGCTTTCTAAATACGAGCTATTCACTATAATTTCCATCCAAGCCCCAAGCCACTGTGGTTATTGTGGATGGAAACAACACCCCAGCAATCTCGAGCAGCCTGAGCTGTAAGTGTTTCAGTGACAGTAATTCCACTGTGCGCCATGAAAAGATCAAGCATAATTGCCACCATATTTAGTAAAATGGATGTTATTAATTTAAAGTATAATAGTGCAAAGGGACAGAGACGTTGACTGCATTACTGTGATTAGGGTGATGTCTCTCCCCATTTCTTCCCTTTCCCTCACACCTGCCTTGTTTAATTCACTTCACTCTTGCTGGAATAACCTCAGCACACGTCAGCGTTCAGCTCTGCTCTGCTCACAGCCATAAACTTGGCTACATCAGCTGTGAATACACAGCAACTGCCACACAGAATTTACCTGAAGTCCCCAATTTTACGGTAGTGCCACTGCTACATGCAGGTTTTGGGTTTTCGGGGTCTGTGGGACTGAAATGTGGCACGATGATTTGGGGGATTTAATAGCAGGACACCAGCTACCAAAACATGACACAGCAATTTCAGAGCTGAGGGAAGAAAGGTTAAAATGGGGAAAAGGGAAGTGTTGCCAGGATCACGTTCCTGAACAGCCAGGGCAGTAAAAAGGCTGGTATTTTCACATTCAAACAGCACCAAAGCAGCGCTTGGCAAAGCTTGGCAGGAACACGCCCTGCGTTTGCTGGGGTGAATTCTGGATGATGACATTTCAAAATTTAAAATGTCAGCCATAAAAATGAGCACAGCTTCTAACTTTTTTTTTGTTTGGTTGGTTTTTTTGCTGTTTTTGTTTTTTTGTTTTGGTTTGTTTTTTGTTCGTTTTTTTTTGTTTTTACTGTAGGTACTTCTAAAATGAAATCATTGCAGCAGTTACTCTTCACCACTGAGCAGCCACTGGAGCTCCAGCTCTGCTAATGCTCAAGTGCAGGTAAGTGAACAGCTGGCACCATTTACTCAGTTTATTTATATTTCCAGCCCAGGATAACGTCTTTAAGCTTTATGGGGTATTTCTTCACATTTCAAATTCCAGGTAACCTTACCCTCTGCACACATTTCAAGATTTTTCACATTATTTCCTCCTCTCCCCATTAACCAAGTTAGAGCCTTCCTGCCACTTTATTCTCTCAAATGCAGCTTTATGATATACCTGCATTTTTCCTGCTCAGTTCAAAAAAAGCACCATTAAAGTTAATGCATTTGAGGCGTGAGGGCAACCAGAGAGGGGTGAATTTCTTGAAGTCTTTGGTCTTTGTCTCACTCTCTTTTGCAATGTGAAACTTAAAGCCATAACAACAGATATAAAAAAAATTGGCTTTTGTTGTAAACGAGTGTATATGAGTGTGTGGGTGTATTTGTGTGCTTGTGTGAGCATCTCATGACAACAAAAACTAATTTTCACTAGGTTATGATGTGACCTAGCCTGACATCTTCATACATTCCACAGGAATCTCTCTTTAACCTCGGAGCAATTTCTAGGGAGGGTTTTTTATTTAGCCATCATTTTGCCGTACCATATATTGCAGATTGTATTTTTAGGCTTATGCCTTCCAAGTTTTTCTTTGTGCAATGTGATATTTATCATGAGAGGAGAAAAACCCCCTAACCCCTCTAAAATACAGCTGTTTGACAGCACGTGACTGAGGTAACCAGATACAAATCACTCTTGCACATACTCAGTTTTCTAAAAATGAATACTTAGCAGAGGCTTTTTACATATTGTAGTAGTTACTGGCTTCCCCTTTTGATGACTTTACTGTCAACATTTCTTTGTACTCTTTAGCTTCCCGTTTCACTGACTGCTGGGTAATGCAAGTCAAAATGAATAAAAACCCCAAATAAACCAACAGCCAAAAAAACCCCACAAAGGAAATTGGGGAATGGATACAGATGTACAGCCATTATTAGGGCCTCTGCTTTTGCTAATGGCAAAGTGTTTTTGCTTTAGAACAACCATCCTAACTCGGCTGTGCCAGCAGAAAGGTCACAAAGGTTCAGGTCACACTGACTGTCACTCTCCTGACCCTCCCCGAAAGTGTCACATTCACAGCAACTTGGACAAGGTCCTGCAGTCCTGCAGAGAGCTGCAGTCCATGAATGCATTTATGAATCCTGCATGGCTGCCTCAGGTACACTGCCACTGGTGTCACAGTGCCTCGATGAGCATTTTGGGGGATTTTAGTGCTCACAGCTGCAGTGCAGGGTTTGCTTCTGTCCCACAGCCACCCCAGGGCTGGCAGTGCCCTCAGTGTCCTCAGCTGTCACCTGTCCAGCTCGCTCCAACCTCCGGCCATGAACTCACCACCATCCCTTCCACTGACCTCAGCACAAACAGATTCACCATCCAGCCTTGCCTGGGCACCGGCAGGTAAAACTAAACTCCATTTTGAGATAAACCCCATCTCCCAGATAGCAAATGCTCAGCGGAACTGAACTCCAGGCCTGATTCACAGTTAAATACACAAACCCTTGTTTGGTTTTGGCATTTTATCACTGGCAGGCAGAGCATACGGATGAAATTCCAGTCAGGGAAGCTCTGGTTTAAATGGATTCAGGGAGAAGCAGCCCGCAGTTACAGCAGCTGTGAGGGATTTATGGACATGGCGGGAGGAAAAGGGACTCTCATGCACTTGCCTTGTCCAAGAGGAGAGTCAGCCACTCCACAACAGCCCCCAGCAACAACCTGTGGAGTGTGAGATGGCCGGCTGTGTTTGCATGCAGCTTTTTAAACAAAATGCTCATTTTTTCCCCTGGGATGTGAGACACAGTCCTGCTTGCTCTGCTTTCATAGAATCCTGCAATGGTTTGGGATGGAATGGACCTTAAAGACCATCCACTTCCTACTCCCTGCCATGGGCAGGGATGCCTTCCACCAGACCAGGTCACTCCAAGCCCCATTCAACACTTCCAGGGATCCAGGGGCATCCACAGCTTCACCAGGCACCCTGTGTGTGCCTCCCCACCCTCACAGCAAACAGTTTCCTCCTAACATTTAACCTAACCCTGCCTGCTGTCAGTCTGAAGTCAGTTTTTCACTTGCTGAGCAGCAGGGATGACACAAGCACAGGCAGCATCACCCAAACCACTGTCTTAAAACTCAAGTGGTGTTCAAACGATCTGCAAGTCTCTACAAGGGTTCATTCTTTCTAGCAACAATTCCTCACATTTCAACACAACATAGAATTTTATGGTTTTTTGGATGGAAACATGGTTGTAAAATATATTGAAACAAGGAGAATTCCTTTCAGCAGACATAATTAAGGTATCCTTTGTTCACCTCAGAGAAGCACCTGCAGTGATGGCACAGATGTTAAGGTCATTTCCTAAGTGCTCCCCAGCAGAAATTCACACCAAGATATGAATGTCCTTAGCAATTTCACGGCCGCTGTGATATGAGAAGGTGATAACCTCATCCAAGAGCCCAGCTGAGACAAGCAGCCACTCGAAATTAATTTGTTGGGATGGAAATCCTCAGCAGAGCAGCCAGAGGGTGGCACAGGGATGAGGATTAAGCCACTGGGATGTCCAGAGCAGAGCACAGAAATCAGGATGCAGCATCCCTGATGGACCAGTCCCTGTGTCCAGCCCTGCCTTCCTCACCCACCTGAAGACTCCCAGGGATGGGAAAGTCAATTGGACTCGTTTTCTGCACAGGGAACTCTTCCTGCAGCACGTGTCTTCAAACTGCTCACACAGGGTTTGGTTATGAATTGGGCCATGCTTGCTCTGAGGTTTGTGATCAGTATTCAATGAAATATGGAAAAAAAATTCTACAGTAAATGTAGGACTATGCGTGGGACTTCAGTCTTGGTCCCAGAGGTAACGTACACAGTATTTTGCTATATTTAACATGGTAAAAAAAAAAAAAAAAAAAAGTCTGTATCATTCTAGGTGCCCCTACAGTCTTAATGTATTTCATCAATATCTGTTTTAAGTTGCACAACCAGTTCCCAAGACACCCTCCTGCCCCTCCCCCCAAATAAACTAGATTTAATAACAAGATAAGTATGATGTGCTTCTCCTTGCTGAGTGCATTGACTTAAGGCATAGGCACAATTCCCCTCTTTGAACAGAGACGGTATAGTCCTGTGTCCCAATACAATTGTTACCCTGGGTGACCCTTTGCATTCAAACGTTGACTCAAGACATAATAATTACAGGAATAATTCATTAACAAATAGTTTGAATTCACTAATTCATCGGAAAGCGTTATTGAAATAAAAGTAAATCAATCAATCCTTTTTCAGGAATTTTATGGGAGTGCTGCTTTGTTAGGCAGCAACACATCTAATCTAAACCCCATAGGAATCTTCTCTTTGAGTCCAATCAGTTTTGGATTAAGCCAAAATTGTTCATTAAAAAAAAAATAAAAAAATCAAACCCTGGTACTCTGAAGACCACAAGAAAATAGAAAATATGTGAAAAGCTGTAAAAAAATAGGAACAGGCTAAAGTATTTCTAAAGATTTCTGTCAGCTGTGTTTTATCTTGAAGATCGCTTGAAGAATACCAACTTTGGTTAGATATCAGAAGGGATGGGCACAGATCTGTCTTATTTGCACATGAGGTAATATTTCAAAAGCATCTCAGTGGCTTAGAAACCTTGCTGTCCTCGTGAGATTTACTGCAACTTGGAAACTTTGCCCTAATTGGTATATTTGGTTTTTTTAAAGGATTTTTATATGCATGTGGATGAAATTATGGGTCAGAATTCAACAATCTGGGATCTTATTATTTTCCAAAATTTTAAAAGTGGAAGTAATGTTACCAGATCAGATTTTTGTGTTTTATCTTGCCTGTAAGTGACTCCTAGACTTTAAAATAAGGAAAAATGCAACCATGGTAAGACTCAACCACAGAGTTTTGGGGACTCAAATTCTAGAGGAACCAGCATCCAAAGCCTTTGCTTTCAGTAATCTGGCTTTGTCACAATCTTTATAAAACCTTAAAAAAAGTCTTTCCTTGTTGGCATCTCTGATATTTGCAGTCTCCACCAAATCTAAGTGTCCTTGGCCTGTATATCTTGAAAAGAAAGAATGACAGAAATTCTGGTGTAGCACCTACATCATAAACTTAATTTTATGATTTTCTCAGTTTCTAAGGGTAGGATAGTTGATTTTCTCTGTTTCTACAAGTATTTAGGCAATGTCCAATGTTAAATCTTCACACCTTCACGCCAAATATATTCAAAATTAAAGGTGTTAATGGGGAGTTTGTAGGGTGATCCAGGACACCTGTTAGCGAAGGAGGTTCAGGATATTTCTATTTAGTACATTTCACGACTTTTTTCCTTCCAACAACAAAATTACAACATCAGTTTTGTCAGCACAGAGATGACTTCAGGTGAGTGTTAGATCTGAACAGCACGGGGCATCCTTGGCCATGCACAGGCAAGTGTTGAACCCCTTCAGAAAATCACATGGATTATTTCAGCAAGAAGGTCTGGACCTTCCTCTTGGCCAAGTGCATCCATCTCACTCATGCTTCGGGTGGTAATTAAGGAATAATTTAACCTCAGGTATCTTGGATCACTGTAGGTGATCAGCACAGCACATTTGGCTATTTTGTTGCTTTAAAAATTATTTATTTTTAATGCCACTGATTTAATGGTGCAAAAACCATCAGAGATGCTTCTCTTCCCTTTGCATGTTGGTGGGTCTGCATTGGTTCCAGGGTTTTGCCCAGCCAGCAATCCCATTGCTCTGAGAACGTGATCAAAAACGAGGGGTGATCATCGCACTGTATTGATACAGAAGGGTCCAGGGGAGCATCAGATCCAATTCAGCAGATTGTACCAGAAAATTTTGGTGTGGGAAAGAGAAATGCTACACAAATGTAATAGGGTCACCCTGGGATTCCTTGTACTGAAACATCGTTTTACACAGAGGATATATATATATATCTTATATATATATTTTTTATATATATATTCACACACACGCGCGCGCACACACAAAAAAAGTCTTTGATAGGCTTTCTGTGTTCTAGTAAAAATAGTTGGCAGCTGGATCTGTGAGACCAGAACTGGCTTTTGTGCTGCCTGCGATGCCCCACTGCAAATTGTCTCTCAAAGGCAGACGCTTGTGTTTATCTGGCAGGTGGAGCTGCTGCCTGCCTGAGACAGGAACAACCTCCCATTGGGACACACACAGAGCTCGTAGATTTTTTGCCTGGACCCTGCAGAAGAGGAAGATCCTTGAGGCAAGTTAGGTAGTTTGATTTTTGCAGAATTCAACGTTATCTGAAGTTAGAGGGGTGGGGGGAGAGAGAGAGAAAAAAAAGAGAATTAGCGAAGAGCTGTTGTGACGTTGTGTTTAAAGAAACTTCCTCCAGAAGACTCAAAATCTGGGCAGGGAAGTGTCTGAGGATGGGAAAGTCTGATACAAATCTAGGGGAGCAAATTATCTGCCTTTATCGTGACCTCCAGTTTGTTTCTGCTCATCTATCCACCGTGTTTTCTCAGCTGGGACACCTCCCAGGAATCCAATCCCAGGTTTGGGATTTATTATCTTAATTATGACCCAACCAGAGGTACCCCAGTGTCAGATGGTTCGTGTGGATGGTTCGCATCCATCCAACCACCCTGCTCTTCCATTGGAATTTCTCTTACTGTGATCCCATTGCCAGGCTCCCAGCACTGACTTTTATGTATATTTTATGTATATTTTATGCATATTTTATGCATATGTGTAACACTTTTGTGTACATTAAAAATAACTTAAATGCTGTAACAGACCAAAATTTCTCCTTACGAAACAGCATAAGGCAAACATGTGGCAGCTCTCAGACATCAGCCAGAACACAGTAAGATAACCTGAACTCCAGAATAATATGGGGTGACTGAGAATATTTGCAATTACAGTAAGAATCTCCAGTTTCAGTATTCAACCGTTTAATCTCCTGAAAGATACAAGTCAATTTATACATTTTAAAAGCAACTTAGTGTTAAAAGTAACTGCTTGAAGTTGTGAAATGCCTTGGATTTCAATCTCCATGTATTAGGTAGGGTTTTTTTTGTTTGTTTAATTTTTTTTTGTTTGGTTGGGGTTTTTTTTGTTTGGTTGGTTTATTTTTTTTTGTTTTGTTTTGGGGTTTTTTTGGGTATTTTTGAGAGGATTTTTGTTAACACCCATGATCTACGTTTGGAATATCTTAAAATGCCAATGTTTAGAAATAACAGAAATTGCAATAGAAAAGCCATTCTATTTATTATCCCTGACACTAAGATAGGTAAATGTTGACTTATGTGGGAGCCCCTCAGCCACATCTTCCATCCTTGTGGCAGGAGGAGGGGGAGAGAACCATGTACCCACATATTTTTGTGACACCAGAAGAGGCCTAACTCAACACCCATTTTATTTTTGGTCTATGTTATCAGTTTTAATTATTCTCTCTTCCCCCTTGGAAGTTTCTCCAGTGCAACAACCTGTGTCTCCTAATGTTCCCTTTCTTTCCAGAATGAACCATCAGCTACAAAAGCTTTTCAGATCAATACCAGTGAATTAAGCTCTTCTTATAGAAAAATATATGCTAAAAGATTTAATTATGTTGGCCAAGTAAATCTTGTTTTAAAGTGACAAGGAAACAAAGAATTTAGGTGCACTGTGCATTTTACAGCTGCATAAATCCGCTGCAACAACAGATGCCATTATCCATGCACTTTAAAAATAATGAATCAGCCTTTGCCACGGAGTGAGCCTGATTTGCATTAGATGTGCTCAATCTTAGCAGCAGTGAAGTCAGGAGAGCCCACGGCCCCTGGGCTTTCACACCAGCATTTCAAAGGCAGCAGCGCTGCAGATCTCCATGGGACCTTGCACCTCGCAGGGCTGCAGATCTGCAGGGGACCTGTACCCTGCCTTGGCTCTGCTGCAGATCTGCAGGGGACCTGCGCCTTGCAGGGCTGCAGATCTGCAGGGGATCTGTGCCCTGCCTTGGCTCCGCTGCAGGGCTCGATGTGTGCCACTCACCTCCCCATCTTTGGATTCCAGCCTGAGCTCTGTCCTGCACGTGGCTTTCAGGCTGCCGGCCTCGGCGTTGATCTCGATGCCCTTGGGAGCCTCCATCACCAGCGCGCGCGTGGGCGACTCCAGCCTGGAACACAGAGGGGTTACAGCCCCGTGGGCTCACTGCTCCTGCTCAGCTCGGGCTCTGCACCTCAGGACCTGCTCACGTTCAGCTCCACGCCTGCTTCATTCAGAGTTCATGCACAACACATCACAAATCTGATCTGCTGGTGTGCCATGCCAGCTTTGCTATGCTGGGCCAAGAGAAAAGGGGCAATAAAGATGACCCCAAGGTCAGCTCGCTCTTATTTCCAGTTCAGATTTCTCACTAATCAGTGAAAACAGGAGATGTCAGCAAAGCTGAGTACCTACACCGAGAGTGCAAGTGCTTCTCTTCCGCAAACCACTCTTCAAGCAGGAATAAATTAGTTCTCCTGACTTCCTGTAATGTGAAGTTTGGAAGGGTTTAAGGATACAAGGAAATCAGTGAAAATAATCAGGCTGAAGACCCCAGAAGTTGAGGTCTCCAGTCTTAGGCTCACATCACACCAGGCATGACCACGTTCTCTGCAGAGCTTCAGCCCTCCTAACCTTGGGGACACTGCACAGGCCCCTGCCAGCCCCGTTCCAGCTCTGTGGCACAGCCAGACCTTGCATTCAGGCAATTGTGGTTAATGCTGGAAGGTGCACAAGCACAAGGCTCAGTCTGTTTTTAGGTCTTCTATCATAATTTTCTTACTTATAATGCAGTCTCTTATTACTTTCTGCATTGCAAATGATAATAAAAAAACCAACTCTCCCTCTTTGGGAATATCCTCTTAGTTGATTTTATCACCATTTATTTACTGTACCATCACAACTTCTAGGCTGTGGTCTCCTCAGGTGAAGCAGATGGGTGGGCTGGAACAGAAGCTCCTCTGCTTTGCATTTTTGGGGCTGACAGGACTGTGGGGCAGCCCAGCACCACCTCCAGCTCCCAGGGTTTGCCTGCATCAGCTCTTTCTCTGCTCTCCTCATATATAATCATTTGTGCAAGTAAGTGCATTCTTAAATGGGCTCCTGCTGGTACTGAGACAACATTATGGGAGACTGAGGGAATTCAGCTGTATTTATTGCAGCCAACAGTTCAATAAAGCACAGGCACAGCTCCCTCTGTGTGGCACTTTTCAAGTTACGACTTTCCCTCTTTTCAGTGTCTTCATATTGCTGCTTTTTGAACACCTTTCCCTCAAGACCCCGAACTCATCCATAATTTCCTGGCTGACTTAACTAAATCTAAATTTCAGGGAGCAACTGAAGCATATGCAGCCCAAGGAATGAGCATGGTCTCATGGTCAGCAGCCTCTGCACAATCCTTCTGAGCTGCTTTCTGTTTCCTCCAGGGAAGCCACATTTTATGTAAACCTTCTTCTGATTCTTTCCACTGGTATCACGCCTTGGCTGGCTCCGAAGGTTAAGAGTGCTGTAACTCACTTTTTCCCCCCTGCCTGACTGAATTGTAGATTGCATGGAGGACAAAAAGCTGTCTGACCCATATTTGCCCTGGAGATTTCTGTCCAGGGATACAGTACACTCTCATCCTCACAGGCTGGAAAACAAAGGACCCTCTGCTTGCACTCAGCCCCTAGGATCTGTCTGCAGGGGCTGGGATGCAGGCACACATTCCCTCTACTCCACAGGCAGCATCCTCAGGAGGAACAGCAGAGAGCTGGGGCCAGTTATATCTTAAATCATGTAGCTAAATTCACCGGAGGATGTGTCCAAACCCCGAGACAGCTGAGCTAATCTGAGGATAAAATAATTCCTAAGAACACGGCCAGGTGACTCTTCAGCTCTCCAGCATCTCAGTGACTCTCCAATTTCTTTGATGTCCAAGCTGTCTCAATGTATTTGTTCATCTGTTAATCTTTTAGCTCTTCTATCCACTGAGAAATAAATCTTCTAAGTGCAAAACAGTGTTCAGACACCACAGTGCAAACACACTCGTTTGTGGCAGCAGCAGCAGCACTCAATTCCTGCTCTGGGCAGGAGCAGCCCCCAGTCCCACACCTTTCCTGGGGGGTGAGGACACCTAGAAAATCTGGGGAGGTTTTAGGATCAATAGAGAACCTCCTTGCAGATCCTTCCCTTTGCACACAGGTCCCCTGAACACCAAACTGAGTGAAAATTCGAGCTTTGAATAAGCTACCAAGGATCTGCAGTGTCCTAGACAACGCTGCCCCAAAGTTTTATTCTCTTTCAGGTCTAACAAAGTGACAGAGTTATTCTCCCTCCTCCACCTGAAGAAGTGGAGTAACAGCATCTTACAAATGCTGTTGAAACCCCTGTGGTTTTAGACATATTCTAATCCATGCAGAGCTTCTTTCCCCATGGAAACACAAAAGATCCTCTCCAGCACCGCCCAACAGTCCCTGGTGTGACGTGGGACAAGGGCACAACATCACCACCGGGGCTCCATCGCTCCCCTCCTGAGCTGACCCCACTCCACCATCCCAAATCACTATCTCAGACACTGAACCAGCCCAAACCCAACCCTTTAATGCTAAAAATACAATTTTAAAGACCGGGGATCTTTCTAGAACCTTGAAACTATGGAAATAAATGAAAGGACCACAACAGCAAAGTGCAGCTGCTGTTTCAATAATGAAAACCTTGGGCTGCAGCTCCCATGGCTTTGTACTTGTGCTGTGTTTGGAGTCTGACTCTTCTCTCTCCTCCCTGTTCCATTTTGGTGTAAGTCCATCTGTTTGCATGGGACTCTTGTCCCAATTTATGCTACTGTAAAGGAGGACAGAAAGGTCTTAAAAAATTGTTTCCTTGCTATTTAAGAGGCATATGTTTGTAAGGGATTTAATTTTATTATTTTCTGATATCCTGAGTGAATCCCTGAGACACCTGTCCATAAACCAGGAGCTGCAAAATCTATGCAAAGCCAGAGAAAGCAGCTGAGGAATTTATGCTCTGGGGGTTTGAGCAATGTTTACCAAACACTTTCATTTGAAGCAGGCATTTAAGAGACGCTCTGCTTTTAAACCTAATTCTGCCTTCCAGAGCAGAACCAATTTGGAGACTAATAATGAAAGAAAATGATTTAGAGATGAACAGATAATTTGTTCAAAATCAACATTTGTTTTCCAGTGTGATACTCCGGAGCTTTTAGTGGGATTCCCATCTCCCGTTCAGGTGTAAGCCTGTACTTAGAGCAGTAGGCTGGAAAGGTGGCTGCATGAATATAGATTGTTTCATTATTTGCTCCTGCTCTTGAATTTTCCATCCCAGCAATTGGCACATAAGCCCTTTTTATTGACCATGGGTGCTGCTTATTTTTGCTCCAGTATTTGCAGGACTGGATTTTGACCTCTCTCACAGAGCTGGGCAAGAAGGGTAAATGCACTGCTGTGCACAGTTACAGCTTGCTGAATTCAGCACCGAGATAAGCTCCTGCCATGAAATTGCTCCTGTCCCACCTGCAGTCTCCTAGGATGTGGATGAAGAGACATTCTCCTGTCTGGGTGACTCCCCAAACATGGAAACTACTCCTCTGGATCCCAAGGTGTCATATAAGTCCAAATTTTTTTTTTAAAAAGACACAAGTAACAGGATTTTCAGAACTATCGAAGTTCCACTTATTATAATGGGCGTTAGCTACTTTTGAAAATCCCATTGAGCACCTAAATGCCATAACAAATCTGACCCTTAATCTCAGTTCTTAGTTCTGCAACAGAGGTAATAACACTTCCCAACTCCATAGGGAGGATGAAAAGATAAATATATTAGCAGTTGTGGAGCAGTTACACACTGCAGTAACCGAGGCCAGGGAAGTACCATTGCCACATGGATAACTGATCTCTCCAAAGCCACAGTACTGACCTTCTACCTTCATCAAAAATCATGTTAGTCCTCTTCCTCCCCCCAAGCACACTCAGCTCCAGCTCACCACCCTAAATGTGCCTCTTAAGCCCTTCTCCTCAATCCCACCACCAAAGCACGTCCTGTTTTAAAGAGAGGTGGTGGCATGTGGGCATATCGCACTGAACCCCTGGAAATCACTGGGAATTCTGTCCCCCTGAAAATCAGCAAGGGAGAAAAAAAATTTAGTGTCAACCCTGCTTTGCTTTGGGATACTTTAGCATTAATTTAAAGGAAATCAGCACATGAGTTTGTATTGTGGTTCCAGAGAAAGTCACTCATTTGGAAAGATCATTACTTACCCAGATTTCTAGTTTTCATTTCCTTCATCATAAACAGCTACATTAATCACTTCAGTACCATGGAATCTATTTCCACCTTGTCCCTCCCGTCACCCCCTCCAGAATAATGCAGCGTTTTCCTTACTTACGAACAGCCTTCTGAATTTGGGGAAGAAAAGGGGGTATTAAAGATGTGAAGGCAGTATCACCAGCAGCTGGAGGCTGCTGATGTGCTTCCAATACAGTGGATATAATTCTCTAAAAAAGTGAAATTTAATGTAAATAGTTGAGGGGGAAAAATTGCCTAGGTCCAGCACTGATGTAAATCTGACTTACAATCTGTGCCTTGCACCAAAGGCTACAGCAGAGGAGAGGGATGATCCTCAACATGCGAATGGAGCTAATGTGAGCTAAGGACCTTCTGCTGCCACTTTGTAATTTTTCTTATTTCATTACTTTTTTTTTTTAAACAAGGAATAACCTCAAGCTTCAGAATTCTTTGTCCCCACAAGGGCTTTTTCTGCGTGGGGCACAAGCTCTGCCTGCAGTATGGAAATGGAAAGAGAAGTTCCTGCTCAGGAGGTGAGGAGCATATGATGCAGCAGTGTGGTAACAGGAACTAATTTAATTTTGTTTAGAAACCTCTGGACTGAGAATAGAGCATGTATTACTGCAGCTGTAGCCCATTACTTCTAATGACTCTAATTATTTCTTATGGTATCCATCTGACCAGCCATAAGATTCACGTTGAGCATAAAATTAGCCAATGTTAGCACTGTGCCTGCTTACATCTCATACAATTGGTAAATTATGCCAGCAAGTAAACATGGAGCTCCATCAATTTGCTGGTAATGAACCAGCATCTCGGGTTGAAATTTGTTTTCAATTTTAACTCCCTTGTTTCAATGAAATCAATGGGATCACCCATTCACAGTGACTTACACTTCTGACTTCATTATTTGTGTGTTATCTCATATATGTCTACTCCTAGAACAAAACACAATGCTGTTCTCCCTATTAACTGGAAGTTAATTAGGTTTTACTGAATTGCAAAGAAGCCTTGCTTAGTTTTTATTTCTAGAATGCTTTTAAACATCTTATTAAATTGTCTTTGCTTGTATGGGAACAGAAGCCTGACTCACCTGGTGAAAACCTCAACTGAACATAAGTTCAAACAAAGTTTTGTCTCTGCCCTGAGCTCTGCCCTTCATCACTAGAATTCCTTCCTACTGGCATTGCCATTTCATGAGAAAAACACAGGCTAAAATACGGCAAGAACAGCAAGTCTAATATAAAGAAGGAAAGAGAAAAGATGGAGCTGGCCTTGGTGCATCAGAACAAGAGGTTAAAATCAAAAGGAGAAAATGCACAATGCCTTTTTCTGAGACACCAGGATTCTGACAAAATATGACCTAAGTGGCACAGTACAGAAGCAGCAAGCACTCTGAGAGCTTACAGAAGAGATCATCCCTAATAAGAAAATATGTATCCCTGTTATTTATTGCCTAGCATTGACATAAATCTTGTTTTCAATTACACGTTAATGAAGCACACCAATTACTGTTTGAATAGGGACATCTGATTACAGTCTCAATCAACAGAAATAAATCTTGCTTATGGAAGGTTTCCAGGGTATTTTCTTTAGAAACATTAATTAGACAAGTAAACAAGGATATATTATTACCATGTCATCCAATTGTAAATCCTGCCCATTGCTGTAAATACTGGTTAGTTTGACAGTGCGCATCACCATACAGTTTCCAGTGTTTATGCTGCAAATCTAGTAAGTGACAATTCCAGTGCAGCCATAATCTGAAAGAGATGGTTATGGCTTGGGGTCCAAAAGCTTATGCAATTTCTAATGCGATACAGTGAACAGTAAATGAAAATTATTTGAGCTATCTCCACAAACCACGGTTAATTCCCAAGCAAAACCCACCTAAATCTATCAGTGACCTGACAGGTGCAGAGGTCTAATGATGCTTTATTGGAAATTACAGTTTCCTAATTGAGTTAGAGATAAGTCTGGTGCAAATGGCAGGGGGTGCAACAAATTTTCTCCTCCGTATTAGGGCAACAGAGATGCTGAAGAGATTTTATACAAAGCTGAGTCAAGAGAAAGATAAAAAGGAGCTGAGAAGGGAATTGCCCTTGTGCTTTGTTCGTAAGCTTTACTATTTCCTTGTGTAGGAAACCTAGTGTTTACAACTCTCCTCTCCTCTCCTCTCCTCTTTCTTAAATACAGCTCCTACAGCTTCAAGAAATTCTTCATCACCAGCAATGTAATAAATCTGCTGCTGGTTTTGGTAACTTCATCTCAGAGCCCAATGGACCAGTTTACGTATTTTTCCTAGTTTGAGTTATAGGTACTGTGCTTAGTGAACTTTTCCTGAAGAGAGTTCATGCTAAAACATCTCCTGATCATATAATGGACATATCTTATTATCTCTTCAGAGGCTACAGCTCTGTGAGAAGGGCTAATTAACAGGAATGGCTTGAAACCATCCCAAAGCATCAAGAAGATGCTCAGCTAACATTAAAAGAAGATTTGAGAAGGTCCAGACAAATGAGTAATCAGAGCAGTTTGTATGAATGGTATTGTCTTGCAGCACCAAGCAGGTGAGAAGCAGCTTTCATCCTCCCTCCAAAAAAATGCCATTCCTCAGCAGGAGGAAAATTTTGAACATATGGTTCCTCCCACCACGCTGCAAATCCCCTGTTGCAGTCTTCCAGTACACTCTGCACTAGCTGAGGCTTATTCAGAGCACTAAAAAGCAGTAAAACTAGGAAAACACGGAGCAGTCAAAATACAATTGTAAATTCTTTGTGATTGCCTACCATGCTACAGCACAGGAATTGCTGAAGGCGAGGTAGTTATGTAAAGTTGTCTTAAATGTCTTAGGGTATTTTTTTTCTTTTTTACATTTAAAGTAATTTCTGGAATAGTTTACCAGAAGCCAAATATAGTATTTAGAAGACAAAACCTGAGATCAAGCAGAAGATATTGAATTAATCTAGGGAGAAAAATGACTGTGAAATACTATTGAGATCTAGTTTCATTATGAACTGGGGAAGTGGTGAAGGGCAGAGATTGTCTAAGAAAAAAGTACAAGATTAATGTTTAACGAAGTGGAGGTATGGCTGAGAAAATTAAAATCATCTGGATAATTAAAAAATTCTGTTGCTTATAAATCAAGGAGGGAAATTATCATAGAAATTGGGAGATAGTTGAACACGATGTGTGGTAAATACAGATGTGGTTTAAAAAGATGATGTGTTTAAGCAGACAGGAAAGGGATTCAGGGGTGTAAAAAGAATTATTCCCATTCTGAGTGTAGAGATGACTGCAGCATCCCTGCCCTCACCTGGGGTGGTCCATCTTTCAGCCTTAGCTGACAAGCTGGGACACCCAGGGCCATCTGTGTGCCACGTGGGGGGAAAATTCCCTGTAACACCTCCTGAATGTGGCCAGGGGAAGGTGCTGAGTGCTGGGAGCCACATCCTGAGCAGGGACAGAGCTGCTGTCACTGCTGATCACACCTTGATGGATAAACCCACAGCAGGTCTGGGGGGGCTGAGAAAATCCAGTCCTGGATGGTGACAGGGGAGGGACAGGCTGGACAGGGCTTGGAGCAGCCTGGGACAGTGGGAGGTGTCCCTGCCATGGCAGGAGGTGGAACGAGATGATCTCAGGGTCCCTTCCAACCCAAACCATTCTGGGATAATCCCTGACATTTCCCAGCCCTGCTGGGAAATACTGGAGCAGAGTCAGCTCTGGCTGGAGCAAACCAAAGCACAGATCACCCTCTCTTGGCATGGTCAGAATTGGGACAGAAAATTACTTTATCGCAGGGCAGGCTGAGCTCTGACCAAGTACAGGGCTGCTGTTGGTGCCACTGGCTGGCACTGAAGAGCCCATTGTCATTTTTATTACAAAAACCTGACCACAGCTGCTTGAACAGTTACGTAGTTTGGGTCAAAACCGCTCAAATAACAGTCTGGAAATTTCTTCATGGATAATCTCTGTGTGGTACCGGGAGGGCTTGGAATTGCAGTGTGGCTGTGCCTCTGATCCCAGCGACCACAGCCTCCCTGCACCCCCCAAACCAACAGACTCAGAGCTACAAATGCCTCATCTTCTACCTAAACCACCTATTTATTTTGCTTGTTATGTAACTTCTTGCAATAAATTAAAACAAATCGAAACAAAGTAAATTCCTCCTCCTGTTGGGTGCATTAACGACCACACTCATTTCGCACACGGAGAAAAATAATTACTTTTCATGTTACCATAATTGCCTCAACCACAAATGCATTTTTTAAGAAACAAAGGTTGGGCTGGTGTAAGTTTCTGATTACAAGTTGAAAGCTTCTAATTAAAAGGCATAAATTGGAAGAATCCCTTTCAAGCAGAATTACAGAAGAGGCTGCTAAGACTTGGTATTATCTTCATGCACTGTCACTTTCCAAGGGAGGAGAAAAAGAAATAGAAACCAAATGTTGTAGCTCTTCCTCAGGGCCACTGACACAGTTTGCTCCCCAAACAAAGTGCTGCCCTCAGAAACAGAGGAGATGAACACATCACAGATCTGTAGGGCTGCTATATTTCATAGGAATCCTGAGCCCCTGGCACAGGGAGAGCGATGCTGTCCTGGAGGGAACAGCTCAGGCTTCAAGCAGCTTTTTGCTGAAGTTTATACTGGCTGCTGGATGGTGGAAGGAGGACAAAAGCCACCGGAGTTAGCCCAAAATGATAAAACACGATGGAAAGATGGATACTTGAGTCAGGTAAAACTTGCTGGGTGAACCCATAGAGTGTATACATATATATATATATATATATACACACCTATATATATACCCATGGACAGTGCATGGGGCTCTGTTTTGGGGTGACTCTCATACATAGTCATGGCTGGGTGAATTTGGGCCAAATCTCTGCTGCTTTCATGATTTGCTCTTCTGCTTTACTTTGAAAGAAGGCAGCATAACGTAATTTTTTTTATCTTATTCTCCTGTTTTTCAGGGTGTTGAAGAGTCCTGCAGAGCAGACCAGCATGGGATCCCTGACAGAGAAATCACTTTCCTGCGACAACCCAGAGCACTCCAACGAGAGGATTACTGGCAGGGGTGCAGTGCTATGCAAATATTGCAGTCATTACCGTCAGACTTTGCATGCACTCTTCTGCATCAGAACTGCTTGAGGAAGAGATGCCAATCTAGATTTTAATTTTAAAATTATTTTCGAAGTTTGTCTGCCATGGGGTTTTTACCTGCTGTTTGGTCAGCCATAAAGGAAAGGGGTCAGGTGGATTAAAACCCCACATGGGTAGGGCACAGGCTCAGCCTCCAGCACTCACTGCAATGATGATTTACTCTTTCTCTTCTCTGATGATTTATTCTATTCCTTCTAAAAAGACTGGCGTTTATAGTAAATCACTGACAATGAGAAATACAGAGAAAACAAAGCTAAAAAAGGATCTGAAATGGCAGAATAAAAAAACCTGCTGGAAAAAAATAAGGTGTCTGTATGCATCATCTGCTCAGTGGTGACACCCTTTGGAAACACGAACTCACTCGCCTAAGTGGATTTGAAGAGCTTATTTAGCATGACAAATTGGCTACAACCTGATGAGTATTTCTGAAAACCCATTTATGGACCTTCAGACTCTCACATTCCTGTGGCATATCCATTCATTGTACAGTCAATTTATAGTGATTCCACCAAATTAAATCTTTATTAACAAACTTATTGACTCTGGCTTTGACTTATTGTCCACCCTTTTAATTAACTGCAGTAATGAGACAAGCAACATCCAATGTAACAACTGACCAAACATTTTGTTTAAAACCTGCCGTTTATTTCAAGCCGCTCCACAAAAAATGAAGGCGGAATTGCTATTTGCTAAATGTCAATTTTCACACTCTGTTGAACCTTTTCTGAAGCCTGTCAACCACAAATCTGCAGTCATCTTTTCCCCTCTGATCAGAGCTATATAGAGCATATAACAGGTTTTCGGTTGCTTTTCATTTTAATGCAGAAGATGTACCATTTTCTGTTGCCAGTATGCTTTAAAAAATGGTAAATATGCATAAATTGTGAATGTAAAGGGATGCATATGCCAAGGTTGTGGCCTCTTTCACAGTCACAGGTTACACCAGCAATATGGTTCTGTGTCTGCATGTGCAGGGGCACAGAAATGATCCAAACTCCTCAAATCCAGCCCATTATCATGCAGCAGCACCGCTCCACCCTCCTTTCCAAAGTGCTGGGCTCCTGCTCAGAGCTGGAACATGTTTCACCCTCCAGACCACTCACTCCCAGCCTTGCTTTGGGAGGAGCACTAAAACAAAGCCAAGGAATGAGCAAGACCACCAAGGATGAGACTGAGACAGGAGCCCAGGGCTCCTCCCTGTGACCTTTTTGGCACAGAAGGGTTTGGAAAAGCAATGGGAGGGATGAGGAGTCTTTGAACAAGTCAGGCTCAAAGCTCTTTGATAGTGTAGAACAGAAAATCTTACAGCTCTTTGAAATTTCCAACTAATTTCTTGCTTTCAAATACGCAAAAGAAAATAGGTTCGGGAATGGTGTAGAGAAGAAAATAAAGGAATTGTGTGGGTGGGTGGAGGGAGGAAAGGAGCAGAGAGATAAAGAGATCAGGAGAAAAAAAAAAGCCCAACTTGCTGAAAAAGAGAGTACAGAGATGTCTCCAAGGGGACTACTTTAATTCAGGGAAGAGGATGTTTTGCAAATTCCTAACATCAATTTATTTTCAGCAAAAACCAAAACTGTTTTCTATTTATCCTTTGCACATAATCACTCCTGAGTAAAACATACATTCAGAGGTAAGCCTTGGCAATCTTTCAAGACAGATATGTTAGATGATATTTTTCTTAACTGCAAGAGAGAGACTGAGCCTGGTGGTGGCAATTCACCGCGTGCTGTGAGATGGCCCTGGGGGCATGAACCCAACTCCTCCTGGGGAGGAACATCCCTGTCCTGCTTCACCTGGGGGGAATTGGGAGCTGGGGAACCCCTGTGTGTCTCAAGGAGCTCTGATTCCTTCTTCTGGCTCTCCTTTTGGTGTTTGAAGTGTTCCATGCTGCTGCTGGCATCCATGGTGTAAGTCGCTGGCCTTGCTCATTTTAAGGCATGAAACTTTTTCTCCTGCTCCAACCACGGCAAAATGAGAATATGTTCAATGTTTCTTGACCCCCAGGAGGTTCCCTCCACCTTTCCTAGGGCAAGTCTGCATTTTGGCTGCAATAACCTCCCCTGGACGTCTCTTTAGCAGATAACAGAGAGACAATTCCAGTTGCTAATGGAAGAGGTCAAATGGAGGTGAAATGAAATAGATTAAAAACCAAAAAAGAACTGATGTCAGAAAAGCTGCTGTACCACTCAGTGGCATAACCCCTTGCTAGAGCAGGTTTTTGGCTGGGATTTTCAATTCATTTTACACTATTTTATTTTGATTTTAAAAAGGCAGGCAGGCAGGAGAACTGGTTTTGTGGCTGAAGCACTGGAATTCAATTTCCAGCCCTGAGATGAAGTGCCTTTGTGACCTCGGCTGAGCACATCCAGTGGTCCCTGGGTCCACTGCAGCCTGTGGGGATGGCTCAGCCCAGCCCAGCAGGAATAATTCTCCCCAACACAGCAAAATGATACAGACAACCCTTTTCTGCTGATTTTTCCTAGTATCCAAGCCAACTAATTGGAAAACTTCCTCCCAGACTGCTCCTCTGCTGCAAAGCACGGCCCTGAGCCATCACCTCCACGAGGAACTTCACCAGATGGTCTTGTGAGGTGGGAATGCCCCAGGTACACACATCTCACCCCACTGACTTCCCAAGTGCTGTCTTTAAAAGAAGTCAATAGAGTTACCTTAGGAACACAACAAGAGAAAGGTAATTAGACCTTAAAATCAACCTTAATTCTCCCTTTGCACAGCCAAAATAATAATAATTAATAATAATAATAATAATAATAATGATGATAGCAAGAGAAAATATGAATGTTGAGGTTTTTTATGGTCTTAGAAACCAACAACGATCAAAGCTGCAAGGTATATTTTTTTTTCCTGGAATGCCTTGCTTTTTCTGAATTGCCTGCACCCTCACGGCACCTCTCAGCAGTCACATTAACACTATTGATTGTCTGCTTGGTAGGCAGCAGGAGGAAAAATAAAACAGGCAAGAACTTAACTCTGTTCCGATTCCTCCGGTGCAACTGGAACGTGGATAATTTTTTTATGGGTGGCCATCACTTCTAAAACCTTCCCCATGAAAATTACCGCCATGGGTCTTCCTCTGTGTCAGTAATCAAAGCCACCGAGCCGGGCAGGGCGGGAGCTGCAGGCTTCCCTGATCCTTAAAATCTGGGGTGCTTCTGTTCTTTGAAGCAAAGGGTGTGAGAGATATCTTAAATTCTACCATTTGAAGCTGCCAGTCTGCCAGGTTTGCAGATCCACCTGCTCCCAGAGCAGGGAAGTGCTCTGTGCCAAGGCTGGCCTGTCCCCCCTGGTGTGGGGAGCACCAAATCTCAGCATTCCTGAGAACACCCCCAAGTCCCAGCGGCCAGGAGGGGTTATTCCAGCTCCAGAACAGGGAATCCTGTCCTCACTGGGTGGCCACAAGGGAATGAGAACATTTGTGCCATGCCCACACACCACACTGAGGAGCCACACTCGGTTCTGCGCCTCCCAGTCCAACCCAGCAGCACCTCCCAGTTAATGGTGCCCAGCTGGGATGTGCTGGGATACAGCACAGGAGTGAGTCAGCCTAACGCATCTCTTGTTTTGACACCGCCTGTCAAGCCTGCCATATAGAGCTCAGAAAATCTACATATCTGTATCAGAGAAATACAGCAGAAAACTTCCTTCAGAGAAGGCTCCTCCACAGGGAGGAGGCACTCCTGTTTTCAAGATGGATAAGGAATGTTCTCAACATTACGATAAAGATTTTTCCAATGTTTCCTTTCATTTTTCACAGTCAGACTTGGAGGTTGCCCAGATATCAAAATGCAACTTTTCAGGTCAGTCTTTTCTTGTTTGCTTGGAGCTTTGTCTCCACAGCACTATGCACAGGAAGAACTTCTTTCATCTGTAGCATTTAAAACTAATCCTATGCAAGAAATTATTAGCTAAACATGCCCTGGTTACCCAAACTCAATTAGCTGTGAATTAGAAGGGAATATATTTAATATAACATGACTTTTAAAAAAGCCTGGAAATTTGTGAAGATATTTCCATGCCTGCTGGCCTGTTTCTGAAATTCTGGTGTTGCATCTTTCTGTGCCTGTTGCATGTGAAGGAGGTAACTCTATGTCACCTCCACGTGGTATCTGCTGCTGCATCTCCTGGCCTAAATGATTTCCATTCTTAGGTAACAAACCACATTAGCGCTCAAGGGAAGGAACCCATTCCATCCCCAGACTCAATAAAACACAGACAATGGGATCACGAGTCCCATCACACAGGTCCCTCAATAGAAAGTGACCCTGGCTGAAACAGGAACAGAGAGAGAAACAGCTGCCTCTTACAAAACCTGGAAATTGCCAAATAATTACTTCTATGTCCCTCAGATATTAGGTTCACTGCAGCTCTTCCTTCCACCTTATTCCAATTATTCTTGCAGTTCTTCCCCCCCCCGCCCCGTATTCTGCTACAGAGCAAACCACCAGGTATAAACAACATTTGCTGTTACGTTACAAACACACATTTGCCATTTTCAGTTTACAGGTGATGACAGTAATGGAGTACCCAGGGTGAAACCACCGAAACCACACAAATCCCCCAAGAGAGTTCAAACAACTTCATCCCAGCAGCTCCTGAGGCAGGAGCTGCAGAAAGCTGAGCTGCTCAGGAGGAACACCTGCCCTGGCCAGGGATGGACATGGAGCCAAACCTGGGCAGGTTTTATCCAGCGATGCTGACTTCACTCCTAGCATGCTCCCATATTATCCCGAGTGTCTTTATCTCTCTAAAGGATATCTCCTATAAAGGAGCCACATCCTGACAGTCATGCTGCTTTAACTTTACTGCTCTGGTTAGAGGTGTAATGTGGGGAGAGCTTAAAGAGATATAACTGGACAGGTCTGTTTTAATTGTTCCCACCAGACCTGTGCTCCGTGACCTTGGACATCTACAGAGCCATAAATATGAGCTTTGATTGCTGTTCCCATAGTGACTGGCAGGAGGAACACAGCGGAGGGTGGACTAGCATCGCTTCAAGCAGGCAAGCAGCAACTGGAAATGATTAAGTTCAGAGGCTCTGGGGACACTAATGTCACTGCAGGCCAGCCAACCTGGAAGATAAACATTGCTGGGCACTGCGAAAATGATTTTTCTATTTGCTTTCCGCTGAGAGAGTGAACTAGGCTACACTTTAGGCACAAGGCTTGGCAAATGAGACCGTGAGCTCTTGTGAGGCAGTTCTGCCAGTCCTTTCTGCCGCTGGAGATGTCAGAGTCAGCAGTGGAGCCTGTCAGGCTGAGAGTGAGACTGAGAGGAGCAGAACAGCGCTGAGAGTGCCCATGGCTGATCCATGGGGAGTATTTGCACCTGGAGCAAGACACAGGAGAGGCTAAACCATCCCACGGAAAGCTGCAGGGCACCAGGATTGTCCCTGCTCCGTGCCAAAGCCAGTGTGGCTCTTTCTGTGCTGTTCTGCACTGTGCACTGAGGCTGTCAGGGAGTTTGGTGTGGAAATGGGACACCTCTGTGATCCCACTCCCCATGAATTCAGGGAGATTGTCACAGCTGCAGATTGTACTGCAGCTGTGACACTCAGCTCTTACTTTCACCATGCTCTGTGCTGTGAATATGCAAACAGAACTCAAATAGCCCCAAACTCTCCTATTTCTATGTAACAAAGGTTAGAGTTTCAGGAAAAACATAGACATATGCTGGTGGCCTGAGTACATATAAAAGCAGCTCAGGAATATTTATATTTGCAGAGGGCAGAGCAGGGAAAGCTGAGCTGCGCTAATGGCAGTCTCTGAGTGATTTGCTCAGCAGCACAGCACGGTGGGTGCACTGCCTGCCCATCCACACCATTTCCTAACTCCCCAAAACCAGGGCCTCACACATCCCAGGAGAAGGGAAATTACACAGGGGCAAAAGCTGGCATCACCAACAGAGCATTCAGAGTTATAAGCCTCACAAATACAACAGCTTCACCAGCTCCATGAGCATGTTCAGGTTTGGAATGGAAAATATCTCTCCTGCCATCCAGGATAGATCAGTAATTACTCAGATGGGAAGCAACACTGACTCTACCCATCCACACGCTTTGTACACTCTCCAAAGGCTCCAATTTACATATTTAAACTCCTCAGAGTTTGGCATTGTGGTAACTTTAGTGCCAACAGAAGACAGCCCAGAAAGAAACAAGTCCAAGGCATCACCTTCTCCCTTACTACATATGGCACTCACACATATTTGCATAGATTAAAAAACCCTGTTAAAAAAGCAGGGTAATGCTGACATGTTTTGAAGCCAAGAAAATGTGGTCTTTTAAGAGAAGTTTGGTGGGATGCCACAGAGACACTGCGCTATTCTCACGGGATGATTGATCATCCGTCTCTTCTCCATGCCTCAGCCTTTCACTGAAAGTGGATCCCATAATTTTTCAAGCAGCTGAGTCAGATTTGCAAACTCTGCACATTCTTATACTGACCACAAGCACTTAAATCATCAGCTGTTTTATCTTTTCTGCATTTGGTTCCTCTATTTTTCTTTTTCTAATTAGTAGAAAATGCCAGAATTGTCCAATTCTTTTTTTTTTCACATGACCAGCTTGTGACCCCCTGATAATTTATACAGTATGGACAATCCTACTCTGACAAATCAAGGATTAAAAAAATTAATCTCTCAGGTGTTCAAATGTCTTCAGTTACTTTTTGAAATACAGACTAATAATAATTATTGCCTCCTCTGCTTTACTGTTAATCCATCTCTCAGAAAGTGCACTTCTTGAACTGTAGAAAATGACACTTTTAAGAAGAATTTTGCATTTTTCTGACTGCAGCAAACCATATGGAGAGTGGCTGACGGGTCCTGATGGATAACAAACATACCAGCAGCTTTCCAGAATACTTATCTTGGAAACGAAGGGAGCTCTGAAGAAGTGGCCTGGATAGCTCCATAAATCAATGCCACACCATTAATTCCTGACAGACACTAAAAATTAAGGGATGGTAAATTTTAAGTATTGGCCCTGCATAAGTCTTGCAATTCGTCTTTCAGGAGAGCCATAATCTCCATTTGAGAAGCAAGAGAACCATTACAGTGACCCTGCTGAAATTTCAGTCTGGCTCTTGAAGGCTAATTTTGCTTTTCATTGCTTTGAAAGTGCAGCCAGATGTTGCTTTTGTTTACATCAACCTTTGTTTTTTTCCCCCTGGAAATTCAAACCGAGCCCAGGGTTTATTTTGCTGCAGAATTGTTTACTGCAGGACAGTCCCACTGGTAGGTGGGAACCCACCACAGCCTGGCCTAGGAAAAGCAAACACAGAGGGAATTGTGCTTTGCTTCCCCCAGAAACTGGGAGCTGGCATCCAGCTGGAGGAGAGCTTCCTCAAAGAGATGGTTATGAAACCAACACTCTCTGGTATTGCCTGGACATTCTGACAGACTGTGTGAGTCACAGGAACACTTTTCATGTGTCTCTGAGCACCTCTGCCTGCAGAGCTCCCACCTCCCTGGCAGCGATTCCCCTTTCAAGTCACATCAGCTCACAAGGTATGATGCAACATCATTGAAAATGTGCATGTGTTTATTAGAGGTTACAGCATAAAATATGCAGGCACCTTGAAATATATTTCAGACTGTGACAGCAAGCAGAGTGACTGAATATATGTCAGAGGTTTATGATGAACTCTGAAGTGTCTTCATTTAAAAGGCAGCATCCTTTTTTTATAGGCATCCTTTATTGCTTGATTTATTCCTTCTATCTGTAACTAACCTCTAGACTCATAGATTTAGACTCCTGGTGTGATGTTGTTTGAATGCTGTGCACCTCAGAGCTCTGCAGAACGTTCTGACAAATTCATTGCTTGGTCCCCTCTCACTGTTCAGCACAATGCCAAGGGATGGAGAGATTAAATGGTGCCCTACTGCTCGACTGAGAACCCATAAAATCAACATATTTAGAGGGTGTTATAGAAAATTTGTCACATGCTAAGCAGGAAAGAACAGGAAAGGACTAGGAGAGATTTAGTGTTCCATCTTCCATCTCTTTAGCAGTATTGCCCTTGATGTTTCAGTAAGACTTTAATGGTTTTTTTTGCAAAGGATTAAGCAATGGTGGAGAAGAGGAACTGAGCCTAAGTAAACAACGAAATATTCTGTTCTTGATAGAATCAGTTTGATCCCATATAGTTAAAACTGAGCACTAATGGAAGTATGCAGGGCACTGATGGGCCAAGGCCCAGGGCTGAATTCAGGACCTGGGCTGTTTCCAGATGTGCAATTCCTGCAGAAACACATGCAGTGTGATTGCAAGCACACATCTCCAATCGCACCTTTTGAGTCATTAGAGAGTGAATTTAATTTCAGAAACCTTAGGAAGCAATAATAATCTTTAACCTCTGGCATTGCAGGAGAAGGTACTGCATATTCTCTATCAAAATGAACAGCTTTAATAACCTTCCATTAATATCCATTTATACTGAAGGGAATTTCACAGAAGTGCCCAAGAGACACAATATGCTGTGTGGGGCCATCATTACCTTGTGACTTCATGGGAACTGTTCTTTGAATAAAGGCAAAGCTCTGCCTGCAGAATTGAGCCTATTAATAGTAACACCAACACCATAATGGTTACCCCACGCTGCCAAAGCCTCTGTTGTTCCAAAAGCTTTAGTGAATTAATCCAGTGCCTGCAGTAGGATTTGCACCCACGGGTTTGGATTTGGAGAGGAGCAGAGATGAATTGCCCAAATCTCCTGGCACTGGACAGTTGGGATTGGCTTTTCCCATGGAGCTTTGAGCACAGATCCTTCTGCTCCAGGGGAACAGGAATTGATTATCTGGTACTCAGAGGTTCAGAGGCTTTAGAAAGAAGCAAACAGCAATTATGAAGGACGTTAGTATTTTTGAACCCTAAAAGGCTTTGTCAGAAATGTAATTTGTAATTAATTAGAACTTTATAAGCCAGAAAAGATCCTGTTAAAGTCAGTTTTTAACCCAGGGCACTCTGGGTTTCAACCTCTGGCTGAAAGATCAGAACCTTTTCACAGGTTCCTGTGTGCTTTCTGGGTGATCCTTCTGGCAGCATCTGAGCTTCCAAAATGGTTTATAGAAAAGGTTCCCTCTTTAGACAGAGCTCCTCAATTGATTCTTGTAAGATATCCTGTTTTTCTAAAGAGATTTTTATTGCAATATGAATTTATTACAAATCATTTCACATGCACACATTTTCAATCATACCTTTTGGGTCATAAGAGAGAAAATTTAATTTCAGAAACCTCAGGAAGCAATAATAATCTTTAACCTCTGGCATTGCAGGAGAAGATACTGCGTATTTTCTATCAAAACAGACAGCTTTAATAACCTTCCAATAATATCCATTTATATTTATTACTCCTTCATTAAAGTTAAGACAGCAAATCCTCAATAAAAAACCCTTAAATTGACATTTTACTTTACTTCTTTCTCTGTCTTTTAAAATGCTAATACTTAAGGAAGTGGACAGAACATGACATATTTTTATCACTGCCACACAGTTCAGCACTAGCAGTGTAAACTCTTTGTGTCTTGCTTTTTGCCCTTATTATATCAAATATAAGCAGATTTTCTCTGAGTTCACTGGCAGGGAACATCTCCTTAGAGCAGCACATCCCCTCATTATCCAGCCCTCTCAGCTGTTCTCCAGCTCACCAGGAGACCATTTCCTCTCTGCTTTACAACCTCTTTTATGATCCTTGATGGCCTAAGTTTGGGGTTTTTCAGTTTACTTTCTTGCTCGATTCCCTTGTGCCACTTTATAACACGTCCTCAGCCTTCCCACAGCCTTCCTTAATGACACGAAACCAGGCAAGGAAGCACAGAATGTGTTTTTTGTTTTTGTATTGCAAAAAGCAAGAGATAACTCATGAACCGAGGTCAACTCGACATGAGAAACAGAGAATTGCAGCTGAGTTTCAGCTGGAGGAGGAACTACCAGGAGAGTCCCAAAATCCTGACACCCATTCCTGTTTGCCCAGCCCAGGGCAAAGCTCCTCTTTGGGGAGAGGTTATCGCTCCTCCTCTCTGGAGAACTGAGCAATATTTCTGTTTTTCAGTCCTTCTTGAGGACTCATCTGCTTTTTGACTATTACTGGGGTGCAATCACATTTCTGCTTCCTCATCTCCCGCACGGCCCTGAAGCCACGTGGCATCACGTGAAAGAAAAGCCTTTAAGTTTGGCTTCTTCTACCCAAGCACACAATGTTCTTGTGCAGCAGAAGTGAAACAGGGCATTATTTTCCATGCCAGCAAGGCTGTGGGTGTGTGTTGGGGGGTGTATTTATAGCAGCCACCTCTAGGACAGATGAAATGGTGGCTGCCACTCTGCCTTTCAAACCAGCAATGCTCCACCTCTAGCACAGTGCCTGCACAAGTCTGGCCCCAAAATTGCTTTTTTACAGTGAGTCACTCCAATGCCAGCTCAGCTGGGAAGCAGAGCAGGGAGTGCCAGCTTCAGAATTGTCAGCAGTACCTGGAAATGAGGCTGTGAAATCCGTGGGCACTCAGCTTTCCTAAAAGGGAGATGAGAAAGAGGAACCACCTGCCAGCAGCAAGGAGCTTCTGCATTTCCATTTCCTCCCTTCACAGGACATGAGCACAAGGTGCAAGATGGGTCACCGACCTTCTCCATCAACCCTGCTGAGCCCAGGCAGCGCAGAGCTGATGCTCACACACTGAGAATGAATTCTCATCATTCCAGCTGAAGTAGGGACCGGTGGAGCAGCTACAGATTGTGCAGGGGTCTGTGAAGAATGACCAGGTTTGACAGGTAGTTGATTTTAGAAAGGAATTCTCATGAGCCACGTGCTGAGTCCAAACACCACCTGAGAGTTGGGAGTGACATTCCTTCAGTGTGAACTCGGGAGCACTATTCTGTCAGAAATTATTGCAATTCAAAACAGACAGAGGTGCCCCATTAGCCCAGGGGATAAATCCACACTGCAGAATACACATGAGAAGCAGAGCAGCGTCAGTCACCGCACCTTAAAAAGATAAAATCAATTCTTGATGAAAGGACATAGCTACTCCTGTTTGGCCGAGAGAAAACAACTCTATTCCATATGAAACAAATTCAGAATAGAGATTCTGTAGGCACGGTGAGTATTTGTGATTTCTCTTAACAAGTATACAAAATACTGCTTTCAAAAGGAAGGATCCCATTGTAGATACGGACACGTATTTCTCCTCTCTTTAATAAGGTTATGCAGCAGCTATTGATCCTGACTACAATCTAAAGTACAATTAGTGAATTTGTAAAAATGTCCTTTTTAATCACAGGGGACTTCTGTAGCTCCAAGTACCTCACTCAAACTAATAAGCACTATTGCTGTGGCCCAGCCAAACCCTCTGGCACCAGCAAAGGGCAGCAGAAAACAAAACCCTGAGGAACTCCTCCCTTGGGCAGGAAAGTGTCTGAACTGCCCTTCCCTCTTTTGCACCAGGTTAATGAGAAGTCCATGTTAAATGCTGGGTTTTCAGGAAGCTGCTGCTCGACTGTTGCAGTTCAGTAGAGGAAATCCCAGCTGTGGTTCCTGTGCTGGGCTCAGCACAGTGGGAATGGGGAGCTGTGCCAGACATCTCCCAGGCTCACAGGTGAAGCCTTAGCAGGGAGATATTCCTCCTTAAAAGCAGATGCTGACTGCTGAATAAGGCAGAGATTTTTATTTTGCCTGCTTTGCTCTTCACTTGGGGTTTTAGAAATATGTGATGCACAGCTGGAGAGACGTATGAAGGGATAGAGAGAAATATTAAAGGAAACCATGTATTTTTCTACCCAAAAGCAAACATGGTGCTCAGTGGATTACATTCCTCTCATTTCTTTAAGATAAGAACAGTGTTCAAAGGAAAATCTCCCTCTCTTGTGAGCTATTCAGTCATTTTGAACATGATTACATCCTAAATATCACAGTATTTGCAAAGGATTGGGATCACAGTGATAGGTGGGTAAGGTGCTTTCCTTGCCAACTTTCTATTTACTTCTGTATTTCATGCTCAATATCCTTGGTACAAATAGCTCTATCTCAAGTACAAATGTTATGATAAAAGAATAGTTTGCAGGCCTTTCACAGAGCATGACAAATGCTGTAGCCCAGAGGAGCAGCACCAACTGATTCCTGGTGCAGCATCTCCCGACTGCCCTACGGAACAGCAGCACCTTCCAGGCTCTGCTGCAAGGAAAACATTGCCCAATTTGCACTGAAAAAAACCCCAGTTTTTTCATCTTGCCCATCTCTCTGGATCGTTGTCTAATGATTGCTTTTAGAGCACTTATGGCTGCAGGTAGTCAATAACCTGCAGACCTTTTTTACAGTTGGCACCCCAAAAAATGGTCCTTGGGGCCACAGCTCAGGTATTCCTGCCAGGGCACAGTGTCACTCCAGAGCATGGCAGCCCTCCTAAATCATTATCAAAATGTAAACGAAAGGCAGCATTTTCTATAAACATCTGCATTCCGGAGGCCAAAAGGTACTTTCATCATTTTCTGTAAGACCTTCCAAAAATACCACCTCAGACTAACCTACTAGACAGATCCATCATGTTAGATGTGTCACCACATCCTTTTAATCAGTGTGTAGTCAATATTCTGTATTATATGAATAACTAATTAGTTTCACAACTTATTTCCACAGATGTCATTGCAAAATCTATCTGAGGAATGTCATCTGCACTTGAGAGAAGGACAAGCATTGTAATTAAGTATTAAGCCATTTCACCAGCGTGAGTCTGCCGTGGAGTGTGAAATGGCTATAATTCACATTTTTAAGACCTCGCATTTATTAGCATCTATTTTCTGCTCAAGGTTAGCGGCGTGCTGCACAGAGAGTTAAAAAAAGCCAAACAAGCTCACTTTTTTGTAATTCAAATGGATACACGTGCACGTCTGACTGTACAGATTGGTCACACGGATGGGGTTTCTCTCGAGTCCCAGAGGACTTGTGGCTCTCACACCTCTGCGAGCAGCGCTCGAAGGTCAGATGGATGCTCTGATTATGGAGCAAGTGACATTCTGCTGCTGAAAGCTAATGACAAACCTGGGCACAAGGCAGCTAGGCAGGATACAGATCTTGTATACAAGAAGAGTATTCAGTCTGAGATAACAGCCAGGATTGACGATTAATATCTCCCAGGAAAAGACTTTGTTTGCATCAGGAAACCCCTACGGAATAAATGCGGGGAGAGAATAATGAACCCAGCTGTTGGGGTTTATTCAGAGCCCTGGAAAAGTTAAACTGGTCTCTGTCTGGAGCCATTGCTCCAGCTGCAATTGTGCTGCTTAATTACATGCAGAAGAAGATGAATCTTGAGAATCTTCTCACATCATTTGGTGCATCAGGCAGCAAACGGGAGGGATACTTCCACTGCTCTCTATGCCATGAGCAACGCTGTTTGGCTGCAATTTCCTTCAGAAATCTGCCCCTTCCTGCCCTATTCCCACTCCTGCTCTCACTTGAAGGGCCCTGCAGCTCTGATGAGTGTGCAGGCTCCTGCAGCCACACACGCCAGCAGCACAGGGGACAGGAGAGCCTCTGGGAAAACCCAAGCACACACTGCAGGCTGCTCCACCACCCATCCCAGCTGCTTTGCCTTTCTTCCTGATTTTCTTCACTTCAGCAATACCCTGTGTCCAAAACACCTTCTCCTGCCAGGCTGCCCTTGCTGCCAAACCTGCCTTCACCATCCATTAGTCCTGTGCGCAGAGGATCTGCCTGTCTAGGGACAGATGCTATCAGCAGCCGTGGGAACAGGGCAGAGCCATGATTTATCCAGCTGGGATAAATCAGCAAAGCCTCTGCCATTTCCCAGCCGTGTGTCTCCTCAGCAGCTCATCCCAATCTAGGGATGCTGAAAACAGGGAAGGAAAGGACACCAAGAGCTAAACCCTCCTTCCTGGTGCTGGGCGTGAGAGCAGGGCCATTAAGAGAAGGTTTGCTGGGGTAAGGAAAGGGAACAACAAGCCCTCCCCTCCTCCTTTTCGCAATAGAAATACTTGAACAGATGGAAAGCCCGAGCAATCAGCTGCCTCCTTAACCCCAACCCTTATATCCAGTGGGATAAATATACCTTAATGCATGTAAGAAGCCTATGGAAAGACTGCCTTTGGTTTGGGAGGGCTGTGGCTTATGTAAGAGAGAAACACACAGCAGATTTGAAGAGGTGCCAACAGGACAAAATACAAAAGCAAAATGGCTGCAAAATCGGTGTGAATTCTGCTCTGGGAAAGTCTCTCCAAAAGCAAGAGTTTCAGGAAGCCTTGGCTGCCATGGGAAAATTGTTAGATCAGACATGGTGTCCTCGATCAGAAAATGAGGTGATGAGGAGCTCTGTTATTCAAACGCAGCTCACCGAAGGCCACTGAAATTAGCCTGAAGTTTAGAAATGAGGAACACAATCTCTCCTTTTAGTTGTACCTGAACAGGTTTGTGTTGACTTTAGTGGAGATGGTTGTATATATTCAACCCCTCTGAAAATAAGTGAAAATAGGTGAAACTTGTTACAATACAGAAGGTAAAGCTCATCCCAAGGAAAATCTGTTGTCTTTTAAGCTGGTAGGACAACCAAAATTATTGGGATTGCACTGCTATAACAGAGAAATAAATTGAATCCCTTCTGGTAAATCAATCAGAAAATAACACCAGCTGCATACAAGGGCACAGTGGTCATTTCCCCCTTGCTGACACTTCACAGGAATCCACAAGTGTTTTCTGTGAACGAAACAGCATTTCAGTATCGCATATTAGTCTTTATAAATTACTTTAATTTCTCACCAATTACTTCCCCTTTTATATCATTTATTTTTCACATTTCCTCTAATTTTTCTCCTCTTCATCACTACTAATGTAATTGGTTTTAGACAGAAATATTATTTGTGTTCCTACTTATCTATGGTGCCTTGTGAAACACAGCTGAGAGAAACCTTAACTCGCTAAGAATTACTGGTTTTCAAAATGAGTATTGTTACGTTAGCTCAGCACTGTATTTAAATTGTTTTTTGTTACAATAGGTCTCACTTGGACTATTTGGATAGTTCAGTACTCTACGTGCTAAGGTAGAATTGCACTAAAAAATCAAGCAGCAAGCACATTTCATCTGCCATTTTGTGCTTTCTATGCTTCATAATTAACTTCAGTAAAAACTACCCCTTTAAGCCCAAGGGATTAATTCTCCCTTAACTATATTTGTGCACTACAGAAAAAACACTCATCCCTTGGCTTCCTGGCCTTGGATGAGCAATTTACTGCATTTTCGACCTACAATATCTGTGCATGAGTTCCAGGTGTGTGCTTGCCCCTCATGGAGTGAATTTCATGCTGTCTGACTTCTTTTTATTTAACTCTGGGAACAGAAATACCCTAGAGCAGATTTCCAAGCTGCAGCATGACCTGGACATTGGTACTGAAGGCAGCTCTGCTCCAACACCACTCCGTCCCCAAATTCCTGCACCTGACACTTCAACAACCTCCTCCTGATTCTTTTTCTTATAGTCCATCACCCACATTTTAATCGCCTCCCCTCCAACTATTTCCCTTCTTCCTTTATTCACTGGCTAGTCCAGCCTTTATCCCTCACCTCGGAACAGTGCTGTTCTTGTGTTTGATGGACAATTTCTGTTGGCCTCCCTGGCATGTGTTTGTTTTTTGGAAGAACGCAAATAGAAAAAGGCAGGTGATTCCTGCCAATGTCAAGGAGAGGTTCTCAAGGCAGGCTCTTGACAAGTTACTTGGGTGCTACGAAAATAATCCAGTGAGAAAAGGTCATATTGAATTCAACTTTTATACATAAGTAATCACATTACCATATGTCAAAGGGACCAACCTGCTTTAAAAAGCGTCAATGCAGATGAGTACAAATATTTCAATGTCCAAACAAATCTCCCAAGCCTTCCCCTCAAACTATTTTGGGATGATACCAGATGGCAATGCTAAACATTCCAAATATTTGAAAATAATTCAAATTTGTTTGCTTTCTTTCTTACAGCTTTTGACCAGGTTAGAACCCAACGAACAACAAACACACTCAAGAGTCTACAATTACTTTAAATAAGTAAAAACTCTAAAACGTTCACAGAAGTAATCAAATCACTTGTAAACCATCTCTAGTTTTTAGGTCACTATTAAAGAATATTCCAGAGCCCAGGTAGAAACCATGAACTGTTAATTACATCCTGAATTAAACAAGACATTAATGAGCTCTGGCATTCCTACCACAGTGGACACTGAGCAGGATTGCTTTAGGACACATGAGTCTGTCTGCAGCAAAGTCCAGAGCTGGCTCAAACAGGCACAAAACCAATTCCTGCAGCCTTGTGATGGGCTTAGCACGTTAAGAAAAAGCTGTGCACATAACCCCACTGGAATTTTCTCCCTTTAAACCATTGCGGACAAAAGCGTTTTAAAAAAGGACACTGAGAAAAGAGGACCACCAGGACAGTGAGCACCTGATTTACCAATACAGCTGAATTATGAAGACCATTCATCAGCTAAAAGGACAGAAAGTCTGCTGAGAACAAGTGTCCTGTCACCTGGAGTGTGTCAGCTGTTGTGACTGAAGGCCTTGGGGAGGTGGGAGGAAAAGAGGGACCAGAGATGAGTGGCACGTCCTGCCCCTCCTGCCCGGGAATCTGTCTGTCTGCTCCGGAGAGGAGCAAGGCAAGGAGGACATCCAGCTGTCCTGAGCAGCTGCTCTGCTCTCTTTACAATAGCAACAGTCGCTGCCGCCTCATTTTGAAGTCTAAAAAAAAGTAGGAGTGGGCACTGACAAGAGCAAAGGGAGAAATCACCAATGGATTGTAATTTTTTGGTTTAGAAAAGAGATGGAGGCTGGTGCTGCCTGCAGGCACCTGCAGCAGCTGAATGTGCACTTCCCACCCGAGAACTTCAGCCTAAGCAGGAAAGAAAGTCTGCACTATTTATTGCAGAAAAAGGTCTTTTAGAGTCAAGCCAGCTACTGAGGGTGTGTTTTCACTGCTGCTTCCCCAGCAATGTGGGACAGCTCAGGGCCCATCTCATCCTGCCCCATTTCACTGCAGCATCCTTGTAGAGAGGCAAAAAGGAACACGTTATGCACATGCTCTGCTATCAAAATAGGAAGGAAACAAAAAATCTCCCCTCAGAGTAAGATTATTTTCACGATTAACTCTGTATTGCTCCCAAAAGGCACCATTTTAGCTAAGAAGCAGCCAGTGATCCAACATGTGGAGAGAGATGGATGGATCTTGGTTTGGAGAGGAATAGAGTATTTGTTCTTAGAAAACCTTGCTTTCCCTACACAGTGCCACCACTGCCTCTTTTCCTCGCAGGATGCTGTGAAAACATTTATTTTTGCCAAGATAAAATTGTCAGAAGCATACAAAATATTTTAGGACTCTGCGGGACTTCTTTTCCCCAAGTAAATTCTATTCAATAATTTTCCTTAAAAAAACCCCACAAAAACCCCAACAGATTTTACAGGATTGTTTTCACTCAGTCCACTAATTTGAAAGGACATCAGTTACCTAACAGCTCTCCACACAAAACAAGCGAAATAACAACAAGAATTTAATGCAGATTATATACAGGAATCAATCCCTTGCATGGATACTGCCATTAATTCATTTCCATTTCATTCAGCTTAAATTGCTTTGGAACAGAAGCACAGCCAATCAGATTAAGGCCATTTTAATTCACATCTTCCCCCTCCAATACGACATCCTACACTTATTTGACTATTTCCCCTTCCCATTTAAAAGAAATCTTAATTAAACACAAATTTGGACCCAAACCTTGCATATCTTTTCCACTACTGAAAACCTGGTTTTGTAAGTTATGGAGATACTGTTGGATATTTTAACCATGATCTTGCCTTTTTTTTTTTTTTTTTAAAAATGAAATTATCAATCAACAGGGGCTGTGCCAGAAAGCCTTTGTCACCTGGAGCTCACCTAGAAATCCACCCACCCACTGATGCCTTTGTTCCCTTGGCTTTTCCAGGGAAATGCCCCACCATTCCCAGCCCCTGGGCTGCCCTGCCAGCTGCAAAGGCCACGTTTCCTCTTTTTTTAAAGGAAGTAGACCCAAAGTCGAAAACCCACGAGGCAGGGTTAAAGTCACCGCATGGAGAAAGAGAACAAACTTTCATAACAAACCCAATCACACCTCCGCTGCACCTGGTGTCTGACAGACGATCCCCAGAGTGGGAAACTGGAACAATTAGAGGGTTTCCTGGGGGAACTGAAAGGTGGAGACAGTCCCAAGGGAAGGCAGATGGGATATTCTTCATCTTCCATGGTGACCTGGCTGGGCCACAGCTGTCCCTGCTACCAGAGCAGGGAATCAGTGAGAGGAGCTCTCTCACCCCTGCATCTGCTGTGAATGTGCAGCTCGTGCTCAGCTGCAGCTGGCTCAACACTGCTCACTTCACAGCAAAAAAGGAGAGTTTGCAACCCAAAATTTAAGGACAAAATGTCCTTTTGCGTATGTTTTTAAAATATATATTTCTCTCTCTCTCTCTCTTTTTCTAAGGAGGGATAATTTGAGTATTGAGGCAAACCCCTAGAGCACTCTTGGTCAGAAGATATCAGGAGATCAGTCAATAATTTATCAGGCCATACGATTAGTGTCTTTCCAGAGACTAGTCATCCAAGTTAACCTGTAGTGCCACACTTTTTATAAACTTATTTTTTAAATCAAAATAAATGGAATGCCCAGCATTAGCCTGAGGGCAGCGCTGGCTCCCAGGAGCTGAGCTGTTATTCCCTCCTGGCACAATGCTGTCAGCAAGTGGCATCTCTGAAGTGTCAGCAGTTACACACGTGTACAGCTGTGCCCTGTGTAGGTCAGGGAGTGTAAGACAGATAATATTGGGGAGCATTATCCTTTTGCCTGCTGCTACTCCCTGTGATCCAGAGCAGACTTCAGTACCTTCCTGCACAACCAGGAAAAAATGACTATTGTTTTTTTTCCAAATGCTGAGCTCAGGGTATGCAGAGCATGTTACAGAGCAGAAATGCTGCTCTCATGGCCTGGGATTGCCTTTAGTTTGGTCATATCACATGTAAATATGGCAGGTCCCTTCTCTTGCATGGCATCCTCTCCGTGATGCCTTCCAAAGTGAATCCCCAAGCTCTTATGCAAAAGCAGAAATGATGCCCAGCATTAAGCACAACTCCAACAAGGCTCCACTGAGTTACCATTAAACCATATTCCAACATTTACCTTAGTTCCTTGAAGGGGTCTGCCCTGACATTGGGAGTTTCTATAGATTTAGGGAACACTGTGCCTTCTGCTCCTGAAATCACAAAACAAAACAGAAGACAAATTATAAGCTGTTATCAGGGGAGTGATTGTCAAATCATACCCAGGTGCAATTTAACCCATTGGCTGACCCCATTTCTCTCTTGCACATCCCTTCTGTCCCCAGAAAAGCCAGACCTTGATCATCTCCCATCGGTTGCCTTGATTACACATGGGATTTGCCTGCAAACTGCACTTCTGGCTGGAAAGGCAGCTGCTTGCACCCTGACTTGGGGAGAGTTTGCTGACCCAGCTGATGCAGAGAGCTTGGAAAAGATAGCCTTTGGTAACCAGGCACCTAATCCAGCCACATCCCTCATTAATGAACCTGGATGCATGTCATGTCATTAGTTCTTTTGCTGGGATACCTCAAGGGAGAAAAGCAAATTTTGATTTGATCCCTGCAAACACCTCTCCAGTCAGGCTGTGCTCCTCCCTGGGGAAAAGGAGAGAGGAGCTCCCCTGGCGCAGACTCCGCTCAGCCCCAGCCTGGCCACCAGCCCAATGTGTGACCTCAAGAGATTTCACTTCTGCTCACTGCCCTGCTCTCAGACAGGCAGGGAAGCTGCACTGCCACATTTGGTGATCGGCTTTAGATTGTGAGCTGTGAACTGCTGGGTGCTCTGAACAGCTTGCCTACGTTTCACACCACTGCAATCCTCCTCATGGCCACCTGCACAGCCTGGGTGGGCCATTTCACCCAGCCATCCCCAAACTGGGGCCATGGCTTGTGATCAAGCCCTGCTCTCCCTCTTTGGAAAGATGTGCTCTCCTCACGTCATTGCTGTAAGCCAGAGCAGCTCCTGCCATCCCTGCCAAGCCTTTCCACTAACTGTTCTCATTTAAAATATTCATCTCATCTGAATTGGTTTGACTTCATCTTTCAGCCACTGAATCTCCTCGTGTCCTTGTGTGCCAGCTGGCCTTGCATGAGGAGACTCTGTAGTTAGACACCGATGGTGACCTGACCCCCCAACATGCTCTGATGCTCTGAAAAGTCTGGGCTTTCTGAATCAGTCACTGGGGAGCAAATCCTCTGGACTTCTCGCTGCTTTTTTCTGAACCTGCTCTACTTTTAAAATACTCTGCTGGAGCACAGGAGTCCCCAGGTGCTGTCACCGACACTCTCTGCTGCAGAACATCACGTTCCTGCTCCCACTGAAACTTCCAATTAAAACACAGCTGAGAGTGGTACTAACTGTCTCACACACAGAGTGCACTAGAAATTAATGTTCCTGTTCTCCAATATATAGCTGCCAGCCCAGTGAGCAAGCATGACCTATATTCTTCAATTTAAACCTCTGGTCTTGCTTTCAGACTCATTGTGAACAATTAGCCATTCATTACCCATAGTCATCACAGCAATTTCAGCGTCAGCGTGCAGACAGTGCTGGTGGAGTTGTTTTATTTCTTTAAATTTTAGTTTGATAAAGTTGTTGGTGCAAACTACTGAAGAAAACTTTCACGTGTACAGTTTGAGACCTCTCCTAACACATGCTATGGTAACTGTTACCTATTTCTTTAAATTTAAGTTTGATAAAGTTATTGGTGCAAACTACGAAGAAAACTTTCATGTGTACAGTTTGAGACCTCTCCTAACGCATGCTATGGTAACTGAAAGTCATCATTACAGAAGAACAGATGTTCTGAGATGGTGCAAAACATGTTAAGACAACATCCTGCTGTAACTGCTGCTGTAAGTGAGAAACACCTATGGCTTCAGTAAGATTGCACTTCCTTTGCACTGAAATAAATTAACTAAGCCATCCCACTGTGTTAATGAAAAAAAGATCATGACAAGCACTGTAATATTTATTAAAAAATCCAACTCTATTTAACCCCAAGAAAAACAAAGTAAACTCAAATATGATAAAAGCAGCCTGAAATGTGAAGCTTTATACTTAGATATTGAAACTGATCCTATGGCACAATACAGATATTTAGCTTTTAACTTTACTAGAAACCTTCATTGTTACAAGTTGTCACAAGCAGCTGTAACTTCCAGCCATGGAAGTTGTTATTATCAGATCTGTCCTCTCCCAACAGTTTCCAAATGATTTAAATCTCTGCTTATCCGCTCGATCGCCTTGGCTCTTGGCTTTGCAATGAAAGGTAGCAAAACATCCAGCCTGTGCTTATCTGCATAATAAAACAGTGATTTTTGAGGGGAGGAAGATGAGGACGTGCAGCTGGAGAGATGCACACAGATATTCTTGTACCCTTTCCACCCACACAGCTTAAACGGTGACTTCATGTTGGACATTTTGATTCATTTTTAGACACCTTCAGTTGGATACTCAAGTCAAGCAAAGCTCAAAATAATTAACTGCCTGTAACCAGAAGTGCCTGCAGAATAAGGAGAAACTTTAACTGATTTCTAAACTTGGTGTTTTCCAAGCTTTCATTATTTAGTTGAAATGCAGGAACTTTGGAAACAAGGTCAGTGAGGACCCAAAAGCAGTCATTTAAAGAAGGTTGAAAATAGCAGAGCTCTTTTCCTCCATCTCTGTGTTTTCCTTTCCCCACACAGTTCTCAAACCCTCTTTTCCTGCCTGCCTTATTCCAGATCCATGAAAAGTCCCTCACGACTGGGAACAGGAACGAGATTTCCAAACCCTTCTGTTTCTCTCCTTGATCCGAACCAGAAGTGAACGCTCCCTGCCTTGATAAGGCTCCTTGCCTTGACAGTGTAATTCCTTATTATTCTCCTTTGAGAACACAGAATCTCCCCAAGGGCCACCTGTCCCTGTCACTGAGCAGGACATCAGCCACCAGGGGATGCTGAGGGACCAGGACTGAGACATCCGTCCCCTGTTTCTGCCTGTCAGCAGCTCAGGGCCCCCCTGAATTGGCTGTGCCACCAAGAGACACCGATAAACTTTCCTCACCTCACCTAATTCTCATCAAAGTGTCCCCCTTTCTACAGCAGGGAGCTGATGGATGAGTTAAATACTCCGGAGAAGTTCTTCCTTTGGTTTCAACCTTCTGCCTGATGATTTTAGTGAAGAACCACCCTCTTCTTTTTGTGCTCTGGGAATTTTCTGGAGCTCAAACATTCCCCCTCCCTCCAGCCCCCTCTGTTCTGTGCTGGAGAGTCTCAGTGTCTGCCTGGGGGACCAGCAGCTCCCGAGGGAAAGAACTGCCTTGGACTGTTTTAGCTCCACTGGACATTTGTGTCAAAGTCTGGCTTTTGGCCACCGTGGGTGTCCAGCCAGGCTTTGACAGCATCGGCCTTGGATGGTGTTGAAAGTGAAGGCTGGAGGAAGTGACCTCATGTAGTGATTTTAGAATCACAGAGTCACTAATGCTGGAAAAGACCCTTCAGATCATGGAATCCAACTGTGACTCAAGGCTTTGGCAAAAAAAAAAAGAAGGAAAGTTTGAGGGAAATGTGTTGTTGTCACTGAATTGGGCTGTTCTGGCTCTGCTGAGGAGAACTGCAATGTTGAAAATATGATTGAAAATATGAAGCCCAAGGTCATGTGCTTAGAAAGTAGTAAAAATTTCTTCTGCATGTTGGAGGCTTCCAATATATAATATCCCTGGATAAAAGCTGAATTCTACTCATGATTCATGGCAGTGTGACAGAGTCAAAGGGAAAAGTAAACTGAAAGGCAAAAAGAAAGTCTAACAGGAACACATACACACAAAAAAATCACATTATTTTAAGAATCATCAGTGAATCCTTGAACTATTGTGTGCCCCCCCTGCTCGTCCCCAGCGAGGAGAGTGTACAGAGAGGAAATATTGTCATGACTGCACAAACAGGAAAAGTCTATCCTATAATAGAAGGACTTGGCTTTGTAGATGCGCTGGGGAGGGATACTCATGCTGGGCATAAATCCATTAGGAGGGTAAATAACACGAAGGGAAAAGAGCTACTGGCTCTGAGCACATGTTTATATGAGAGCCAATGCTTATATGTGTGGCAGTAAACTGGTCCTGAATATATTTGGGAAGGAAAGTGAGTGTTCTCTAGCCAAAAGAGGAGTTACAATGGGAGCAGCTTTTCAGTTCGATGGGACAGACAGATCTGACAAATTCCTGACTGGGTGATGCGGTGTCTCAAAACCAAGGGGTAATGTTTTTAGGACCATCAATTTCCTCCAGCCTTGCATTCCTCTAGTGTTATTTTCACTGTCCTCTACCTGATGGGTTTTGGCAAATGGTATCAACAAACAGCTCCAACAGTTCAAGGATCAGCTGCTATAATCTCCCTTTTCAATCAAAGCTATTCTATCCCTCTTCCCCTTTTACTGAGCATAAAGCAAATGTAACCTACATTTATTATTGTACAACACAGCTTCTGCTTTCTGAATTATCTGTTATTAAAACATTTTCTATCTGCCATGAAAAACACATAACAGAAAATCTCTATTTCATTGCAAAGTACTCAATATTTTTTTCATCACATGAGACTCTCTGCTGCTGCTAAAGGTAACTTATGTGCAATCAGCCAAAGACAGAAGAAACCAATAATATCATTAGTATTTAAACACACTGTACTGTACATCCCTAGGCAATAAATTATTCTTTCTCACAGGATTATATCAGAGAGACTTCTATTATACTGATTCCCTCTTCTGACACTGTGTAATTTACCACCGATAAATGTTCATAAACAGTTTGACTGAAAAATCCATAAAGCCATTTCAGCTTTATTTTAAGTTCCATTTAATGTCCCTCAAAAATGATTTCATCAATGTGTTTCCATTAGCTGGTTCTCTGCCCAATAACTTAATTCCACACAATCAGTCAAGAACTTATAAAGCATATGACAGGATCTACCTAAAGTATTTTGAATCACCATAAAGATTCACTCAGAGCGTGTTTGGGTTTTTTGGCTATTCCCCCCCTTCCAGTGCATAAAGTGTGGGGTGCCAAAGACGCCTGTGTGTGTTCACGTCATTCAAGAACAAAAATCAAGAGTCTCATGGCAAGAGAACATTTGCAGTCCAGTTTCAGGGTTTGGAAACGGAGGAGCACAAACGCCCCAAGAAAAGAGAAAATCTCAGCAAATCTTAACCAGCAACAGATCCAAGCAGAGGCACCAACAGTTCAGCTTTTCCAGCTGCCTCTCGCTTTCCCTGCGTGCTGCAGCAGTACCTGAGCTGATGGCACTGTCCTGGCACCGTCCCTGGTGCCAAGGCAAGGGCGAGCCCTGCTCCCTCTGGCCAGAGCTGGGACCCAGACACCCTGGCAAGGCACTGACCACATCCCACTCCTTCTGCACAAAGGACTTCCCCTGCTCTCTGCTGGAGGAGAGAGAAGAGGAGCTCAAACACAATGCAATGAGAGGTATCTTTAGCCTAATGATTGGCTCTCCTGCGGGCAAGGGTAGGTGGCAAGCAGCTGGACAGCTCTTCGGGGTGAGCGGAATGAAGGGAGACATCAGGTTTCCACTCAGAGGCAGATAAACCTGGTTAGCTATTCCCCACTTCCCTTTTTCTTTCCAGACAACACATTTCTTTCTCACTCTCTACTTTTTGAGTGATAACTCCAGACTTGCAGTACACCTTTAGTGTTGTGTGTCACTGCTTTCCAGTGGAAGTCAGGTCTCAGAGCCCTGTGATGGACCTGGTGATAAAGTTAGCCTTAGTGGCTCAGGCAGGACTGTGCAAATGAGGGGGGAAGGAGAAGGATTTGCTGTTATTTTTTCCAGCTGAAGAGGCAATGTATAGCGTGCTGTTGGTCTCCATAAACTACTTTTATTCCCACTATTATTGATCAGGACACATTCAGCAATTTGTTCATGAAAATACCCATCTGAGGAGGTTCTCTCCTCCGCAGGTCTCATCAGGATAATATGTGACAGTCTCAGAAAGTCTGTGCAAACAGATGCCCAGGAAGGAAATCCAATAAATGCAGGTAGGAATTATTTGTGATGGCTTCTTCTAATTCCGAGCTTTAAAAGCCTTATTCATCCTTAATTTATGTTTTTAAATGGGTAAGCATAGTAATTGCTGTTGCTCCCCTTGAATCCCATCAAATCTGAAATCAGTAAGAGCTCTATTTCAGGGTCCAATAATAGCCTGGTTAGGTTAAGCCAGTGCACTGAACAAAAGCCATAAAGCTTCATTCACGTTTCTCTCCAAGATTCTACAAAAATAGTTCATTGCAAAGGTCTGTCTGTCTGTCTGTCTGCCTTTTTTGTCTAAGTGTTGGGGAGTTGTTCTTTTAAGGGCAATAAAGAAATCCTGAATAATAAGGACAATAATGAAATAAGTGCAGAATCAACAAAGTGTTTATAATAAAAATGTAATATAATTTTAAAAAATTATTCTGTTGCATTTATTATACATTATTTTTAGCTCTTGGTCTTGGCACTGTATGCACACAGGGAGTGAGCCAAGCCTTAGCACTGGGCTGTGGCTGAGTTTGGCCAGACAGGAACTCCTTGTGACTCCAGCCCTGCTGGGTGAAGGAGAAACAATTCTCTGGCTCAGAGTCCCAAGAAATCAATGGAGCCTGGGTTTAAGCTGGAAAACTTGCAAACAATAAGACGAGTTGCAAGCTCTGAGATGAGCATGAGGGTCATTAGAGTTATGTGTGCCTGTAGTGACACCATCTTCAACAGCCTCCCTGCCACAGTTCATTTGTCTGAGAAATAAAAAGGGAATAACAGAAAAGAACAGACGGGCTCGCACCCAAACTGAGACCAGACAAAAGAAGAAAGGTTGCCACAATTTCTGCTGACCTCTAGATATTTCGTTCTTGACTAGTTTTGGGGTCCTTCAACACTTTTCCTGCAGCTCAACAATAGCAATGCAATCACTGAATTCCTTTGAAGCTCTTCTCGGCATTCTTGTGCAAAGTTGCAAAGGAACTCAGGGGGGCACCTGAAGTGGGAATACACAGTGGAAATTTATCACGGAGAATATTATGTGAGCTTCAAACAGATCAGCTGGGGAAGACACTTAGGAAATAAAATATAAATCTGCCACACTTTTAAACTTGATTTCAGTGTTTGGTAAGTGTACAATATGTTTCTTTCATAATCCTTGTGACATTTAATCAGTATTAATCTGATGGTGGATGATTCCCCTTTTTCCTCAAACAGGATTAAGGGAACACAATCTGAACACACATTTCAGCCTGGACTCAAATTCTATACACTTTATATAAATGCTATCCTTTCAGCCTGGAATGTACTTTAAGTAAAAGCAAACACAAGGAAAACTCCTCAGTATCTCTCTCTCCCAACACAGATTGTTCTTGCCAAGAAAAGACAAGTTTGCAATCTGGGTAAGTGAATTGTGGAAAAGGAGAGCAATAGTAGTTGGATTTGCCATTCAAAAGAATGGAAAGCAGTGTCTGCACCCATTGCCCTCATGGCAGGGTAGCTATCAGAAGTGTTCATTCAAGAATTGGTAATTTTAATTTCTTCCCTTGCAGAATGGCAGAAATACTTTGTTTGAAAGAAAACATCCAAAAATCACATCTCAACCTCTGGGGAAAAAAAACCCTAAACCCACCCAATTCAACCAAATCTTCTCTCCATAGCTTTTCAATTCTTTGTCACTGCTGATTATGGGTTAAATACTTTGTGACCCTGGATACAGCAACAGAACGATTCCTAACTGAGAGCAAAAAAGAATTTCTTGTGGCTTTAACCACTGATAGGAAACACATGTTTTTGCCCTCTGCTACTCCTTAATTTTGCTGAACATAATTTTTTTTCCATCACCACAGCTCTGCAAGGAGCGCAAAGAAATCCGACAGCACCGCGCTGCCACGACTGAACACTACAGACAGCGGAGGCTGTTCCCAGCCTGTGCTAAACCCTGGTGTCTTCATTTGTCAGCACATTTCCCCACTTCCCTCCTTTTATTCCCTGTCCCTTTCCTGCAGGACCGAGGACTACACGACAGCTTGGCAATTGCTGCGGGACTGCATTAGTGCTGCTGCCTAATTACCTGTGGGCACTGCAGGCTGCAGCTGCTTCCTAGAGGAGTTCATACATCTTCAGCAAAAGGTCAAATGCCTGTCCCAGCCTGGAGAGCAGCGGCTCTGGCTCGTTCCTTTCCCGGCTGAGAGCACAGAAAGAGCTCTGAAGCAACTTTGAAGCAGCCTAGGCAAGCTGGAGCTCGTTTGCAACTGGGTGAACTGGGCTGATGGTCCAATTTGTTTCCAGGAGCACATCCCAGTGAGGGATCCCAAAAAAGTTCCCTGTTCATGCTTCAGCAGCACCGAGCCAGCTTTGGGTTAGAAGCACCTTCCTCTCTGCTCCCTTTGCACAGGAAAAGGATCAGAGTAGGAAAATGCCTCAGTTTTGGAAGAAATCAGTATTGCAGCACCATGTCTCCTTTCAAAAGGCTACTTACTTCCCATGTTTTTCAGGGAAGCACCCAAAATCTACAAAGATTCAAGCTTGGCATTTACCCTCAGGCAAAAAACTGCAGCAGACTCAGTGGAGAGACCAGAAATCTCCGTTTGCTCTCTGGGTCAGGCCTGATTTCAACACTTGGCCACCAGAGTTGTTCCCTCTGCCACAAACACATCAGCAAAAAGCCATTTGGAAATCATAACGGCTGCTGTAAAGGGCAACCATGCACGTCCTGACCCATAAATAATCGCTGCTGAAGAAGGGTACATGCTGTAAAAATGGGTGGCAATTCCTGGAAACTGTTAAATTTCCAGCCTACCCCACCCTCTGAAATGACTGATACCAGTCAAATACCTTTGTGCATGATTTAATGAAACATAGCTACTCTTGCAGTCGTTAAAGTTACTGTGCTGTAACTATTGCAGCAAGCAAAAGCTGGAAAGGACATGCCAAGAAGCCTCTAAAAGTGCAATGTGGAGGAAATGTGAGCAGAGCCCTCTAACCAGGCTGGCACTGCAGCCACAGCTCCGCAGGGCTCCTCCCAGACGAAGCTAATAATGCATCCCTGAAAATGTCTGTAGATGGGGAGAAGCTTAAGACAGCTGGGCCAGCTTACACAGATGTATTAGTTCAGCACATCCACATTAAATCCTGTCCTCCTCTTGTCCAAAGTGTCCAAAAAAAGCAAATGTTTTAACCCTTCCATGAGTAACAATCCCTAGTACCTTGTGTTCTAGAGCAGGTAACTCCCTCTGCCCCCAGTAACAGCCCCAGTGCTCCCATTTAAAAGAGCTCTCTACAAGAGCTCTTTCAGAGTCACAGAACCATGAAATGGTTTGGCTTGGAAGGGACCTTGAAAATCATCTTTCCAACCCCCTGCCCTTTCCCAACCTCCCCAGGAAAGGGTCCCAGGCAGGGTTGCTCAGAGCTCCATCCAACCTGAATGGAGCATCCACAGCTTCTTTGGGAAACCCATTTCAGTACCTCACCCCCTTGCAGTATTGAATTTTTTTGGTAATATCTAATCTAAATCTAATCTCTTTCAGTTTAAAGCCATTCTTCTTCCTCCTGTCATTATGTGCTCTTGTAAATAGCCATGCACTCCTGGACTGCACTGCTTTTATTGTTGGTGCTCCTCCACTAAACCCTCTAAAGTCCTTAATACACAGCTCATAAATAAAATGCTGGAAATGTGCCTTGGATTTAATTACTCCAAACTTATTATTAAATTTGCAATAACCTTTCAGCAGCTGACTCCTCTTTCCAGGTGCGTTCCCAGGCAGCTGGAGAGAAACTAGAACAAAAAAATGTTCCTGAATGAATGTTCCTGAAAGACTACCCTATGGTCAGCACTGACATGCTCCACATGGTTCACTGCCCAAAGTGTAGAGGCTACAGTGGAAAAAAAGCTGCAAGGTAGAAATAGAGCTGGTGGCTAATTATTTGAAGGGAGGGCAGGGAAAGGTTGGTGAGATCAAAGGTACTTTTTAATCAGCCTTGGTGCTGGGGAGGGCTGCTGTGCTGGGCTGGGTCATGCTGCTCCTGCAGTCTTTATTCTGGGAGATGAAAGGCATCCTACCCCATTCTGAATACAGCTATTTTAGTTCGGGTTTGCCACAGGGGAAGGCTTTAGCCAAATTTTTATCATTAGGCTCCATTAGAAGAAAAGCTTGTGCCATGATAATCTAAAAGTTTGAGGCACATTTTCTGAGGAGTGGGAGCAATCCCTGCATTGTTCTGTTAGAGAGAAGGGACCCTGTGGGTTTGTGATTAATCCTGTCCTTGTTGCAAAGCAAAATGGTAATTTTAATAGTGGTTAAAAAGCGTGGTTGATGTGTAACAGGACAGCATCCAGCCCACCCAATCCCACCTCCCACACAAACCTCCCTCCACACTCCAACCCAGGGACTGCCAGACTCCTGTAAGCTGCAGGAGTGTGGCTTTTGAGGCTTTATCTCAGCTCACTGGAATGCATGTGGGTTCCCATCAATATCTGGTCTTTAAAAAAAATTGGTTAAATCCATCATAAATATTAAACACCAGAGGATACTGGCAAGTTTCCCTGAAAACAAACTTCAAAAAAATAATCTCAAAAAAAAGATGTCATGGCTCTTGGGAGAACTGACACTGGCATGTCATCAGATGTTGTCTTATAAGGCTAAATTAAGCATCTGACCAGAGTTTAATTTCTGTAAAAACTCATGCTAATTTAAATTGCTTTAGATTTAATTAAAAATGCCTTTCTATAGAGATAATAATGTAACTCTGTTAATTAGTATCAAGTGGCATCTAGAGGGCATATTTAAAAACTAATCTGGAGAATAAATAGAGCTAATTAACAGTCAGAATAATGCTTTATGATTGTCTTTTATTTATAAATGCTACGACGTTCAATAAGCTATTAAATGAAATTGTAATTAATATATATCGAAGTTATTTTTTAATACTGTTTTAACTAAAAAGTGTTTCCTACGTCCCATTTTTCAGACGATCTGGATACATTTCATTTCTGGAGGGAGGGAGGAGAGAGGGGGAAGGGGCTCTGCTGGATGAGGCAGCAAATATGAATTCAATTAGGAGCCGCTCATTTATCTCCCCTACACAAAAAATCCGTGTTTGGGAGCCCCTGGGGCTGTCCAGCCAGGCGTGAGCTCGTGAGTCCGTGGGGTTTGCCCACAGCCCTGCTGAGCACAGGCAGGGCGGGCAGGGAAGGGCTGCACATCGCCCCACACACAGCACCGCGGACACAGAACGGGCAGGTTTTGCCTTCAGAAATCTAAGCCTTGCAAAAGCAGAGCCACGGCTCTGAGCAATGGGAACGGCTCTGAGGTTTGCTGTAGGATCTTTTGAAAGACCATGAGGTACTCAGATTCCATGGAGTGCAGCTTCGGGAGGGAAGGGGTGCTCAGAGTGAGAATGTGCTCCCAGTCCCATCCCATCCCATCGCATCC
>VZRL01000238.1:3407824-3667220 GCA_013397895.1 Origma solitaria | reverse complement strand
AAAAAGGCAAAGTAGAGTTGGTATAAGGCTCAGTTTCTGCAGGACTTTTTGCAGGCAAACATGAGCTCCCCCAGAGCCGTCTGGACCCAGGCAGTGCTGAGCTCCCAAGCTGTGAGCAAGGCAGAGAGAATTCCTTTGTGTCTGCAAAAGGCTGTGTCGGTGTCAGCAGAGCTCACAGAGGGCTCAGGGGCTGCCCTTCCCCTCAGACAGAAGCTCCTGTCCCCCTGCAGTCTCTCCCATCATGACAGGTCTGACTGGATTCACTACATCACAAAATCATTGAAGTTCTCTAAATTGCATCATACATGAAAAGCAGAGGTGGCCAGCTCTGTCTTTTTTGTGTCCTTTAATGCTCATAAATCAGAAATAACTCCCCAAAATACAAATCAAATAAAAAGCACTTTCATATGGTAATCTGCACTGTCCATGCTGCGCAATTTTTTGAAGCACCATCAAATGCATCGTATGTCCTACTTGCATTTGTTTTTAATCTATAATTCTGTGTATTCTTCCCTTTTTTTTATCCCTTGCTAATGTTGAAAAATCCTCTAGATACCCAGAGCAGGGTTCATTTCAAAACAGGAGAGCACCTCTTTGCTCAGGACAAGGATTCAACAAGTTTGCAGCACAAACTTTCAGAAAAAAACTTTGAAGATGCCGTACAAGGAAAAGAGTTCTTGTCGCTGGCAGGATTCGAAGCTGGCCACAAGAACTGCTCTGACCTCCAAGGGATGACTTTCATGCCAGGTTGTTGACACACACTTGCCTCTACAACAAGTACGTGTTCAGCAATGACAAGAACAAGCTGAGATTATTTACACGGCATGGATGGGTGTCAGCAGACACATTCCAGCAGCACCTGCGGTCCCAAACACCAGAAGAATGATCAAAGGAATTTGTCTGTGCACTACGGCTCGGACTGGCCTTCAGAGCAGACAAAAACACTGGAAGAAATGCGAACATATGGTATAACACTTCCCAGCATGGCAAACAGCCATGGCAAACACTTTTGGAGATAAAATTAGATTGGGGAAGCAAAGCTGGAGAAAAACAAAGCCAAGTATGAACTCTGAAAGCATTTCAGCTCAAGGTCATCGGAATATTTGCCATGTAGCACCACCAGTGGTACCATTCTGCCTTTTCTTTTCTGATAGATCTGCAGAAGTCAAACAAACCTTGAGAAACATTCAGTTGCACATAAAAATCAAAGTGCACTACAGCGATCAGCAGGGTTTTTGATGCTGTTTTTTCTGGAGACTAAAACAAAGCAGAAACTCAAAACAGCTATCAAAATTAATTCCTGGTTTCTTGAAAGTACAGAGGAACTTAAAAGCAATTTTTTAAGTATGTAATCTGAAAAGGAGTTATTTGCAGCTTGCAAGGAGAAAGTTCTGTACTTTTTCTTTTATACCAATGATGTAAATCTCTCCTATTTTAAGGTCTCCAAGAAAACACTTAAAAAGTGTTGCTTCCTGACTTCATCTACCCTGCACAAAGACTGCAACACGAACTAGCTCTGGAGGGTGCAGCGTGAAGGGAGATTTGCTGGAGAACATGGATTGTCACAAATGTCCCCAAGCTCTGTAACATGGCAAGGATTTTGAGTGGGCGTCTCCGAAGTTTTAAGCTAACAAAGACGCTCTTAATTTTGTGAACTTCAACATTTATGCTGTAAATCCCACCTAGCTCTGTACAGCTGGTGACTGAACCAGTCCAGTGTGTAACAACAGTGACCTGCAAAGAGCTGCACCCAGCCTGGCCAAAACAGGAACCATCTAGAACAGCAGGACATCAGGGAGCGAGAAATGTTAAGGGTTGGATATAAAATCCCAGTTATATTACACATTATATACTAGTAATATGCTGTTTAATATCTGAAAATAATAATAATAATAGTAATAGTAATAGTAATAATAATAATAATAATAAATGATAATCTATATATAATTCCAAGCTCCTTATTAATCTGTCTGTTTTTAGAAGAGAAGTAAGGAACAGTTTGGAATGAACAGCTGCATCCAAATCAAGCCACTGTGAAACAGGTATTGGTGCATTCACAGGTAACAGCAGCACTGCTGTGTGACTAATGGTGAACAGCACTGAGCTACCCAGACTGGTCCTATGTGAAAACATTCCTGACCAAATCCCAGACTAACCAAAGAGCGTGGATTGAACCGGGGAGCACAAAAATTCAAGTTCCAGACAGTTAATTCCATATAACTACCAAATAAGTTTGAAAATTTACAATTGCCACAACTTTGTTTCTCCAATAAAAAAAAATAAAGAAATCCAAAGAAATAAGAAAGAACCCCCACATCCCAAACCCAGAGTGCATCCTCAGCTTTCATCAGGAAATAGCAATGTAGAGCCAGCACAGCTGGGGAGGCAGATCCTGCACAGGCAAAAGCAGATCTCAAGCTGCCCTGGGTGTCTCAGAAGGCAGATGGAGCAGTGGTGGCAGGGGCAAGGTTGGCCTTTTCTCCCATGCACAGAACACGTCTCCCTCCCCACAGCACAGAAGACATCTCAGAGACGCACAACCTGTGTCTTGTATGGGGCTAAGGGGAGACAGCCACCAAACTCTTCAGAGGAATCATGTGGGGTCCTAATTCGCATGACTTTTTCACTGCAGGCTTCCCTCCTGCTGTTTGCTTCAGAATGAAAGAGGAGCTGGTGAAAGTGGTGGGACCAAAACCATGAACCCTGAGGTTTCCCTCTGCACATCCTTAGAGCAATCCCTCTCTGTCCTCCATCCCAGATCCAAGAGATATACCTGATAGCTTTCAAAACTGGTTTTAAAAACTGATCCATTTCAAAACTGGTTTTAAAGATACTCAGCCAGACAAACCACTTCCAGGGGAGTTTTTCTCTGGAGGGGAACTAACATATTGTGCAAGTTAAGAAAGCCCTCAGATAGAAACTCTGGCCATTATCTACTTGGAGTAGATTCAGAGCAATAAAGATAGCACAATGTTTTATCTCCAAAAGAAGCTTTCAGCAAATATGAAGGAAAGTCAGGCAAAACGATACTCAAATTTGAAGAGCTGCATATTAAAATTGTGACTTAATGAACAATCTCTTACCTAGAACTCTCAATCTTTCTGCTCCAACCACCACTTCGTTGTCATCTGCAGAAAACAGCAATTTTCCAGAGAGGGTTTTCACCTCAAATTTTTGGCTGTGTGCTTCCACTGCTTGGGGACCTAGGGAGAAGAAGCTTTACTTTAGGGAAAAGTATAAGAAAATCACATAGCAGCTTCACACATTCAATAAACCCATTTGCTGAGTAATAATAGCTCTAAAAATTGCATCAGAGACACCAAACAGGGAGGCTTTTTAGATCTTATTAGAAAAGGGCAGTTTTCTACCCAAGTAACAACTGCTCAACTATTTCTGATTACATTTTTGTTAGTGCTTATGTGTGTCATAAAATCACCATCGAACTTGGGATGGCTAGGAAATTTTTACAAAAAGACAGAGCCATATGTGAAACAGCAATGAACATATCCAGCCATGCTTTGAGAGTATTGGTGCAGCTGTGAGAGGTATCAAACCTCCTGAGCCCATTGTGCTGATGCTGCAGTGTAAAAGATTCCTGGGTTTCTGCCTGTTAAATATATCTGGATTAAAATTCTACCAGTGTAATGCACAGCCCAATTTAAAAAAAAAAAAAAGAAAAAAAAAAGACAAACAACAGCACAGGAACAAACGTTTGGTTTTAGACCCTTTTAATCATGTGCAGGCCAAGAGAAATGGCATCCTCTTACACTGGAGAAAGTTTTTAGACAAGTAAAACTTTCCTTCGAAGATCTTATTTCAATTCCGCTGCTTTTCCTGCAGGCTGCTGTGCCCTGCAGTGCTGGAAAGCCTCTGGCAATGCGTTTTCTTGTGGAGCCTGATAAACATTGCCGAAATAGCAATTCTGTGCAGCTTTGTGGCTCAAAGGCTGCAAAGAGTTACAAAGAGGCTGCTCTGGGTTACTGACCTGGGCCAGACTTTGGACAAATCACCATTCAATAGCCCTGCCAACTCCATCTAGGCCACAGCCCCCCGGAATATTATCCTGCACAAGGCAGGTGATTGGACCCTGCATTAACTCCGGCCATCTTCATGAGCAGTCTCATTTCTCAGAAGACAAGAGAAATAACACCTGAAATGCAGTATTTTCTCATAGGCAGCTTCAGACTCCATCTCTAGCCAGCGTTTCCCTGCACAGGTCACCTGTGCTGGCACCTGGACACACAGAATCATGCACGTGGTTCGCACTACAGACAAGGGAGGCCGTGCTGAGATCCCTGGAAATACTTAAAAACTCATGCAGGCATTCTGAGAAAATCCAGAACACTTTAAGTTTGATTTGTATCTTGCTTATTAACCACCTCCCTACTCATCCTTGCAGCTACATGGGACCACAGCTCTGCTCCACTGTGAAATCAAAGCTGCTGCTGAATGCATAAAAAGCTCAATAACCAGAGCATCACACTGGGAGGTATCACTGAGTGTGTCCTTCCAACCCCTTGTGACACAGAGGTGCTTAAGTGAACCAAACACCCTCTTGAAAATATATGGAGAGCCAACAAACTGAAGATGCTCATTCTGAATGTGAGAACCAGGGAGCCTGGGGTTGAATTTATTTCCTTCCTCCAGGCAAGTTTCACACATGCTGCCTAAATAATTGCTCACTGAAGCTGCATATTTAATTATTTAATACTGTGACTAAAGGCCAAGATGTTATATAAACAAGCAGCCCAGTCTCAACTTAGAAACATGTTTATGGATTAGTGGCTTTGCCACACACCAATACTTCTCACGGCCTCTGCATAAATCTCGGTAAATATATCTCTATCCCATATCAAATATATATTATATACCATATATACAATGCCACGTACATTATGCAATGCATTGGCCCTTTCAACTCAAATTACTCAGGCATTCCTTCAAAGGCTGCTGTGTACTGGGGATTTATGAAACACCCATTTCCCCATCCAACACACGTTTGGGAGCAAAGGGAGCTCTTCATCAGCAGAAGAACTCTGAATTGCAAAGTGTTGCCACAGTTGGTCTCCAGAGTTCCCAAGATTTCAGGCAAGCTATAAGTGTCATAGGAAAATCGCGTGCCTGTTACCACAGAAATGTCAGCCTGGCACATGTTCTTCTGGACCCTGAAGTCGTACAGCCAACATTTCTGTCTCTGGATTGGCTTTCAAATGAAAATGATGGTGTGCTCTGTTATCAGACAGCACCAGGCAGTGGCCTCTCCAGCACGGCTTTCATGTCTCTGGCTTTGTTTCTACAAAGTGGAGTGAAGTTTTCATTTGTACTCCACAAGGCCCCTGGGCTCCCGTCTGTGCGCTGTCTGCAGCCAGCACAGCATCCCAAAACACCCACTTTCATCCCTCCTTAATCCCTCCAAGCAGCCTTTTCCCCTCCTTACCTGTTACAAGGCGAGTGAGGACTTTCGTCTTCTCGTTCAGGATGTTCACGGTCACGTTCCTGGCGGACTGGAAGTACAGGGGGTTGCCCTGGAACAAGAGCACAAGAACAAGGATGTGACATGGGGATGGCTGCCCGGGACCAGCCTGGTGAGACATCTGGAGCTTTGCCCATCCCTGACCCCAAGGCTGGGGTGCACCTGCCCTGCAGGGACTGTTCGTGGCCAGGACAAACCCAGAGTGGGCACCACAGCTCTGTGCAACCCAGGCAGTGCCTTCTTTAGGGATGGTTGGCTCTGTGGCTGGTGTAAGCCACCAACCTGTTATTTCAAAATGTGCAGGTGATACGGGACCTGACCTGAGCTTCCCAAAGGTGCTTTGGGAAGGTGGGTGACTGCAGCAGTGCATTTCAGAGGAAAATCTGGGAAATTATAGCTCCTGATGATTCCAGAGGTGCCAGTGCTTGCCCACCACTGGACCGAGCCATGCCCAAGGGCTGGGGAGGAGAAAATCTGATTAATGTGGAGAGTGCCCGAGATCTCAAAGCACCTGTGGAGCACCTGGCACATTTCATCAGCACACCATGGGCTGGGATGGCAGCCTGGGACCAGACCCATCCCACCAGCTCTGCAGAACACAAAACAACAGGCCTTCCCCACTTTGATTTCTACCAACCTTTCATTTTTATGCTTTAAACACACCTCCGAGAGCAGAGCCAGAGCCGCTGGTAACACACAGGAGCCACACAGCGACCTGGCACCATCCGTCCCAGGTATTTCTCCCGCAGAGCGCAGCCACAGCAAACCCACAGCTCCAACCATCTGGCTCCTCCCGTGGGCAAACACAGCCCAGGCACCGCGAACTCGTGTTTTCCACAGGCAGCCCCAGCCTGCACAGTTGGATCCTCGGGGGCTATTAGCCCCCCACAGCACCAGCACAGGGTGACCCCCAATCAAATCAGCCAAAAACCCAATGTGCGGGGTGGGAATTCACTGCCAGCGTCTCTTTGTAATGTCTAAAGCAGGCAGCTGATGAAATTCATCAACTGACTAAGCCACCAGACAGGAAAATGAGATAAAATAGCAAGAAAATCAGCAAGGAGTTGAAAATTTTTCTCTCATGTCTTCTCCAATGTCTTTTTCCAGCATTTCAAAATCTTTCCATTAGGAATGAATAATCAGGATGGGGACAGAAAATGGTGTGGGTCAGGCATGTTCTCCTTGCCTCCTGAATTTGTATGGAACACAAGATTTTCATAGATGCCTTTTTTTCTGGATCATGGCAGAAGGACTAAGTTTTCTGCATATAAAATACAACAGGAACACAGAAATCATTCATGGGAGTCCTGTGGTGGACTGGAGCTTCAGGGACCACTCTAGAGATGGACAAATGATTCCCAGTGGTGTTTGCAGAAAACAAACCTCAAAAAACTGAAATAAAACCAGTCTCATGTGTGACCAAATATTCACAATAATTACATTTGTTGCCTTCACTGTTTTTGCAGCATGTTCCCATGGGATCAGCCATTCAGCAAGAAAGGGGAAAATGGGGTTTATTTGATCAGTTATAACTAGAAAATTTTAGCTACATTCAGACTATTTACAAATAAATAAATATAATAAAAAACCCCCATAATTCCACTTAATCATTTCCAGATCTTGGACAAGTTTCAGAAGCTCTTGGTGCCTCTGTCCCCTCATACACTAAATGAGGACAAATCATCCTTCTACACTACTGCAATGTGTCTGACAGCTTAAGTAATATTGTATATGAAACTGAATTATGATTAATAATTTAGAAGTAAGGATCAGTGGTAATGACTTGTAATGATTCCCTGCTCCTCTGATTTTTATTTGTGATCTTCTAGAACTTCAAGAAATTAATGTTGATTATTACTATTTTATGGTTAAAAGCACTGAAAAAATAGGTTGGCTTCACTTGAATACCCAAGAATAGTTTACTGCTGCATATCCAATTCACTCTTACAGATGAAGGATATTTTTAAAGGTAGATAGCTACAATCTGCATAATGTACAGTCATAGTTGAGACTGTAACTACTATAAACACACCATATGAAGCACAGAAAAGTAATCTTTTTGTCTTGTACTATTTGACTTTTGCTTATGGAGTTTCAAGCAGCGGGAGTGTTTTGAAAGGGCCAGGAATTAGAGTCCAAATTCAGGCAGGAAAAGTACTTCAATCCCCATGACTTTGAAAAGTCTGTTACTGCTCTTTGTAATACGAGATTGCACTACAGAAGTACTACAAGATAAGGCAATATGAAAAGTCACAGAAAGAGTTGCTCCGAAGACCTACAAGACAAGTTAAGAGCTGGTACCCACCTACAAAAGACTTAAAATACATAATCAGACCTGGAAATGCTTACCCCAGCCAAGTCATCTCATTCACTGATTCAGAACTCAGATTCATGCAGCCTTCAAAAAACTAAATTTCCCTAATGGAGGAGTTATGTTTTTATTGGTCTGCAGGGAAAGAACATTTGAAGCACTTAATGCAATGCCTGCTCTCATTTCCATAATTCTTTTTCCATTAAGGAATGAAAGAGAACTGAAAAAATTACTCCCTTTTGCTGAAAATTCTGCAGATTTTGTATCCATCATCTTCTGTTTACAAAGGAAATAACACTGACATCTTTTAAACACTGAACATTAAAAAATGTTTCCTCTGTTGCAGGCTTGGTGATGATGCCAGCTTCCTTCAATCACACAGAAAAAAATAATGAAAGCATTAAAAGCCAGTTAGGATTTACAACTGAAAAGACAAAACCTTCCCCTTCTCTTACACTTTCACGTTACCATGACACAAAATGAAGTGTTCTGATGCATATGAGCAGGTGGAAATCTAGATCAATATGGCATCAGCACAATAAAATAATTATGTAGTGAGACAATATTTTCATAAACTCTCATAGCACTCGATAGAGCTCGAGTTATAAACAAGCACATCCTTTAAAGACTCTTTGGGCTGGTCACGTACTTTCAGCTCACCATGAATCTACTATTCATCTCTGCAGGAAATCCTAGAGAGTAAATACATCACTCTGCCTCTCATTCCAGCTCCTCATTAGCAGACCCAGTGCCTTAACAATAATGCAAATGTTTGCAGACACACAAAAGCATTTGCCACAGCTACTCAATATATTAAAACACTGGACACATGCTGCGGAGGAAAGAATATGGGAAGTGCAAAAAACATGTCAAAACTGCAGAGCTTGGTTCCTCACCAAGCAGGGAGGTATCCAGTAAAATACAGAAGACTTCACAAAAGGTATCAACTTACTGTTTGCTAGGTTAAACACATGGCAAAACAAGCCAGCAGAGCTCACTAGCTGTCTCTCTTTGGCTCACTTTGGAAGAGATGCTAAAAACCCCCAGATCAGAGACTGAACAGAAAAAGTCCTTTGACTGACAACCTTAATTTGCAGCTGAAGCAATCCCAACTAGTGCTGTCTTCAGGGAACTTCAGTACTTTAACAGATGTCCTCAGACTGTTTTAGGGAATTATTAAAAATATTTGGAAATCTTTTTGAATTTTAACAGGCAATTTAAAAATAATGCTTCACAGTCGGTGTGTTTGTAGTTTGGATGGTCAAAAGGAATCGCTTTGATTTGATCCTATGGATTCAAAGACTTCCCACATTAAGTGCCAAGTGAAGTTTGTGGAAATAATGGGAATGGTGAATTTCCTGCAGTCTTGAGAAAGTAATAACAAAATAAAAATAAAATCTTAAAGCATAATCTAAATTGGCAAGTCTTCATCTACATCAGCACAAAATCCAGACTTCATGTTACACTTGCATGCCAATAATTACTGTTTCTGTTTCAAAAGCTCTTCCTCCTTTTCCTGGTCTAGTTCCCCACTGCAAGAATAAGATTTTGCCCAGCAGCCTCCTGGCACAAAAACTTAAGGCATGTAGCTAAATCCGTAGGTGATAGATTGAAAACAGCCCTTAATATGATTTAAACATACTTTTTGTTGTTTAATCACGGAGTCTCTTTTGATCTTGATTTTGTCCTTCAAACAGCGGAACATAATGTTCATGTTACTAAATCCCTTTTTTAGTAAAAATTCTGATTTGACAGTGTAAGCTTTTCACAGCAGAATGAAAGCAAACCGTGAAAGGAATTGGTAACCAACAGATTAAAACAAATGCTGTAAAATGCCCCAGTATGGGCTATATGAAGATGGTTGCTTTTAGGAAGGAGGCAGTAAGTTCAGTGGAGATGTAACAAAAGGTAGTTTGCATCCTCTTCTTCCAGGAAACAAATTTTATCCCAAGTGGAATGTGCCCAGGTCACGTAACCTGGATCAGTGACAGAGCTGATACAGCCCTGACCTGCAATGGGCACTCAAAGATGGAAATGCAGCATCATGAGCTTACTGTGCTGTGTTACAACTTCTGACACTTTATCAAGCATTCAAGTGCTTAAACAAACAAACAAAAAAAAATCAAGTTCTTTCTTCTATGCAAACAAGGTTCAGTCACCTTCACAGAATGATAAGTTCTGCAGTACCATGAAGCTCAGAAAATACTGTGGTCCCACCCAACGTGACGTATTTTAATGGCACAGGTAGTGCAGGTCGGAGTTATATGTCCAAAGCCACAAACCCCTTTCTTTTATAGCACTTCTTGAAGTTCATTTTAATAACAATAGAAACAAAAGATAAATTTCCTTCTGCTCCATTAAAGCAATTATATCTTCAACTCTTCTTTTTAAAGTGCGAAGAAGGCAGGTCTGTGATGTGAGATCTAAATGACTGGGTTCTGCTTCTGGAAAGCTACCCAAGGGGTTTGTATCCTTCAAAGTGATTTATTTCTGGCAATCTAGGGGTTTCTCACTTTAGAAGAATACCTGTAATAATCTCATGAATAGGGTGTTTTGAGAGAGTGGCTGCTTCTTCAAGATGCCTAATCAGCTACTTTGCAGCTGAGACTCTTCTGAAAATTAAATTACACCATGTCTGCTGACATTAAAAACAACAGCGAAAAATTTCCAAGGCATTATATCTGCCTTGACTTCCTTGCTGTTACTTTTTCTTTTTTACTTCATTGACTTATAATATAAGGAAAACCACAGGCAGCATGATGAAACCAAAAGACATACACATGAAAATAAAATGCAACTGTGAATGTTGGAGCTCTGTTCAGTATCCATGGGGGTGGGAAATCTGGGTTTGCAGCATCTGATCTGCTTTACAAACATCAGGTATTTGTAACATCTGAAGGCTGCTGCACATTCACAAAACTTTCTCTGTTGGTAGGACTGAACTGATCATTACTGGCTTTGGAAAAAGTCTGATCATTAAAGCAAGCTCAGCTCCAGGAGTCCTCTGGTAAGACACGCTCAGACAGCTGAAATGAAGAGAGCAGCACAACCTGTAAAATGGCCAAATAACTCTGAAAATGCTTCAAGCTCTTCACTGCACTGAGAGTTCACCCAAAGGTGTTGCACCAGAGATCAAACATGTGCTGATGGTTAACCTGGCATCCCTGAACAAACAAAGCTGCACTCAAGTAACGCTAAAGCTCCAAAACAGGACAACAGCAGCCCTGGGTTCTCAGCACATTGCTTGCCCCTTCCAGCACAAAATCAACCAAGTATTCTCTAAACATTTCAATTTGCTCGAATTCCTCTGCAGAACAGCCAAGCTGCAGCTGCTGCTCGGCGGCAGCTCGCTCCAACGCGATCCCTGGCTACACGAGGTGTGGGAGCAGTGGGACTGTGGATTTCTGCTCAGTTATACCCTATTTTCTGCCTTGGGCTGTCCTGGTTATGATCAGAGCTCAGGGGTGACAGATCTCCTGCTGAAGTAAACACATGCTAGGTAGGCACAGGAGAGAGGGAGAGAAAAGAAGAGAGCTCTGCTGAGGCTTAAAAATATTCTAAATCATCCAACTATACAGCCGCTCCACTGCTTGTAACTTTTACTCCAGTCAAGCGTGCAGACCTCTGTTCATGTGTTTTCATTTTTATGGCCTTTCTGGTGTCCCTACTGCCTGCCTTAAACATATTTTAAAACTGCCAGTAAATCATACTTCACTATCTGTAAAAGACATTAGAAGACAGTATCAAAATTACACACAACTACTAATTTCTCAGTTACTTTCCCTTACCACCAGCATTACCTAGACCATACTACAACCAAAACCAATTAAGATTTCAGTCAGTGAGGTGAATATATGTTTAAGAGCACATACTGTTAATTCTAAGAAAAGCACAGCAATATTTTCCAGAAGTCAGATTCAGCAGAGACACTTGGGTTCTGCAGTGCTCACGAGTCCTTTTAGGCATTCTGCTACTGCACTGCATAATGCCAAGTTACATATCCAGATATTTTTCTCCAGGAAGGCTAATAACGTGGATACCTCTGAACATTGCTTTGAAATTACAGCTTTCCTTCGCTGCATGTCATGGATCGCTTACTTCTTGTATTAGATTATAAATAGCCATGCCAAGTTAGTGTTACGTGTACAGCACAGAACACAGGCAAGCTCCTAGCAGAGGCCCCTGGTGTGACTGAAATTCAGCTGCTGCTAATAAGAAGAAGGGAAAACATTTCCATCTGTCTGCATCGGGGAAAAAGAATTTGTGAGCCTCTGATTCATCTGCACCCATATGCTGATATGTAGACAATACTTATGGACACACAGACATAACGCGAGGTAGCCAGCGACAGGAATGAAATCAATCACAGATCACAGCATGCGATTTGCCTAATTATGAGTAACACCTCCCATTTTTTATCTGTGCAAAAAGCACTCTGTGAGCGAGCAGATGGCGCTGCTATGGGATGGCACCAGCCTCGACAGTTGCAGATGCAGAGCATTTACACAGCGCGCTGAAAAAATGACACAACACAAGCTGCTTCTTGGAAAAGTGACTCAGATGGAACAAGTGTCACCAAACAAAATACACGTATTTATTGATGTTCTGAACTTATCAGATCCAGCCTCTCTCTTCCAATCAAATATATACGTGCAGGCCAGGGAGTGATGCTATCTAGACAGCTTTGAAGTCTCTCAGAAGTGCCACGTGAGCTGCCTAGCACAGAGCAGTGGAGGTGCAGACCAACCTGAGTCTAGTTACAACCTGCAAACCATTTAAATCCACACAAGCAGAATCAATAGGAAGAAGCCCTGCGGAGAAAGCAATTACACTGCAAAAGCAACTATATTACAGCACGGTGAGGGCTGTGAGGCAGAATGCAGGCAGCCATCCTCACTTCTGTGATTACCCTCTGGAGTTCTCTCCCAGGCATCTGGCCTGTGAAATGACAAGGGGCAGCCTGGACATGTTCCTGCAATCACAGTGTTTCAGTTTCTTGGCTCCTATCGCAATTATAAAGCTCTTGCTTATAAGCCCCATCCTTCAGGTTTGCTGTGCTCCATAGGTAAATGCAGGATTAGATATCAGGAAATATGTTGGAAGGGCACAGTGAGTTCTCCTTTTCAACAGCTTCATGGGAGTAATAATCTCATTTCCTGGATCTGCAATTATTTATTCACTGGAGACTGTCCACTTGCCACTATACAAGAAAGATCATCTGACCATTCCTGGTGATAGAAAAATTCAGCTTTTCTATTCCAATTCTTTTATTTGTGTTTTTTCTGCATTTTTTCCCCTGAGCTGCTGTAAACGCAGACTCTGGTGTGACAGGTTTGAAGCAGCTATAAAATGATTGATGAAAACCATATTTAGGCCTTGTTGTGGGAATATTTATTGTAGAAATATTCTCAGTTAACCCTGTAGGGGAAGGACAGAAACAGAAGGCTGGGTCTATGACTCTACTTCTGATACCAAAGTGATTTAATCTCCTTCAGTTATGACACAGGGGTATGGGGTCACAGAAACATTTGCACAAATGGGTTTTGAATTGCTGCAATCTAATCTAGCCACTTTGTTTCTCGTGCAGAAAGGATCAATAGGTGGCTTTAAGTAGGATGCTCCATGGGTCTGCATGACCAGAGTCTTCCTCCCGAGAATAAGCAGAGGGGCCAAGCTCTGAGCTGCGGAGCTGGAATGACTGAAGAGTGAATGGAACAGGAACCATCTCAGAGAGGAAGAACTGCAAACCTCCTCTGCCTTGGAGAGGCTGAATGTCCAACAGCCAAGGCGAGAGGGCACTCGGACAGCTAAAATGACAGATGGTTAAACGTGGGACATGGAATTGGGCTGATCTGGAGGGAAGATCCTAAATTACACTGGACACTGAACACACGTACCTCCAGAGAGAGCACGGCAGCAAAGGTCTGATCAGCAGCACAGCTGCAGGAGCTGGAGGTCTGTGTTGGGATTTGGCTGCATCTCGTCAGTGCCACTCACCAGACACTCCTGAGAAGGTGCTCTGGGGTGAAGAGAGAGAGCACAGGGTACTGCTGTGCTACAGGGCTGAGGAGCAAAAACACAGCCCTAACCAGCTCCGCTGGGGAGCTGGGGAGTGGCATTTTGAGAGATGTCAGGCTGGCAGAAAAAGCAGCAGATGCTTTTTCCATGCCTGGAAGAAGACAGGAGAGTTGTTTAGGGAAATGGTGAGTAATGGCAAAAGCAGCCAGAGAGATTGGGATGTGTGAAGGTAAAACAGAGCCCAGGGAGGCACAGAAAACCCAAGGACCCTGATCACTCTTTGGGCAACCAGCAGGGTGGCTCAGCCTCTCTGGTTGTCTCCCGGTTTGAAAATCCATTTGCCTTCTGGTGTTTTTATTGCTGAAGTTCTTTCCAAACTCTGGAGGGACAGAAGCAGTCAGTGAAGACCCCCAGCCAGTGGCTCCCACCAGCAAAGGGCACAGGAAAGGTCCTGCCTGTGTGCTCCTGTTTCTTCTGCTTCACCTAAGCTACACCTCCCAGAGTGCTGCATAATAGATAATGTTGTGGAGAGAAACAAAAAGCCTCCTGCTCTCCCAACGGTGTGCCAGCATCACGGCTCATCATTTATAAATTACAGTTGGGATCTTCACAAAACACAGAGCAAAGGTCAATTTGCAGGAGGAGCTGGGGCTTTCAAGAGGCAGCAGAATACAGGTAAAATATTTTGGCTGGGAGCAACAGCAGACATGCAAGCAAAGGTGCTTCTCAAGCCAGCAGCAGTGACAACACAGATGCCACTGCCCTGTGTGGCCTTTATTTCACCTAATGAGGGAGGGATGTTCTACAAAAACTGGAGGACACAGGCTCGGAACACTCAATCACAGAAAACAGCAGAGGAAACATGTCCTGGCTCATCCCATCAGCTCCCTGCCTTCCAACCATGGACAGCAAGACCCTAAATCAGAGCTGAACAGGTACTCCTGGCCTCTTACAGCAATTAGTGTGTTTGGATTATGGATTATTAGGCCGTTCATCTGTGTGTATGACACAGCAGTGAGTCTGCCTGAAGGGAAATACCAACTGCTCTGAGGTCATGAACGGCTGTGCCCACTGCTGCAAAATATACCTAGAGAAATCAGGATTTTAAGAAAAATAACAAATTGTTCACACTCTTACTGATCAACCTAATCAAAAGAAAGACAATAGCTTTTGGCTAAAAAACTGAAAACCTTTCTGAAGAGTTGATGCTTGATCTGTCAGACAAGTGACCTCTCCCCTCAATCAACCCACTGCCTTCACTTTATTTGTTTCTCTGCTTTTAAATATTGATGTCTTACAAAGCTTCTCGTTGGAAAAAACACATCTGACTGTTCAGCTGTGCTGCCTTGGGCTGCAGTCCTGTCAGATCACATCCAAGAAGGCTCAGTTTGCACCAGCACTTCAAAAAGAAGGCTCTCCAGGCACTGTGAAGAGCAACACAGATGATTCAGTGAACAGCAAAGCTTCTCCCCAAATCAGTAACCACCCATTCCTGGTGCCACAGGTAGGCTTTTGCAGCTGCTGCTGGTTTCTTAGCAGAGAAGCAGAACTCAGATGTTGACCACTTTTACTCATTAGATGCCCCATCTCAAATCAGCCCCTTGTTTAAATCAAGAGAAAGGCACTAGAATCACACATTGTTTTGCTCGAGGAGAAAAAGGAGCTAGAAGCAGAATATCGAGCTGCAACTGGAGAGACAGAGAAAGGAAAAAGCCTAGGACATAAAAGCAATTTTAGTTGTCTAGTTTTAGATTACTAATCAAGAATCCAACAAAGTAATCTGCACTAAGTGAAAATCTTGGCATTTACTCAACATTTTCACTAACAGTGATTTACAAATCACTGCTGCATTTGAAATAAACTTTAAATAAATCCTTCCCTTGTAGACCATAAAGAAGAATTCTCCAAAGGATGTAGAGTGTCTGTCTTTATAAGGGATGTTTCTGGGGGGATTTGGATAGCAGCACTGGACAATTGATGCTCTTTGGCAAACCTCAGAGATGCAAAGGCAAAAGCCAAGGAGGCTTTAGCTCCACTCCTGCTCAGACAAAAAAATTACAGCTTGAGAGTGAGGAATCTCCTGCAGTTTTATGTAAGGATGGCAAACAAGGATTGTGTTTGATAGACAAACAGGAAGGAAGAAATACTGTGAGCTGAAGCTCTGAGTTTTCGTTTTGTTCCATAGGTTATTCTGTTTCAGAGGGAAATAAGGAGCAGGCTCCTGCTAGTACTTCATACAACCTGCCTCAGAAAATTTTAAGGCCTGGTTGGAAGCAGGCCTAAAAATCCCGCTGGACTCAGATTTACAGCACATCAGGAGGAAATCAATGGACGTGTAACATTTTATACTGAAAACCTAGAGTAAATAAAAAGAAACAACAAAAAACTGGGAATCATGGAAACTGCTTTCTTTCACCACCCTGCAAGAAGAACAACTTTTTACTGCATGTGCTTTTATATGTACCATGTTCCAACCAGGAAGATGTTAAAAGCCAAAGAAATGGTACTTTTTCTCTCACAAGCAACAAGTCAGTTTTCCCAAGACCCTCAACAAATTTGTTCTAAAAGAAAAGGAGCAAATTTAAAGTTGTTCTTGTTTTTACCTGTGTTCTTCTTTCTCCAAGTACAACATCTGTTATTTAAAAGCAGAACAGTCAAAGAAACTCTTATTATCGGTACAGCAACTGGTAAATGAAACCTGGAAAATCTGACTTTGCTTTCCTGTCGCAGATCAAAGAACACATGAACTGAGCTGTCTGTAAAACCAGTTCTGTGTGCCTGCACTTCCTAATGACAGCACAGCTTGTCTCGCCGACTCCTGCCTTGTAAAATACACAACTTTCCTGCCAAAATAGTTTTGATCAGCAGAAGAGTTGCAGAAGTGTTTGCTGTCCTGTGGTAAGAAGACACAAAGCTGTGCTCTTGAGGCTTCTTGGAAATGCAAGAAAAACATTTTCCTTTATAATTGGATCTCCCTATTTGTCTTTCAGTGTTTCTGCTTTCTATTTTTCTCTATTTTCCCTCTACCCATGCCGCATCAAGTTTTCTTTCTTTTTTCATTTTTAGTATTAAGAAGTTGTTTTTGTACTTCAGCCTCTACAAAGCAGCCAGAATCCTGACTGTCAGCAGCGATGTCTAGACATGGTAAATCCTTAAATTCAAAGCCTTTGCGCTTCAGAGAGAGAAATGCAGCCCACAGAGCTGCTCATGTTTTCCCTGCCCCACTGTCCTCCTTTTCACAGCTGAAATACAGGAGATTTCTGGGACCACAGCAAAAATGCAATGCAAAAGCTGAGAGCCACAGAGCACCCTCTGGCCTTAGCCCAGAGCTCCCTTTGGGATGCCCATCGCTGGCTTTTGTTGCCACAGGGTCCAGCTGCAAACGTTTCAAGCGAAGAGGAGGTGGGAATTGGATCAGAACAGCAAAGCAAACACGTGATCAGAACAGTTTCTCTCTTCTCACACAACCATCTCAAGCTCAAATTTCACTTGTCAAAGGCAAAAAGCAAAATATATTGAGAGATCATTTGGGAAATTCTCTGTCTCCATGTTTAGCTCCAGAGCTGTTAACTTGCCTACATTAACTCCAAACTCCCTCAAAATAAGGTAAAAAACACTGACTATGAAGTGCTTATGCATCTTCTGGGTTCAGATACTTCTGCAATGATCATATCACATTTTCTGGACACAAACCTTCCACAGATGTCAGGGTAAGAAACCACAAACATGTGGGTCCCAGGGTTAGTTCAGAGGTGCACCCAAAATGCAAATAAAGACAAAAGCTGAGGTAGGTAGCCCACTGGGCACAGTTGATTGGCTTTAAGAGGTGTTGATTGCACTGCTCATATTGCATGAAATTAAAAAGCTTACAAATGTTATGAGCCATTACCCTTCCATTTAAGACATCTTATGACAAGTTAGCAACATTTAATGAAATCCTTTTTTAAATGCCATAGGCAGTCTCCATGAGACTTTGCTTTGAAATACAACTTGTGGAGTTATTTCTGGAAGTTTGTTTACATCGAGGCTTCCCTTCTTGCACATCTTTGGGATACCCTGGCTTGGAAGCTGGTGGGATACTTCAGTTCCCCATTGTGCTCTCAATGTGGGGTACACAACACCTGCTCCTTACAGAAAAAAACAGGAAGAGACATAGCAGGAATTAATTCTGATATATTGGACATACCCCATCAGCCAGCCTACAAAATTCCCTGCAAAATTCAAAGCTCAGAGACTTCTGACCAATTTTTCTATGAAGGTAAAGGGAAATATTTTCATAGTTGCTGTAAAATTTACTTAACTTCCACCTTTTCAGCACACTGGAAATATCACAGAGCCACTAACTGCCCCCAGAGCGCTGGGGCAGCCAAGGTTCAGCCTCAAGTAGGCTCTCTGGATTTCATTGCTTCAGAATGAAATTTATTATTGGAGAGCATATCAGTTTTATAAATCCCCCTGGACACTCACAGCCTACTGCTGTGCACGGACTCCAATCTGCTTTGGATGGCGATGGCAACAATATCTGTGCCTCAGGTGAGGCCATTCCTGACAAAATGATGCCTTTTGCACCTTGTTCTGTCACTGCATCCTCTGCTGACTGCCAGCTCTCCTCTCTGCTCATCTTGTCTGTCCTGGCTGTGCCATCCATGGCAACCTTGCTCTTTTTTTGATGCTAACTTCTGAACCAAAAATCAGCCAAGGAGCACTGAGCTGTGAGGAGGCAATCAGAGGAGGGATCAGATGCTGATCTCGGGTAGTGAGAGATTTTTCTGCCTGAAGCTGAACTGCCCCAGAAGCCCAAGACCGACATCTCCAGAGCTGACAGGAGCTCTCACAGGCTCATGTGGATCATCACATCATGCAAAGAAGATTCCTCTCCCCTTTGAAGAAGCAGTCCTTAAGGGAACAGGGACATGCTGGGAGGTGGTGGGAGCAGGCAGGGAGTGCTGAGTGATGGCAGCATGGTGAGACAAACTGCGTTTCCTCATTTCTAGCCTGCCATGGTTTCAGTGAACATGCTGAAACCCTTAAGCACTTTGCTAGACCAAATCATCAGGAACTAATTCAATGTCCTTTTATTTCCCTGTGAACTTTGACAAAGGAAGAAAAGGAATTATTCTGTCTTCTCCCTCAAAAAAATAGCAGCCTTCTTTCATGCTATCTATCTAAAAGCTACATTTCTACTACACAGTTTGAACCTTGGACAAAGCTGCAATTATCCTGCCATCTGCATTCCCTTTTTACCCAAATGAGTATGTTATATTGCTTATAAATATGTATTTATGGCTATGAGGCAGGTATGCCCCACTGCAGGCACATGTCACTGTTTAATCCAAAGACATGGTTTATTGTTTTGCAGTGTGCATTTTTAGCTTGGAGGCAGGTAGACCTGCAGAGCAAATAATACAAAAGAGTATGGCCATAACAGAAGTGCTTCTGTGCTTTAAAATTATAGCACTCTGACTCCAGAACTGAACACGGCGAGAGGAGTACATTGGCAAAATAATTATTTATCACTCTTAAAAGCTTCCTTTAAAATTTCTATCATTCAAGTACTGGCTGGGGAAAATGTAGAGGACAGAGAAGCATATTTTATGCACTTGCTAGTCTCGCTTTTATGCTGATGAGAACTTACTAACACCAGTAAAGGGAATAGCAGTTATCAGCCCTAATTCACAACTGTGAATTTTCCAGGCCAAACAGATGCCCTTGCAGAATCCTAGCCAAGTGTTAATGACAGCCCCAGTCCTCCTTGCACTGGAGTCACCAGTTATTTTTCATGGCTTCAAATGAGGGCAGGTTTGCTCCAACAATCTGAGCAAGCACGGTGCTCTCAGAGAGACACTCCCTGCCACACTGAGCAGGACAGGGACCTCTAACAGCCCCCAAAGAAAGGAAAATAACAAAAAGACACAGTCCTTTGCCTCAGGCTTTTTTGCTTTGATGTATAGGATTTTTCTTCTAAACTCTTTTTTTTTCCCAGCTGATTAAAAATAACAAGAAGCAGACCTTCAACATGAAACCAGCTACGTACAATGAGAGATCTCTTTGTAAAGACACTTAAAAATATACTCAAAATCTGTTCAGAGAATTTTGCCATCCCTTAAACCTGTGCAACAGCAGAGCTTGGAGCTCTCCCAGGTAGAAACACTGGTGCCCATATTTAGTTCTGTATTCCCAAACCCTTCAACAGGAGAGAATGCAAGAGAGCTGAAGGGACAGGACCCCAGTCAAGTGCTTTTTACTGAAGCAAAGTCAAAGTTGTCAGGCAAATCCATATTCTTGTCTGTAAAAGGACTCAGTGTAAGAAAAAATAAAGCCCAGGTGTAAACATTTGCAAACTGAGTTTATTTTTTCTCTATCTATGCACTTGAAATGAACACTGAAAGGGCAAACCCAACCTAATCCTATCATGGCAATGTCTCTCTCTGCTTCCTAAAGCTGAGATTATCATCTCATTGGTTGTCAGACAGCTCCTGAGAGAAGTAATTCAGAGGATTTTCCTGTGTAATCACAGCACAGGATTTTATTTCTGTTGTTATCGGGATGGAAATGCACACAGCTTGTTCTCTGCCTTGCCCCTTTCAAGTTACTTACAGACCTGGATGTGCCATGCTCCAAAACATCCCAACTGCACTGAGAAAGCAAAATCTGGGCTAACTCTAAATTTCAAGCAACTTGCTTCTTAGCAGCTCATCTCACCATAGGCAGGAAAATTTCCAGTTTTAAATTTCTATTCCAATTAAGGCAATGAAGACTGAAGTCCCCTAAACTGTTGCCACTTCTTTCCAGGACATAAAATTAACGATTTCTACTGCTGGGTACAAGTTTCAGTCAAAGTTGGTCTGATTTATAAGCAAGCAGATGGTTCACACGATAGTCCACAATAAATTACAACAGTTAGAAAGACAGCTACATTTTGAGAGTGACAGTGCAGCTGAGCTACAGATGGGTTTATAGATGACCCTTCCAATTTTTAATAATCTTCATAATTTATCTGAGTAAAGAAATGTGAGAATTCCTAATGCACCTTCTTGACTAAGTACAAATCACTTTTATTCACACAGGCAATACTTCATGGTCCAGTTATCTTCTTAATTAAAGGCAGCAAGATGCTCATGTTCCATGCAAGTGGCATGGAAAACACTGTTTGGTGTGCAATATGTTCAGCTGGGAGTTCAGGATGCTCTCTACACTCCTGGAAAAGGGAACACATTTCTCTCTTTTCTTTAAAACAAGGCTACAAGGACGCAAACACTCCTACCACCAGTTCACTAACCTCCAGATAAACTTCAGGCTTATAAAATAATAAGGGTACATTTATTTGCAAGCTCTGATGCTTGAAAACATGCTCCTAAGCCATACTAAAACCCCAATATTACTGAGCCAGGATTAGGATGGGAAACGGCAGGAACAGAGATCCTCATCTGTATATAAAATCAGAGGAATTTGGGGGGGGCCATTCTTCAGTGGATGAGGGAAAAAGAATGGAAATCTGGGGGGTGTCAGATGCAGAAAGAAACTGGCTGGAAGCAGCTTTAAGAAGTGAGCTCATGTCAGTGATTTCTCTGTCCTGGGACCGAACCACATCCATCCAATCCTTCTCTAACATTTTTGTATTTCCTTCGCCGTGAGAAGCACATCTAAGTGCAACTCCTCTGTCTGCAAGGTGATGAAGGGAGCGGTACCTGCTAGGGCTCTTCAAGGTACAAACTACAGAAGCTCAGAGGTTCCCACCCAGAGATTCCATCCCCATCTCTTGGGGTGACATTTGAGCGCTTTCCCTCCTCTCCAACCCTTGATCTTCCCTTCCAGCCAAATCAATTTGAAAAAGAAATCCACTTTTAAGTGGAAAGCCAAAACTGTCATTAAAACAGAAGGCACAGCTCCTAGGAAAGCAAGTCCGTGTGTAATTTTAATTACCAACTTCCTGGGATTCAAGAGATGCAGCAGAGAAGAGGCACCAGTGACAAATTGAGGCTTTCAAGAATAATCACAATTCCCATTTTGGAGATATTTTGGCAGGGATTGCCCAGCTCTGCCTGCAGCAGGCAGTGTGGGGAGCAGCACCACAGAGACACAGAAATGGGAAAACCCAGGGCACAGAGGGCATGGGACTGCAGCCACTTACACAAAAAGTGATTTTTCCGTGCCCTTTCCAGGCAGCAGCAATGCTCCCTCATCCACTGCACAGAACAATATTGAAGTTAAATTTGATGGGTTTAAAAAATAAAATTAAAAATTAAATTATTCTATAAATAACCATCATCTGAAAGTCTTTGGAGTTTATATGAAAACATTATTTATTACTTTTTTATCTTAGGTTGTTTAATTAAACACACGAAAAATCGTATATGTCAGATTATTTCTGGGATGCTCTTTACTATGTTATTTGTCATATTGTCTCTGTTACTCTTCACATATTTAAAGCTGCATGATGCACTTCTGGAAACCCAGAGAAGATCACCACAGAATTAGTATGGATATTCATCTGTTACTGAGCGCTGAGTTTGGCACTTGATTTTAACAATGTTCATCAGGTTCAGGAGCTGCTACCACGCTTCCCTCCAAAACAGCACTGGGTCATACTATTGTTCTTTTAAAAGATAATATGTTGATTATTTAACAATATAACTATGATCTTTTGATTGACTGCAACCCTTTCATTTGCTTTCGAGAGGCCAAATTCACACACAGCACAAGAAGGCAGAGGTTGTCTGAACACAGTAAAATCTCTCCTGCTGCCCCAAGCCCAAAAGCAGTTCCAGGGTTACCACGAGCAGCCTGAAAGCCAGCACAGGTTATTCCAGTTTATTCCCAAAGTCAGAGGAGCTGCATGCATGGCTTGAGTCACTGTATGGTTAATTCAGTTCCCAGGACTCAACTACTGAAGTCAGCAGGGATGCTCCAGCTCCCAGACTGTGGATCTGGCTGGCAGCTCCATCCTCCTCCAGCTAACAGCAAAAATAACCCTGGATCGGGGAAAAAGCAAGGAACACACGCAGGCCTTTTCTCACACTTCTTGTTCCTTGCGTTCAGTAATCTGTCAATGGTGGAGAAATTACTTTCACAGCCTCGGGAAAGGGACACCTTTTGTAGCCCCTGATGTATTAAAATGTAGATCAATATGATAATATGAAAACAGTAAACTCCCCAGTAGCGAGAAGTAGTTCTCACCTCTCTTAGCAATCAAATATTATTTCCATCAATGTAACTAGAGAAAAAGAAATGTAGGTAGCAATTTGTCAGTCTATTTATCAAACCAACTGCTGCACCTGGCTCCCAAATATTTTATGTTAAAAAGTGTATGACATATAAGGTTTTACAGGTTCAGTTTTAATTCAGGGCTGAAAGCATTTATAGATATGAAGGTTTTCTTATTAAGTTTTCTTCCTGAATGATTACACTTGCTCAAATCAATTCCCAGCCATCTTACAGAGGTTACAACCTTCAATAATTAAATGGGCTATCGTATTGGCTGTTTTGTTCATTATGCTCCAAGTTCCAATTTCTACAAGAGCACTGAAATGCTAAGATAAAAAGATGTTAAGTTTATTTAATTAGCTATCTGCCATTGTTATCAAAAGGGAAGGTTGGTATCTGACTCAAATTAACACCTTAGATCAGGAAACAAGACAGATAATATCTTCTGACACGGATCCTGGAAACTGTCTTTAGTTGTTTCAGTTATTTTAAAGCTGCTCAGGACATAGAGGATTGCAGGCGAAAGAGCAAAAGTCACCAACGGCCAATGAAGTGCTGCTGTGAAAATGTTACTTCAATCACACTTGGGTTTTTCTCATTTTCAGTTGTTAACATTCTTGCCACTTTTGTAAAGCAGTCTCTCTTAGCAGCATCAAATTTTAACTACACATAATTTTGAACCAACATGAAACAGGACTGAGTAGGTAATATGGGTTAATTGCGCTAATAATCAACAGATCAGGCCCTTATGCCAAGGCACCACGTCTCTGCTATCCAGAAAAGTTGCAATTCGTTAAAAAAGATCTGGATTCCAGAACTGCCAGCCATCCCTCTGCCTCGAAAACAACAGGTCCTTCAGCTGAGGGCTGTTGAGGATTTATCTCAAAGCAAAAAGACAGCGTAAAAGCTCAGAGGTCCTGAAGTGTTTTAACTGTGGCTTACACAAACCAGGGCCATGGGTATCAACTTTGGAACTGCCCAGAGGAGACAGAGCCTGGATGAAATCCTCAAAGGGTATCCACGGCCTTGCTCCCCAAATTGTATCTGTACAGAGAGGCCAATGGCCAAAGCAATTTATCCACTGTCCATGTCACCCTGCCACTTCATGCCTTGTGTCAGGGCTGCAGAAACAAGCTCATTCCTTTCCCAAAAACTTACTGGTCTTGATCGGATTTCTTTGGCGTAGAGAGGTTTCAAGAATTCTGAATCTCCTTCAAGCTTCAGACCCTTTTCCGTGATCCTCAAGTTCCCCATTCCATCCTAAAAAACAGGCAAAAAGAAACAACTCTATTAGTTACAATTACTAAATTCACCAGACTGCCAATAGCTGGGGGTTTTTTTCCCATTGAAGAAAACATGCATAGCACTGGGAGGCACTAGAGAATGCAATTACTTGTGTTATCCTTGTAGCTCAGTTTCTGTGAAAAAAAAATCCTATTCAGAACTATCTGCAATGCCCCCCAGTAAAGCATTTACACAGATGAAAGATGTTGCTTTAAGTGAAGTCATTCTCTCCTCACAGAGAGGCAGCGATGCTCTGTGTTAACAGGAAACTATTCACTGTAATATTCACTGCCTGCCTGTATAATATAATAATATACCTGCTCATTCACAGCAAATCCCTGTAAAGAATGTGTGATTAATATCTGTACAGACACACCGGCACAGAGTGGAACGGTACCAAAATGTGTTTCACCTCTGGCACATCAAAGATCTAACTTTTATAAAGATGAGGGATTTAGGTTCATTTAGGCTGTAATTGCTTAAGAAAGGGTGTGTAAGAAACACAGCGTGGGTAGGGATTTGCACAGGTACATTTCCAGTGAAAACGACATCACACGTAAGGTACTATTTCTAAGATTCAGGGTGATTGTGAAAGTTTGCAAGGATTGAGGTGAACTGTCTTTTTCTGAGAAAAAGATAGTTTGAAGAAAACCTTTCAGCAAAAAACTGACTAAAGTCACCAAGACTGGAGAGTAACACTAGCACCTCTGTTTAACCTATAGCTGTTTCAGGGATTTTATAGGAAAGGGGAATGCACTTCGGTAGAAGGCAGAAGAATATCTAAATGACACCACGATAATCCAAGAAAACCACATGTATTTGGATATATTTCTTGCATGCTTTCCAATCCAGCTGCAAAAATGAAACCCCATCTATTCTTCCTCTCACTGCGAGTGCACCTCCAGCCCCAGATGAGCAAATCAGTGTCTTTCCAAGCGAGTGGCTAACCCAGACAGATTTCCATGAACTGCTGCCAAAAGGCCTGAATTTGGAGGGATAAAAATCAGAGACAGCGCACGGCTCAGCAGCGGCACTGGACACCTGCCAGAGGTTCTCCCGTTCCAAGAAGTGCCATTCCCAGGTAGCTCCCTGCCAAGTTAAGATTGTTCTTGCCAGAGCTTGGTGTCTTATGAACAAAGGTGATGCTGGCTGAGCAAGTGACCGCTGTCATCTCTTTTTGAACTGATTTGAGAGACAGATGCTGGAAATGCTGCTGCTCGTAGGGAGGGGATGAGAGATGGGTCATAAAATGCCACTCGCTACATTTGTTGGCCTGGGTGTAAAATACTGGCCTGTGAATTCTGGGTTGGTGGTGGCACAGAAGGGGTTCATTTATCTCAAGAAAAAGGATGGAGGAAAATGAGTGAAATATGATTATGCACTAAAAAGCCCAGATTAAATTTTGATAGCAGTATGCTTTGTGATTCGAGCGAGCAGGAATTATTACAACTATCTGCAGACCCTTGCACGTTTTGGGCTGCTAAAAAAACTCCACCATTTTTTTTTTTCCCCCAAAATAGATTATTTTAGTAAGCTTACAAGCCCTGAGGGCTTTCACATAGCAGTGTCTTCTCTGGTTTTATGAAGAGAAGTTGCAGAGCAGGCAAGCTCCAGACAGCTGCAAGGAGCATCTCTGCGGATATGCAATGCTGACCCCTCCAGGGCTTGCTCCTGGGCTGAACTGGGGCAATGCTTTTCCAGTAATATGGACCTGGGGATAAAAATGGACTTGTCAAGCCACCACTGGAGCTGTGGGAAACCAGGAATTTCAGTGGCTCACAACTATGTCCTATTGTGAATAATGATAACAGATCCAGAATTTCACTCTGCTCCTCTCGTGCATGCTTCTCTTTCTCTCCTTCATCCTCTGTCTCCCAAGTGCAGTCCAAAGGATTTTTACACATGAAAAACATACATATGGGACATTTATCTGACAGCCAGCAGGTCCTACATATCCCAAAAGAGCTATCAGGCCTACGGGACAATGTACTACAACCAAAATATCAAGGACACTTTGATTAATCAAAGTAGGTGTATTCTCTTACAAATCCATTGGATTGGAGAAAAAGAGACACTTCCCCATGTTTTGTTCTCAGTCTTTGATCCTTCTCAGCCTCCAATCCCCACTCACCTTTCCCTCCTCCTGCAGCTGCCAAAATGAATAAAAATTGCCCCCATTAGAACACATCCTCTCTCGACTTCCATGGTGTTTGGGAGTGGATGCAATGCTTAGCACTGACTTGCCAGAATTGACTCGCCACTGCTCATGTTTCTCATGATTAAAGCTGACAGCTTTTTGTGGTGACAGTCTGGGTCAGCAGGTGAAAAAACAAGCAAAGGTTATACCCTGAGTTTAACGAGTATCTTGGCCTCTCATCATACAATCACTACAAAATGATATTCATCTATTATTTCCCATTAGAAAAAAAATAAGGAGCTCACAGGATTATATAGAGGTCCCAAAATACAGATACATTAGAGATAAAACATTGTTGGAAAGACTACTTCACATGTTGTTTTGGATAAAGTATCTCCATCCTCCCTAAATTATATGGTTTAATAACAAATAAATGTCATATTCTGCTATAGAGAATAGATATGAAAGTTCCTATGAAATTTCATGGACTGTGACCTATAAAATGTAGCAGAAAACTGCCTAGAGTGACAAAGACTGAGATGTTTTATTAAACATTGTGTCTGTGATTGGTATATATCCTCATCTGCCACTCTTCTGCCTGTGAATAAGGAGAAGTATTGATTATTTGATACTCTGCCATCTGAAAATCATTGTTTCTATCCTTTTTATTAATAGACTCCTCAGCAGAGTGAATGACTTTACAGTGCAGGCACAAGCCAGCTTTGTGGGAGCTCCCAGGAGGAAAGCTCCAAACAAGTTTCCATCCCCACCGGCTTTGAATTTTTCTGCTTTTTGGGAGGGCATGGCAAAAACTTTCACATCCATTACATCATTTATGCCATCTCTCTTTTTATGCAGCGCCTTGTGCTGGACAGGCATAAAAATTTATGTGCTATTGCTGACTGCTCTGGGTTGAAAGGGGACAGCAATCCTGAATAACATAAATGTCATTCTGGTAATGCTGAATGAGAAAGGAATTTGGGGTTTTAGTAGCTTGAGAAGTACCTTATTTTTACAGCCAATTATGAATGATGGTATTACTGTCAGGGGAAGAGCTCAGCACTGATGGTATCTGATCACCAAAGCTCCTCTCTGCCTTTTGGTTGGCAGTGTGGCCATACCAAGTGGCTAAAGCCCAGCTTGTGTTTGTTTTACTTTTTAACAGTTGTGGGTTTTTGGTGTTTTTTTGTTTGGTTTTTTTTTTTTTTTTAAATTAATTGCAAGGCTGGTAGCAGGAAGATCCATTTAACAGAATACAAAAAAGAGCCCCCCTAACCAGAGACATGGAATGGCTGTGGTAAAGGCTTTAAGCTGAGAGAGAGTAGGCTTAGATGAGGTATTAGGAAGAAATCCTTCCCTGTGAGGGTAGTGAGGTACTGGCCCAGAGGAGCTGTGGCTGCCCCTGGATCCCTGGAAGTGCCCAAGGCCAGGATGAGAGGGCTTGGAGCAGCCTGGGACAATGGAAGGTGTCCCTGCCACGGCAGGGGGGGGTGGAACACAATGGTCCTTAAGGTCACTCCCAACCCAAACTTTTCTGTAATTCTACCATAAACACCTGAAATTGGTCCTGGCTGCACAGATCTGGATTGATTCCACACAGATAGGGAATTTTCAGTGCTGTCTCATTCATGGGCAGCTTTATTAAACCAGGCTGGGCTCATGCTGCAGCTTAACCTTCTCAAGAACCAAGGTGATGGTGACACACATTCACTGTGTCCCTCGGTGCCAGGATCCTTTGTACTTTACGAACAAGAAAAGCAGCCCCAAACTCTTCTGTGCTTCCTCTGTTCTCCTGGCGCTGCCAAACATAGAGGCAAATTTCCTTTTTCTTGAGGTCTTTCTAAGTATTTTAAGGACACTGGTGACGGGTGACAGATTGCTCCAGCTGTCTGCTGGCCACCACCAGCTCCAGTGGGTGTTTCCCCCTGGTTTTCCCTGCTCCTCCATCCCTTTCCAGTTTTCAGGAGGCAAACTGTTGGCAAGGTTTGTCTCTGCACAGGAGGTAAGCATTTATTTTTTTGCTAGGAATAAACTGAAGTTATGTTCAGCAATGTCCTGTGGGAGAGAATTATCTTTGGAGACTGCTCGTGTCAGGTGGCTGAAACACCTGATTATCGCTGCTTGTATTATTGATTGCTGTGCTCTGCATTGCTTCCAGATATGTGCAAGTTATTACACAGCTCAATACATCCAGAGTTAGGAAAAAACCCTCAGCAAAGGCAAGTGACCTGTTTTTTTCCCCCTCCTGGGAAGATATCTGTGCTGTCCTTTTTCTCTCTTGACTTGACATTAAATGTTTCCAGATTCCACAGATTCAAGGAAAGTCTGTGCAGAACACATTGCTGCCAGTTCTTCACAGCCTCAAACCTGTTCTAATTGCATCTGCCCTCCCTCCTTCTCCTCATTTTCCTCAGCTAATTTGTCATCTTAATAAGGATACCAGTATCCAGCTGTGCATCAGCAGCAATATTTTCCTATGGAAACCTCCTACCAGCAGCACCAGTCCCATAAAGGGAAATCTGATTACACAGCATGGTCCAGAGCTGCACAGTCTCCAAGGTAAGGAGACAATGTGTGAAAACTTCCTCTGGCACAACACCTTGCTCTGAGACCTCATGTACAAACCCAGGTTTGTGTGGCCAGCAGAGAAAACCAAGTCAACATAGCATTACACAGCATAATTAATCACATCCTGTGTGCACAGATCCAGGATTACGCTGTGAACTGCACTATGAGGTCTCATGTCCACAACTGGAATCATCTCCCTCTGCTCATTGATCTCAAATGTCCCTGTCTGATGTCTTGCTGGTAGCATTTGCCTTTAAAGGTGGCAGGCACAGGGCAGGAGAAGCTGTGCTGAGACCTCAGGGGTGAAGGAAGGTGACCCCAAGTGCCTTGGATCACTGCAGCACAGAGTGCATCCCTCTCCAGGGAAGGAAGGGGACGCTGATGGAGCACAGCTAAAATTCTGCAGCTCTTTGGCGCACTAAAACAACATTATAAACGGCAAGAGTGACAATCAGCTAACTCAGTGCTCCCTGCAGAAGGCTCCAACCCAAACCTCGTGACAGCCTGTGAGGATGCACCTCTGAATAATCTCTGGTGCTGCAGCCATCAGCCACAGGAGACATGGAGCTGAATGAACACAGGCCAGCTGTGGGAGTCACCCACTGCAAAAAGACCTCTGGAGGCTGATGCTGAAGTTGGATGGGCTCTGTGGCCACTTTTAGCTCCTTCCATAGGTGTGAAGTCACTTGTGATAGCTACAGGAAAATCAGGCAGTTTTTAGCTTGTGAAGGAACTTTGTGCAAGTGGAGGAAATTGCCTGCAGACCATTATGGTTAACGTAAAATTCAATGCAAATAAAGCCCATGCAAAGCTCAGAGCCCCTCCTTTCCAATGGTGACTCCTGGTTTTGGGAGCTCCTCTGCAGGGCTGCAGAAAATGAGAGGAGAGGATACAATGGGAAGAGCGCAAGAACCGAAGGGACATCTCAGCCACAGCAGTGAGATCTGGTGCAGAACATCCTGGCTTCATTCCCATCAGGCCCACATGCCATGATGGCATTAGGGATGATTTCCACATGCACATTCCCATAGCAGCCTTGCCCTCTCTGTCCTTTCCACACTGTCCAGGTGCCCCCAGAGCCAACACTGTTTATGAGGAAAGGTACTCAAGGAGCCCATGAAGCTCTCGTGGAAGGCAAAAGACACTGATAAATTGGCTTTACTGGAAGTTGAGTAGAAAAGTCTTAATGAGCAGGAAGAACAGGCTCAAATGGTGGTTTTCCAATTACTGTTTCAAGTAAGTTACAACTGACCAAAGCAACTAAATCTCGCCCCTTGAAACAATTCCAAACTAGTGCTGGAACAATTTTTAAACAAATCCTTCAGCCAGAGCTTGAAGAAAGCTCAGCTCTGGATTTACTGCACAGTGCTGGAATTACTCTAGGCAGGAGGTATTTCTTTCCAAAGCAAAGTGTTAGTGAGTTTATTCAAAGTATGGTCAGGTGTGGTACCACAAACCCAGGATTTCTATGAATTAAGCCACCCCCATGTGAGAGTACATTTTGTAGGGAAAAAATTAGCAATCCTTTTGGGGAAATGATTATGAGTCCCAGCATTGTTGCTACAACCCAACCATCATATACAGAATTCCTCTCTAGGGTAATAATTTCCCTTTCCATTGGTACAGCAGGGAAGATATGGAAACTTGGCTTTCACTCCTCCAGCTCCTTGTTACAGAGCACTTTGGCACTGCAGCATTATAAAATCAGCCATGTTCTCCTGAGCACTTTTCTGCTTTTTTACTCCAACACAAATAATAAGGTTTCACATCTTATCATCAACATGTATTCCAAATGTGTCCCTTGAAATCTCCATCTTTTTTAGTCTCGCTTATTACCATAATTATGCTAACTGAAACGGAAAAGTCCCATCCTGCAGAAATTTGTGCTCACTCAAAAGTGGGAAAAAAAGATTTTTATACTCGTAGGAACAAGAAGTCTTCCAATGCAGTGATTTAATAATAAAATCAGCACAGAAATTCACTGAAGCAGAGGACGCAGAAACAGTTCTTATAAATTACGGCCTAATGCTCTTCAACTATGATAATCTGTCAATCAGCAAATGAAGGACAGAACAAACACTTCTTTTTTCAGAATATAAAGATCTTGGACACAAAGTCCTCTGTGGCATCGCTTCTCCACGTTACACCAAGGCTGATTGGACTCACTCATCTTTATAGTGCTGGAAGAAGTTCCAGCGAGAAAAAAGAATTTTTTTTCCTTTATGTTAGTGGATCCCTTTTGTTTCTGCCTTACAGTCTGAAGTCAGATTTTTCTGACTAACTCAGCATTTAGCAGCTCCCCCAGCTAGCAGTGAAGCTGTGGATTAAGGCATGAAGAGGAAAGCACCAGGTCTCCTGTGGCGTGTCTGAAGGTGAGCTCTCAGAAACAGGGCCAATTATTGGGTCATTTCTGTCTGATGTGAACATGCCAAAACAACTCAGGGCCATTAATTAGAGCACAACACCACGTCTGGGCAAAGAAACAAGGCCCATGCAAACACGCTCTGGTTTCAATCCCATCCAAGATCCACAGCAACACCCCAGAGAGCACAAAGTGTGGGTGGAAAGAGACCCAGCAGGGCTGTGAGCACTCTCACAGGTCCCATCCCCAAGGCATGGATGATCCCATCCCAGCAGAGGGATTTTTGGGGTCAGGACTCTCACAGGTCCCATCCCCAAAGCACACTGGATGATCCCATCTCAGCAGAGGCATTTTTGGGGATCAGCTGCACTGAGCTCCCCCAGCCCCACCACATCTGTGTGATAAACTCGCTGCTGTGGCAGCACCAGCCTGCACAGAGGGGATCATGATGGGAATGTGTATTTTCAGTGGATTCATTCACACTCCTCCACTATTTTCTCTGTTTCCAGAAGCCAGGAGAAACAAGGGTGGGCAGGGAGGAATATTTTCAATGCCCCTCACTTAATCACTTCTGAGCCCCTCTTCAGCCAATATCAGCATTTAACTGATGAGCTTGCACTTGAAGATAATCACCCCATGCTACCTGTGCAGTCAGGGGAGAGAAAATGGCAAAAGGGCCCATCCAGAACCCAACTCACTCCCTGGAAGAGCTTCTTACCAGCTCCTGTGGAGCCCCTCCAAGGTGACTTAGGCACCTTTTCTGGCTGCCTACAGATTGCTGCAATAAACCTGGGCCTCGGTGCAAAGTGCACGAAAGTCACCAGGACTCAAAAAGGAAACAAATGGGTTTTACCAGGCAAAACAATAAACAGGCATCATGAAATAAAGCATACTTTGAAAAATGTTATTCCAACTGTATCCACATAGAGTGACTTTGGGAATTATTTTGATGATTTTTGTTTTTAATTCAAGACTCATACTTTCAATAAGAGATAGGAGATTGAGGACGTTCAATTTATTTGCACAGGTAGATTAAAGAAAATTTCCTTTAAAACCAAATTCTCTTTTTTAAGAGGAATCCATAGTCCCATTCTTAAGAAACTGCCCTCATGGCCAAAGAACTGCCACTGAATTTTATACCTGTATTTGTCACCAAAAAATGTAAATTATTTTGCTCTTTCACTATCAGAATATACTGAAAAATAATTTAAACTGTCTTCCAGACTTATCTATAGCGTGTCTTTGACATTGTTTGCAGCAAGGGAGGCTCTGGGGATGGCAGAGAAATGAGGGAACTGAAAGTGCTGCTCCCAGAGAGGCTTTAAAAAGTATATTGCTTCTATTGCTTTTTGAACAATTGCCAGTAAATAATTATTCATAGATAGAGCAAAATATATAAGTATGTTTAGGATCCCTCACCACCACAAATGGTGGGCAAAGAATGAGATCTGATCTCTGGAGTGCATCTACTGATTTCAAACAGCTCCATCCATTTACACCCACCTGGTACCTGGCCCCGGAGCAGCAGGAGGAAATCATGGATGGAGAGAATGGTTTGGGTTGGAAGGGATCCTAAAGACCACCTCATTTCAACGCCCCTGCCACGGGCAGGGACACCTCCCAGCTAGAGCAGGCTCCCCTCAAAGGGGAAACTGAGGCACAGAGTCAGGCAGCCACAGGAGAGACCTGAGCCAAGGGAAGCACTGCCAGGGCTTCTCTCTCACCCCCTGTGTGTGACAGTGCTGCACCTGAAGAACTATAAATATCCTCATGAGAAACAACAGGTTCATTTCAGCAACTTCCAAACGCCAATAATTCAGACTCCAGCTACTCTCATCTCCCTGCAGTTTGCATTCCTCTGCCTCCTTGCCAGAAGGTGCATTATGCTCAATGCCCCTTGTCTTCTCCACAGCTTTCTAATGCACACTCCAAAGTGTTTGCTAGACTAAAACCAATGACGATTATACAGCAAGGGAACCAGGAACTTGCTGGTCATCAACTCAAATCCAGAAGCCTCCTGCAAGACAGCACTCCCTGAGGCAATATCCAAAATTATCATCACGGTAGTTCACACATTCGCAAAGCAACACTGAGATGATTTTCCCACTGTTTACTTTCTGAGGAAAATAAAGGCAATAAGGCTTTTATTTTTTTTTTTGTATCCAGAACTCATGCGTGGGGTGCTTTAAATTTCAAACTATTTATTGAGTGGGCGCTTACTGAGTCATAGGGGACTTTTGCCAGATGCCAAGAGATTCTCTTGGAATTCAGGAGTACAATATTATGTGTGTGCAAGTCAGGTGGTTACCTGAAATAGCCAAAAATCACATGCAAAAATATACAGCTGGCATCAGCAAGTGACAACAGAGCAAGAGACAGCAGCTTTTTGAAATACTTTTTTAAACAGAGGGTCTTAAAGCCACAGGAAAATGATTGTTCTTACTGCGCTTTGGCCTTTAGAGAGCAGAGCTCTGTGTGCCCCTTCATTACAGAAATATGCCTTCTTTGGGGATATTAGCATTTCCTCCTTATTCTGCTCCTTTTTGAAACATGACACCAGCAGAAACAAATGCAGTGACTCACAACCTGCACAGTTAGTTATTAATTTATCCACTGCGTGAAACCTCACCTCAGCTTTAAAAATCTTTTTCGCCAGCACCAAGACCCTTTAAATCACAAAATCTTTTGAAATAAATACTAAGTGTCTCCGATCTGGATTTGCTTTATCACAAAACACCTTTGAACCTTCCTGCAGGCCAAATGCATTTTGGACACGAGCTGCTCCTGGGCACAGTCTTGCAGCAAAACCCTCCCGAGTCAGAAGTAATGCTCCCTCCCTCCTGGCTGGCAGAATGGGCAAGGGTGAGCAATTTAAACATGTTGTATTCTCCAGTGGGAGTCTGCTGCAAGCTTTGGCAGAAGCCCCTGGTTATGCTCCCTGGGACCTTTGCAAAGAAAATAAACAAAGCAGTGGCAGGAGGAGGATGCAGACTTTGCAGGGAGCTCAGTCCCACAGGGCAGCCCCAGCGCTTGGTGTGATTGCAGGCAGGGAGATGGCATCAGGCTAAATTAAAATAATGCTAAATTAACATTAAAGTCACGAACTCGGTGAAATGCTTTTGGTCAGCCAGTTCTGCTGGCTGGAGGTCACTGGGATGCTCTGCAGGCAGAGTGGCGCTGGCTCAGAGGCAGCAAGAAGCAACTCAGCTCTGCACCATGTTCCAGACACGGCTCTGAGGGTAACCTAGACTTTTCTTAGGCCTTTTTGGACATTTTGGCAGCCTGTGCTTTTTACTGTCTGGGTAAGATCTTTCTTTCCAAACATAAAGGACCTCTGGGGGATAATGACACATAATCGCCAACTGCTGCACTTGGTTAGGGACCAAAACTACCAGAAAAGGAACTTTTATCCATTAAAAGAACAAAAAGCACAGAGCAAAACATGCTGAGGGAACAGTAGTATTTCCCTTTGGCTGTCCTTTGGTGAGCATCCAAATCCTGTCTTCAGTCTGCCTGAAGCCACCAGGCTTTGGTCCCTCTCTGCACACCTGCGGCTCAGCCCAGGACATGGCTGTGACATCATCTCACCTCCTCTCCTTCCCATCCACCCAAATCCTAAACAACATTTCCCTCTCTTGTTTTGCCTTTCCTCGCTGACCTACTTGACAATGTTAGTGAATTTAATCTCAAAACACTCAGGGATAGAGGGCAAAAAATATTTTTCCCAGGCTACCGATAAAGAACGTCGTTTCAGGGAGCTTAAATGGCTCAATGGGACATTTTGGTGACCAGAGGAAATTTAGAACCCTATGATAAATTTGGGATATTAATGTAAGAATAAAGTCGAACTGCTAGAAGCAATATCTTATTGACAAAAGTGCTAGAAAGCTGCAAAGGTAATAAACCAGGAATTGAGATGGATTACTGGGGATATGCTTTTGAATGTATTACTCAATGGCAGCTGTCGGATACTTTGTGAATTTTACCCTTACATGCCTGGATAAAATATTGCACCTATAAATATCCTTCCTGAATGGGACTATTAATTAGAGTAACTATGCTAAATGTGGTCAGTGACCTGTTATCGAGGCAGAGATACCAGTGTTAATTATTAATTGGTTATTTATGTTATTAATTGGTTAATTATTCTAATTGGTTATTTCCAGTCTGTCTTTGTTGACACTGGAGAAAATGTACAGTTTATAACTATGGCTACATATCATGGCTATTTTCTCACTCATGGTTTATTAAAGAAAAAAGTCCAGTTTCTTCCTTTCAGTTATTGGTGAGGCGTTAAAGACATGAGCAGTGTTGGCAACCGCTGCAATACACTCTGTTTCTCCAGAAAACCCTTGAAACATATCTGAAATGGGGAACAAATATCTAACCTGGGGAATGGGACCAGCTCACCAGAATGCATTCCTATGGGCTGACTTTTGCTATATCAAACAATTTCTAAATTATGAAATGTATGACAAAGAATTCCTACTTTAATTAGTGTTCCAAGTGTCTGTGGGCTGTAGGAGACATTCCTGAGAAAACCATGTTTATTATTCTAAGGCTTTGAGATTATGTCATGATGTTTATTTCCAATATTTGTTACCAAATGCTGCACATCAAAATATTGCATGGCTTTGTCAGAAGTCCCAGAATTTGTTAAAATGAAAAACATTCCCTATATACAAGGTATTTCTGTTAAATGAAAAAACTTAAGTATTTCCTCATGGTCAGCAGCATCCCTTCCTAAACTGAAGAAAAAGATGAGAAAAAACCCCACAATTCTTATAAAGTGGCAGTGGAAGTCTTTGTAGCTTGAAAGACTTTTTTTAGGAGTAAGCTTGAAAGATCTGTTTTGGAGCTGAAAATCCTCTGTATATAACTTAAGGATAGTTTGAGTTATTTTGGGCAGAATTTTAATTTTTGTGAAATGATGAAAGAACCAAAGGAATATCTCAAAAGGCAGACTCTACTGAAGGAAAACAAACATTAGAACACTAATTATATAGACACAGGGAGTATTTCTGCTAGTCAAAAAAATAAACAGAAAGAAAATTGGGATTCAGCTGCAAACTCATTAACAACCTGTACTTTCAAAGCTTATTGATGTGTCTAGGGCAAATATATCATAGAAATAATGAAATTTACAGTAAAGCTATGGAAAGCCAAAAATATAATCTCTCTGACTCAAACCATCCCTCATTCAGCATTTCTCTGATCTCAATTTTTTTTTTTCCGTTAGCTTGGCCAACTCTTCCTCATGTACTATGAAATTCTGCAATGAATTTGCTAAAGTCCTGCTAAAGGTTGGGGTTTTTTTTACTTTCATCCTCCTCTGTCACAATCATGAGTGAAGAAAATCTTATGTAATTTAAGATAATAATAGCTTCGCTTGTTAAATATCAGACTAAGTATTTCTGGAAAAGCGTTGGAAAGTAACATCAGTAAATAGAGAAAATAGCAGGGTATAAAATTCTTATTAGTAATTAATTTGTCTCTTTCAAGACAGCTCCCTGAATGATGTGCAGGTAGCTGAAATGAAACACATTAATTGCATTTAATTTATAGCAGAGTTTTTTTTCGGAGCCTTTGCCTGTTTTAAACAGGTTAAAGTACCAAGGGTGTGTCAAGAGCCCCCAAGTCACCTCCAACAAAACTCTGCCTCCTCTGAATGGCTCTGTTTGCTCTGACGTGAAAGAAGACTCTGCTAATACATTTTTCCCACACCACAATTCGTGGCTCAAGAGGAACAGAGTCCAAATTTCAGCACTTTCGGATGGATCCTTCCAGCTGGAATCTGCCACGGAAGCTCCATGGAGGTGCGGAATGGAGAGATGCTCTTCCCTGGGCTCGGGGCAAGTGACCTTGCGGCTCCCTGCACAAAACTGACTTACACAGGACAAATTTACCCTCATGAGCCCTCAGCTTTTTCATTTCCCTTGTCCTAATTTCATTACCTGCCGTCCTTTTCCTGTGAAACCATATTTTACTTTAAAAAGGCTCTGAAGAGCAAACGCAGCCATCGCTGGACAAACAAGCGCAGACTTTCAGAGAAATCTTGCAGCAGTTTCTCATTTACACTGAATGATCTCCCCTTTGCTACAGCATCAAAAGTAATTTCTTTGCCTGCTTAGTATCTAATTTTTAATCTGTATTTTTCTGCTGGCTTTCTAAAGAATTTCTTGTTTGTTAAAGTAAGGCAGTGATTCCTAAATCACTGAAAAATAGAATCTTGTTTAACTTAACTTTTGGATAATGCAAACAATTTACATATATATTTACTTTTTAAATCTTCCTCTGGCTATTGAATTGTACATTATTAGTGTCTTGTTAAGCTCTCTATAAATCTTTCAAAAAGAGTCACTTAAATCTGTGAACTCTCCATGTTTTGGCTCCTAGCTGCATTTGGGACTACATTCAAATATTTGTGTTCCTCGAGTTCCAAGAAACATCTTATCTGTCCCTATAATCACCCAAGGAATTTTGCATAAAACAGCCTTTTATTTTCCGAACATTTGGCAATCAATTTCTCTTTCAGCTGATAGATGCAGACCCTGGTTCACTGGTTAGCTGCTGCCTGTATCCAAATATTCCCCTCCCGAAGAAGCCGGAGGGGAATATTTGGAAGGGAGGATATGGGAAGGGGAATATGGGAAAAGGGAGGATGGGCATGACACTGCTGAAATGTCCTTTCTCCTCCCCAGTGCCTGAAATTTTGGTGAAAGCCAGTCTCCAATTTAGTTCAATTAGTTCTCTAATGCAACATGAATTCCACCTCATAGACTTCAAACTCCTGTTTATTGCTCACATTGTTTTAAAGACCCGCAGTTAACAAAAGCTTGTGCCATGGTTAATAGGGGCAATATCTTTAATTGGCATAGCCATGAAACATCAACAGCTGTCCTTGGATTATCTACAGAGTGTCTTTCACTGGGAATGGGACTGGAGATGAATGCCTATTAATTCAAATTAATGAATGACCTTATGTATCCTAGTGTGGACATCCAGTAGATGCTTGTTCAGCAAAACTAACGGGCGTGTGTTTAATTGTGGTTCATTCTGGGCTGATCCATTAACTGTTGTGTGTCTTCCCAAGAATGCACGTTCATTAACTCTAGTTAATTGCTATTCAATTACCTTGAGTTATAATATGTCCCTAACCACCAGTGCAGACAGACCCCCTGGAGATTTCATGTACTTCAGCCATTAATTAAGCCGTACCGTATATTGTTGGTAACTGATTACATCTACTTTTGAAATAATAACTTCACAGCTACACTTAAATTGTTTCCTATTAGGATTTTTTCAAATCTCCGATATAGGGTAATTGGAGTGGTAACATTTCTTCCTTGCAATAAAGCACATTTGGTTATTATTATTACTGCACTTGGCCAAAGATGTTCCATGTCATAATTTTTTAAAAATATAACCCACTTATTTAGATGGAAAGAACAGCTTATATTCGACCTGATTATCTCAGAATGATACTCATGTGATGACAGACATTCAGTAAATTTTTGGAGGTTTTCACTTCATTTTCAAGTGTTTTTAAGATTTTTTTCGACAGCCTTTCCAGTACCTTACCATTCATGTTTTGATATTTTTGGCTCCTGCTAACAGAAACCCAGCACAGCCAAAACCTTTCTTTTCACAAACTACAGCAATTCTGATAAACAACAGTGAGGAACAATTGACAAAGACCTCAGAGAGTCATCACAGCAAGAAACTAAAGCTTTTTAATAATAAAGCACGGCAGCGAATGAGTAATATGCTGGCATCCCTCTCCAATACTGAAATGTATTTAAGAGAAATAAAGTGATCGATACCTTCCCAGTATTTGAAAAGAAAACAGAACTTAAGGCCTTAGGGTGCAATTTCATAAAAAAGAGAACTAATGTAAAATTTTCTTTTCATTTAAAACCCCCCATTAAAGGTAAGAAAAAAATAATTAGTCAGAGCTAAGACCAAAGACAAAACTGTAGCAATAAATGTTTTTAAAACTGGTAAATGCCATTCAAATATATTTCTACTCAATATTTCTTCCTTAAGCTAATGGAGCCCCTCCTGGATACTTCTATCAGATTAAAAATGAACTATTGAAAACTTTTAAAGTTGTTTTATCCAACAACCCCTCAAAAGCTTCTGCCATGACCTGGGGATGGGAGGAGGGGTCCCATCCAACACTCACCCTATGAAAAGCTCTCCGTCCCAGAGGAGAATTTTATCACACCATCAACAAAGCAAAGATACTGTAAGCATCCATTTCCTCCTAATATTCTCTAGGCCATGCCAAGAGAGAAGTTTTGCCAATTTTGAAAACTTGCTGAAGTTCTCAACTTCTAAACAAGTGGAACTGGGTTTTGGATGCGTGTGTGGATGCCTACCCAGCTGCTGCCAGAGCAGCTCGCAGCTCTCCCAGTTCTGATCCTTGCCAATCTGAGAAAAAACAATAAAATTGTGGTTCTGGGGTCTTCTGTGTTAACTGGGAAATGGGCAGAGATGGCACTACTGACTCTGAACCCAACTCAGCAGACCAATGGATCCCTGGAGGGCAACGGGAATAGAAGTGACAGAAGAAAAATGAGTGAAGGATAAATGAAGCATTAAAACACCCAGTTTTTCTGGGAGTATATTTAAAACAAAACACATATAAAAGCAGCAGCAGATTTCTTTGTTTCTGAATCACAGACTCATAGAACCATAAGATCTGTGGCTCTGATAACAGCCATTAAACCATGGAAAAATGAATTGTGTGCTTCTGCTCACAGGGGTGACAGAAATCTGAAGGAAAACACGGCTCTTCTGGAGTGACAGAAATTAGAAGGAAAACACAGCTCTTCCCTCCCTTGGGCCACACTGCAGGGAAGGTGTGGAGAAGTGGGGCAGGGCTACAGCACTGTAGGGAAGACACTCAGGCAGGAGATGATCCTGGATGCACCAGAAGAGCTCCAGCCCCTGCTGCTCTGCTTCTCTTGCAGGGCATTGCATCCAGAGTCACCTCACTGAGCCCCAGGGGCTGCAGAAATCCTGATTCACAGAGCTGGGGTGAGCATCAGCCATGAAAACCACGTTTAATCCTCTACTTCCCAATGTCATTGATCTTCGGACTCCCTTTTGCCAACAAATTTCCTTCCCCCTCTGTTCCTCCCTTCTTCTTCTTCGCTTTGCAAGGCCCCAAACTAAGCTAAATATCAGACTACATGAGTTAGAAACATGTGGGGCTAAAGTACAAGGAGTTTTTGTGCAGGGTACAAGGAGTGTGTATAGAGGGTACCAGGGAAGGGAAAGGGTATAAAAATATTTTAAAAGGGTATAAAAAGAAAAGACAAAAATCACCGGCGTCAGTACAGTGATGGATTATGGCCCTTTCAGTGCCAGGAGGAAGAGCCAAGGCAAGGAGCAGAACACGGCACTGGCACTGTTAGAGCAGCCAAAAAACAATAGCAGCTCACGGTGAATCTAACACAAGGCTCCCATCACCATCAGCTCTTGCCAATCTCTAATATCAGCATAAAAGAAGGGGAAAGTTTCCAGCTGTACACGGCCAACGAGCTCCCTCTGTGCTCCATGAGCACCTTGGGAAGCTGGGGCTCAGTGACACTCCCCTGGAAATCTTTCAGTGTCTCTGATCCCCTAGAACAGAAAGGCAACCCCAATCCCCTCTGCAATCCCCAAAGCCATGCAGTACACATCTTCCCCCACACTGTAGAAGACCTCTTGGTGCAGTTCCCAGGGGAACAAATTTCCATTAACTTCCCCCAAGGGAGACAGTGGGAATTGTCCCAACGCGCCAGACCCAGCTCCCACATGTGACACATGGCACCTGCAAAGCATCAGGAGCCACAGCCAAATCTACAAAATTTTTCAGGTGCCTTTAGCTAAAACTCAAGCAATTAGTTAATATTCTCTTTCTCCAAATGATTCTTATGAGTCTGAAAAGAACCACATGCCATGGTCAGTTCGAGGCATCAATGTATCTCCCTTTATGAAACAAGAACAGTTAGGATTCCTCCAGGACTGCTTTGCCCATGTGTCCCAATTACATGGGCTCTGTTAACACCTCATGGTACAGCTGCAGAATTTATTCACAAGCATTTAAAAAAAAATAAATTTACATTTCCAAAGTCACGCATGCTGTTGATTCATTTATCCCAAATTAAAAAGCTTCATCTTCATCTTTCTTTCCCAAATTTAACTTTCAGCATTTTAATTGTTTCTTCCTCCATTGTTAGATCAGTATCAATCATCATCTTCAGTTACCAGAACTCACATGTTCCTGAAAATTATGTTAAATTTAGATGCTAATGAAAACTGTTTATGCTGGTTAACCACAGAAATGAAACCTCTATTGCAATCCATAAAACTGTTAGTTATAACAAGAAACCTTAATTTCTACCTCAATCTCCTTTCTACCATCTGCTCTCCTCTAAGACTAATCCCAGAAACCATAGACTAAACAAACAAACAAACAAACAATAAAAAAGGTAATTGTTAACTTGCCTTTACAGCACAAGAGACATTAAAAGAATTAAAACAGATCCATTAACCATTACACTGAAAATTATGATACAAAGCAAACTAATCCATGAATGCCAGCATGTGCTGATATTCCTTCTCTGCAGATGTTTTCCCAAAAAACAAACCACACATTCTACATAGAAATAAATAATTGACCCATAACACCCACTGAACAATCTCTATCCTCTAGGAAAGAATAAGAGGAAAGACTTCCAGCCATTAAAAGAAATATAACAAATACAACCCACCACAGTAATAGGTGATAATTATTCTTTCATCTAAAGCACCACACGGTTAATTATATACAATTATTTAAAATATTTATGTTTCAAATAATATTTGCGCTGTCCAACCCCTCAGAACTGGCTGTGTGAAATGCTGAGGCTGCAGCCACATCTGCTGTTCCCAGATGTTTTTCTCATGGGTCACCATGTGTCGTTGTACAATTACAGACACCATCATGTTCTGGGAAATGCTGCATCAATCAGCATCAACTTCCCTGTGTGGTGGCATGGAGAGAGCTAAAGGCAGCCAGTTTCAGGATGAAGGACCATATTTAAAATGCACTCAAATGGTCTAATTCTCCAAATACAAGCTCTCATTCCACTTATTATCTAAATCCAAAATCTAAATAGAATGTGGGTTTGGAGAAGGTTAAAATTATAACACAGATCTAATACAGTGTTTTAATTATTTTCTGTGCTACAGCAGTCAGGTGATCTTAGAGAATCATCTTCCCTTTTTATTGGGTTTAGATGAGATACAGTCTGATAAGGTAATTCACTCTGCACTGTATTTTGCTTCTCAACAGTTGAAAATGTCTGTTTCTTGCCTTTTTTTCTCTGATCTGCCCCAAAAGGACACTCAGTGCATCTACAGTATGAACAGAATTGTGCCATTTGTGCCTTGCACATTGGTCACGCCCCAGAGAAAATCAGACAAACGCAGCCACGCTACACCACCGCCACACAAAGTCCTGTGAAGGAAGAAGGCAATGAGCTCATTTGGGCAATAATGGGAGAGTGTGGCTTGTGCCATCTGGAATGCAGAAGGAACATCTCATTCCCTCCCTGCCTTCCCCTTCTGAGTCCCAAACTCCCTGCTCACCCCCCAACATACAGGAGTGCAGGGAGACAGTTTGGATCCCTTTTGGGATGGATTTGCATCTTTAAAATAAATTTTTTTTTAAAACGTACATCATTCTCTTTATAATCTGGACAATTTAGTCAGGAGCTACAGCCTACCTCTTGACTGAGCTAATTCTCCAGTTATCTTATGCACCTTCTTTAATGAATACATGTTCCTTTGATTAAATTAACATTTTTGTCTACCTAATTAGCCTGAAAAACCTGTGCTGAAGCAATCTAAAAGTGACTTCATTACTGCTCATTGGTGCATGTTTGCTACCCATCACTGTCACCTCAACAGGTGAAGGATTAGGAGAACATTAACTCCGGCTTATTTGGTTTTCCACAGCCAATCCAAGCCTTCAATCGACCCGCTAGGACAGTGACAGATGTTTTAATTATGTGGCTTCATTCATTAATGCTCATTTGCCTGGCCAGCCAGGTTTGTGGGTCTGAGGGACAGTTGAAACAAAAAAAAAATTAAATTAACCAGCTTAATTACCTTCTTTCATTTTATTCTTCAGCTCACACTGCTCCCAAGTAATGACAAATTGAAAATATAAATAAAACCCAGTTAATGCAGACCAACGAGCTGTAAGGACGCTCGCCACAAGATGCATCACTGCTTGTCTAGGAACATAAGCACAAGTTGCTTAACAGGCACTTACTGTACATTGGTTAATGAAATCATACCAGAGCTAATGAATATATATAATTGGGTAGGCAGCTGCCACTAAAGGAAGAAAAATGTTAGTGAAACCATCTTGCTAATTCAGTTTGCAGAGACAATTAGAGAAGGCCCTTGAAGACAATTCGACAGACCCCTGCTAATGCTGTGACTACTATTGATTATTACTTGATGATATCATGCTGCTTTTTCCTGACTGGTTTCTGATAGAAACCCCATCCACCATGAAAATACTAAATAAATAAATAAATTAATATAAACTTCAAAAAGAAATTAAATAAATTTTAAATACACCGTATTAAAACCCATCTAAAACAGTGACTGACACAATTCAACCTTCTGGGATTGCACTCATCAGTCATCAGTTACAATTACATCTAATGTAGAGGCAAAAATGTGTATAAAATAATTTTTTTACTGAATGAATCAAATCTTTGGTGATAATTATTTCAATCTGCACTGCAAATCTGGAATAAGGCCTTGGAAAACCTGTGCCAGTGAATCCACTATAGAACAATATTTATCACAAACTCTCCTTTTTGCTTTGCTCTTTCACTATCAGAACTTGCATCACTAAATGTCATGCTTCAATGAAAATATCTCTTCCTTCATCCTCTTCTAGAAACCCTTCAAAATAAAAAACTTCCATGTTGTTTTATGTATGGCATTATATGGAATCCAACATCTGCATGGGGTGAGAAAGTGCCTCTGAGGATTTTTTTTAAAAGTTCATTTGATATTTTCAGCATCACCTCAGACTATTTTTCTCCCCAGTTCCCAGTAGTGAATGACAAGAGAATTGAGGCAGACAGTTTAGAGTCTGTCTTTAGAGTTTATCCTTTTTCAAGACCACCAGACATCACGCACCTGCAGCAGACAAGAACAACCCCCACCCAACTTACAAAAAATCTGGAGATGAAAGAGCGTGATAGCTTGGTCTTCCCTCACACCATTTACTCTCCCTTCTTCTGCCTACTGAAGAACCTAAACTAAAATTCAAGCCTTCTGCAGTAAACTTTAGCAGTCCATAACTTTTCCCTATTTATGATTTTTTTTAGAAAGCTCTGGATAAATAATAAATATTGATACATGCATTTTATCAAAGTCATGGCTTTTTCTTATCTTTTCAAAGAGTTTTTTTTTCCCCAAAAAATATCCTGTGGAGACCATTTGGAGTTTGTTTTCATTTTCAGGCTCTGCTGAGCTAAGCATTTGATTCAGAGAAAATAACAGGTTTGAAAGAAAGGCTTTGGGAAACTTAAACATAACAGACGCTTATTTGCAGACATCTGATTTAAGCAAACTGAAAACCCCAGTCTAAATCCTGGAAACCATAAATGTCAGCCAGCTAGAACAGAATAATAACCACTTACAGATGTGGATGCACCTAGTAGATAACAGAGTTCCGGGATCGTAATATTCATATAACTGTGCTCAGTTTGCTGCTCCCGAGCTCTGGAATCACAACTGGCAGTGCCATCACTCATGTCTCAGAGCTGGGCAGATGGTTCATGGTGAAGGGACCTGTTCAGTACCAACTGCCAGATTCCATCCAGAATCAGGTGTGAACTGCTTGGGCTGGGGTTAATATCCAAGGGATTCGTCCAGGGCATTCCCAGCAGGGTAAAGGGTCGGCTGAAGGCACCTTGGGGATTTTCAGGAGAGCCCACTGAATGCAAGCTGACAACTCATACCCCTGAATCTCTTAATCTTTGAGATCACAGAATCTGTGAGATCAAAATAAAGTCACCGGCAAAACCACTGTGAAATGCTAAAGCAGCCTGGATTGGGGTTTGGCTTTTCTGCATGTCTATAATGAGGTAAAACTAAACACTAAAATAGCACCGAAGTTAGCAAAAATTTGCAGAAAATCTGAAAAATTTAGGACTATTTGTAACAAAACCCATGGCACCATAAATCAACCTGAATGCACAGAGACAAAACTAGCATTTTAATGATAAGTGTGAAATTTCAGCTTAGAAACCAGCATAAGGTCAGGCTTTTTCATACTTTCCCATGCTTTTCTCTTTACCTGCATTAGGAATAAGACACTCACAGCCCAAATCCCTTGGATGGCATTTTGCTCTTAGTCTGGGAGGTACATTTTGTTCCGTGTGCTGCTGTCCTTTGGAACTCAGAACCACATTACACCTTCACAAAACATGAGTCACCAAAGCATTATTAGGTGCACCATTTCAGCGAGGTGCTCAGGTTAACTCCAGAGCCAAGGAAAATAAAAGCAGCTTCCAAAGAGCAATTCATCCTGCCCAAGGCAGATGCCTGCTGTGGGATGTGCTAACTGAGCTCTCACTTTGGACACCTGAAACTTGGCAAAGGAAATTTCACATCAGACGTGCAATATATTCTTGATTCCTGAAGCCAATGATCTATCCCAGCGGTGGTTAACACCACTTCATTTTCTTTTTGTGCTTCTAATTACTTTTCATTATATCTTCCAACTTGTCTGAGACATATTTTGAGAAATGTTGGCAGTTTGATTCCCCCATGATTTCTTAAAATCATGGCTAAAAGCCCAATGTGACATTAATATATTTTAATTAAATTCATTACTCCATTAATTCAAAGTGATCTGAGATAGTCTAGAACATTTCTGCAGATCTCAGTGGGAACGTGGCTGAACGTCTTCGAGATGTGTGAGCTGGCAGACATGGAGATGATTGGGAGGGTTGACAGGATGCACAGTTTTTGTTGTGGGCTGCATTTTTTGGTGGCAACACCCCAGAACTGCTGTATAATGCACCATATATATTTTGTTGGGCAGTGAAACATTCTCCAAAGCTGAGTGAGAGTACACAGCAGACTCCCTGATATTTTATGGAAATCTCTCAAAGAAACATGGATGCTACATCTCTTAAAATAATCAAGAAAAATGGGTACAAACTTTGTTTATTAAATACTCCCTGATCACTGAGGTGGCGTGGGCTGGGCAAGAGAAACAGTGACCACCACCCCAAAGGGCAGCCCCAGGAGGTGCGAGCCCTCTGAGGAACCTGAACCTTCACAAGGTCACGGAAATGTCACATCTGGGAAAAGCTAAGGCTCTAGCATCAGTCACCAGAATGAGAAAAATCAATCTTGTATAGAAAGCAGCTTATTCAAGTTAGTTGTGAAACAGAAGAATTTAATTACATCACTACCTGTTAGGAAAGGGTTGTTGTACCCTGTTGATTTTGGCAAGTCAGACCACTGGGAGTTATTGAATGAGACAACAGAAGGAGAGAAAAGGAAGGACAGCAAGATGAAAAAGAAGGGGAGACAAGGAGCTAATAATGGCGCATTCTGTGAGTGGACAGGAAAGCAAGAGAAGACAAATCACTCTCTGGTCAGGGAAGCCAAGAGAAGAGATCAATAATATATACCATGGGGCACAAGTCAAGAAGAAATGCAATTTATAATGAAAGGAGGCATCATTAAAAACTTGGGTCAGGATTTACTGGGTGCTGCAACCCTTGGACCTGCTCTGGCACTGCAGCACACCCCACTCTGGTGGGGTCAGCCCAGCAAACACAAAATTTTATGCTACAAGCTCTGAGCTGATAAGCAAACACATTTAAAGGCAGTCCCTGCCCCACCTGCACGGCTCAGGGGCTGGCTGCTTGTATCAGGGCATGTATCAGCAATGCAGCGCTAAAAAAGCTCTTCAATATCATTTTGGCTGTTCTGTGACATTGATATTCATTTTTTTTCCTCGCATTATAGCCTCACTTCTGAAGTTAGAGTAGTAAAAGTAATATCCCGTTGCCACAGGGCAAAAACTTTCATTCCACGCTTACGTAGTGTGTGTTTCCACAGCAAAGAAAGTTAGTGAAAAATGGGCTTGTTAAAGGGAGTCCGCTTAAAGTTAATGTTCCAAACTTTTTTTTAATATGATGTGTGTAAGTGAAGTTTTACATCCAGACTTTATTAAGTAAGAGGAGTTGGGCCTTAAAAGTGCTATCAAAACCCTGAGGACACTGCAGGGATACAGTCCAGACTTTTACATTACATACTAATTTTTTTTTTTCTTTCTCATTCATGGACTGCTTGAGGTAAATGGCTACATGGAAAGTAAAAAGGAGAGGCTGACAGATATCAGTGTAAAACACATCCAAATATTTCACTACCCACACTGACACAGGGAAGAGCTACATCTCACATCATTGGCAGAGTCCATTTAATCTGCCAAAACCCCATTAGTAATTACTTTCATTAATATCCTTGTCCCTAAAAGGCTATTATCTTTATTAAATAATTGATAGTTCTGCCTGTCCCTTTTCAAAGGTTGTAGTCGAAAATTTTTGAGAGAAAAATCAGACTGGAAGCCTGAGCGCTGGGTGTTTGCAGCCGGAAAAAAAAAATGTTTATGTCTGTGCAATAAAAGTTTGGGCACACAGGTAACTCATCACAGCCAAATGCACTGGTGAAGGTCTACCGAGTTATTTTATCCTGCCTGCTCATATTTGTGGTGCCTGGTAATAGTTAGGTAAATATAATGAGTATTCTGCATTTAAACAGGGTTAATCTAACATGAATTCTCTCACATTTGTGGTGGACAGGATCTACTCAGCTGCACAGAATATTCCTTGGGCTTCGCTCACACACGGAAATTCTTGAAAATACATCTGAGGGCTTTGTAGGGGAACATCCAGACTGTCTCAGGTGGGCTTTACCAGCAGTGGGGCACCTAAAGAAAGCATCACCTTCTCCCTGTCACCAGTTCACCGCAATTCACTGGGGCTGTGAACAGACACACTCACATCCTGCCTCTGGCAAGAGGGATGCTATGCACTCTTTGTAAATGCACCCATTTCTCCTCTGTTTACACAACTAACCAAAACCATTTCACTTCAGAATTCACACACTTTTATGCTGTACAGCACATAAATGTTCCCATATTTACAGCTGATCTGGACAAGCAACACTAATAGTTATGTTTTGCTCCAGTACTTGCACCTCCAGCAGCAGCGATAACGCACGTGGCATCACAAAACCACCAAAAGGGCTGCAACACCGACATTTTAAAGACATTTAGATTGAGGATCTACTTTTGCTGCTGGTTGAAGTTTCAGAAGCAAGCAGGATTTGTGGCTAGGTGCTCCTGAATCTGCCTGGGCACTCTGAATGCACCTCTGCAGCTCAGGGGAGGGATGCAGTGACCTGCAGGCAGAGCCTGGGCTGGGCAGGGCCACATGGACACTGCTGCCTTGCTGAGGGCCCCAAATTGCCCACGGTCTTATTTCCAAACTCACTAAATCTGTAAGAACAAGAAATAGCTTTGGCTTTTCACATACTGTGAAATTTGCACGTACCACAAAAATGAATCCATGTTTCTCCTTAGGTGCTCACGGCACTTTACAGTTCAAAACTTTGAGTCCTTAATCAGTTCAGCCAAAACACATTTATTCAGAATATGATTTTTCTCAGCTAGATTTTGACTCAAGTCATACAAAAGAAGATCTCCTAAGCCACACAGTGCTGCACACTAGACTCCAGTTCTTGCTTTTAAGCAACTTTATAAAGAAGCCTGTCCTCCTTCCTTCCTGAAAGGAAAACCTTTCATAGTTTTCATAAAGCAGTTGAGAGTATTTAACAATTACCCATCTCCAAAGGCATGTTTAACTTCCCTCATTTATAGAGCTGCTGGACAATATTTACATGTTCTCAGCTCCCACTGGTGACCTCTCTTTCCCTACTAACAGCACTCCTCAGTTCCCATACTTTCAAAAGTAAATATTTTTACTTTCTTTCTTTATAAGCACATTGGAGTCATTAATCCCTTTAGAATCTAGTGCATTCATTTCTCTGGGTATAAAAGATCTCTTCTTCACCTCTACAGAATATTTGCAATTTACCCTGAATTGCTGGAAGGCTCCAAGTCTGCAGAAGACATTGAGCCTCACCTTTCTCCTGGGCTGCGATTCAAACTTCTCCCTTTTGTCCTTCCCACAATAGTCCCAGGGATCAGACCATCTGTGGGACTAACTAACAATCCCTCAACACAGCGATGGGTTGAATAATGGTGACACATGTTTCTGGAACCTGATAATGAACCCTTTTGTAATTCACACAGAGAGACGAGCACTCAAACGTAGCCATCACATGTATAAAAGGAGAAAGATCCACATCCAAACACGTTTCGTGCATTTTAACAAACAATTAGAAAGAAAAGATGTCTAAGATTGAAAAAAAAAAAAAAGGAGAAAGTGGGCGCAAGATGGAAAAGGTGTGATTTGTTCTCATGTTTCACTTCAGGTATTTTCAGGTATTTAAGACTGTGCCATAAGATGATTACTTTATTCCTGCCTGTTTTTTAACATTGCTAAGCTCACTAAACCTGGCAGAACATGTCCTAAAGGCTGCCAAAGCCTAAAAATCAATTTGTGGAAGAAACAATAATCAGCCATTAATTGATTTTTGATTCCCTATTCATCCCAATCGAATTCATCGATGTGCTCTCATAAATCCGTGACTGATGATCGCAGTCACTTTATCACGTCTGTCCTTCCTTGCAGGATGAAGCACAAAAGCCTGCCAAGGAAAAGCCACTGGAATTCCGTGGGATGTCACATGCCAGGTACTGCAGACTGACACCACGTGGGGTTTCCCTTTATTTTTGCACACAGTTTGGTTTGAGGATTTCAGGGAAAAACGGTTCACGGCTTTGTCTGTAATTGGAGCTGCTATATTTGCATGCTTTGCTGTAGATGAGGGGAACTTTCCCCCTCCTTGAAAGTCATAGTTAAAAAATCTAAGGAACAAGTAAACCCAGTAATGACCTTAGACAGGTCAACAAAACAGACACAACACCTCACACACACACACTGGTTTTACTTTCTTCATTAGCAATCTCTGTGAGGTAAATTCTCATGTTTTGGTTGCAATATAAAGAAGAACAACTCTAGGAAAAAATTCTACATTGTGCCTCTATTCAAGCACATCATACATTCTTTTCCTTTCCTTAGTTCATAAAAACTATTACATTTACTTTCATTGTGCTCTGGAAGCCCTTTGGAGTTCATGCAAATTAAAAAAAGCCGTACTTTTCTAAAGAAATAATATGCATCAAATTCTAATTCTTCACCTGCTTAAAGAGAGTTAATAAAGAACTTTTAGAACTTTGGCAAGGCTGCACCTTATTTCAGGGCTGCTTTGAGGGGCAAATATATCATGATGGAGAGCCCCTTGGCACAACAAAACCTCCCATGCATTACAGCTTGAATTAGAAAGGCAACGACATATTAATGCTACAATTAAAAACATGTTTAGCATTCCCTCAAGGAAAACCACCTTTTCCAATTATTTCCTGCTAAAGGTGGACTAACCTGCTGTGACAGCACACCACCATGGAGACAAGAGTTGTTGTCATTGCTGAAGTTTAAATACTGAGTGTGAAAACAAATTCTGGATTTCCATAATCTTTAAATGTCACCACACATGGATTATACTGATGCTTAGCCACAGCCTGTTCTTTTAAACTTTAGAAATCCTCACACACAAACAGGGCTTTGTGCTCTTTGGCAGAACCACATTTCACTGAGAGAGATGTATGGGATTCCATTTGCTGCAGGAATGCAACAAACAAAAGGTGAGTGTGTAATCCATGCAGCCAGGAGAAAGAAATAATACAAAGATAGGGGAAAAAAGTGAAAAAAACCCCAAAAAGAACCACAAAACCCAAAAAGCAGGGACAAGAAGGAAGGAGCAAGACAAAACAGATAAAAGTTGATCCACACTGATGTTTTCATGACTCTGAAAAAAGCCCATAAAAGAAGCTCTGCTGCAGTGCAGTGAGGCCACTTTAACTCACAGCTGCCCCAGACCACTCCCAGCCCTGCTGCAGGACCCATCCCACCCCAGCACAGGTGAGCAGAGCTGCTGGAGCACCCCCAGAGCAGGCACTGAGAATTCCTGACATATTCTGGAACCCACAAATCACACTTTTGCAGAGAAGAACACCAGCGCTGCCTTTTGCAGGTGTTCTGCGCGGATTGCTGACACCTCCCGAAGGCACAGCGACACATCACTGCATCACCCTGGAGCTGCTTTCCTCCTGCTGCTCCCTCGGACCAAACCACGGCAGCACAGGCAATATCTGGGAGCAAACAGAAGCGGCACAATGACGGCTTGGCCGAGGATCGGCGCCTTGAATCGCCCAGAGCTCGAGCTCATCGAAATCCAACTTCTCCAGAACAACCTCCCGAACATGACTAATAGGCTGATTCTCCTCCAACAATATCTATCTTGGTTCCTGCTGTAAAATAATCAATTACACTAAATGGAATTATTTATACAGAATGCGAAAGCAGTTCGGCTCTGGTGGAAGTAATATGCTTATCAGATGGATTAAGATCTAATAGGCTTTTCTCCCTCAAAGTATGGCTGTTCCTGATAGTCTATCAACCCTCTTATGTAAATTACTTTGCTCTTGACAACATAAATTAGATGAAAGAACTATATTTTGTTTACAGATCTCAAGTAACAGGATTTTAAATGTATTTTAAAGCCGTGCCAATAGAATAAAAAACCTGTGTTTATGAACTGAAATTGCCTTAGCTTATTGCAACTAATGAAACAAAAGTGAACTCTGCGTACTTTTTCTAATGTGGTGACTCCATGAAAATCAAATATTTATGTCTTTGGTCTAGACAAATTAATATACAATTTCTCTACCACAGGAAAAAAAAAAAAAGCCAATGTCTTCCTTAATGGGTGGCTTAATGGAGTATCTTATTTCTCCGGATTCAGCTCGGAAGAGCTGAGGGCTGCACAATGGTCAGGGCAATGGCAAAAGGGAAATTTGGAAAAGCAGGAGCTGATGCCCAGAGCCAGCCTGGGAACACCACCAGCACGTGAGGATGCCAAATGCCGACCCTTCACGGACACTGCACAGTTCATTGCTGCTCCAGGAAAACTTCATCAGCAGCATTTAAGAGCATTTACTCAGATTTCTAGGAGCTGTGCTCTGACTTCTCCTTTCCTTCTGGAAGATGGAAGAGGAGCCCTTGTGCTGCACTTGAAATAAGAGGAAATGTGTTTCTCCTGTCTTTGGAGTTCCATTAAAAGTCCTTAAAACATCCTTTGTGATATCTTTAGTATACACAGCTCTGAAAAAACATTTCTTAAAATGTATGCAATAAGTAGAGGCAGTGGCTAACTTAATATATTTAGTATATTTGGCAACGTGGAAATGATATAAAACAAAGCAAAGCTTTGGACTTGGATTAATCAAAAATACAGGACATGACAGATATTTGGGCATTTGTAGATTCCTTTTTTAAACCTGGATAACACGGCACAAAAGCAGTTTGGCTCAATATGCCCATTTCACAGCTTTGGACTAATTGATATCAAGTAAATTACAGTTGGCCCAGAGCTTGGATAAGCAAAACATAACAACACACACTAAAACAAGTCTTAAATAATTTCTCCAAAGCCCAGATGATTTTCGCTATGAGATGCAAATAAGCACTTTTGCCAAAAGAGAACAAATAATTTATGATGCCATTTAAAAGCTGGTAACTGCTTCTCTTATTTGAAAGAAATAATAAAAAAAGGGAAAAAATGAGTCCCTGGCTTGATTATGATTCACTGTGTGTGTCAGTCCTCTGCATCAAGGGACTAAGAGCATCCTTTTATCTGTGTTATTCGTCAGGACAGATTGAATAATGACAAGTGGAGTGCCGAGCCGGAGTTTACTCACAGATTGGTTAACATCATTTTGTTCCCAGAACAAGTCTCACCGGCCCTTATCAGGAGTCTCCCAGAATTGTTTGAAAGTTACAGGCAGCACACCAAGAAAATTAATTTCCCTGTCTCCCTCCCCATGTTGTCCAAATCCTGTTACCCTTATTCACACAGCAACTCACCGATCAGAGCACCAGGGCTGCTGCATTTCTGCTTAGTCTTACAAAACCCAGTAAAGTATAATTTCCAGAGACCCACGCAGGGTTCTTTTCCCATTAGGCTTGCAGATGAAATTTTCTTTTACGCAAACACATTTTATTGCTGTTTGCTCTAAATTTTCTGGCAGCAATTATGAACTTTGCCCACCAACAAATGACAACACTGGGAGGGTTTTAAGAGAAACGTGGCTCAAGCAGCAGCTGTTTGGCCCCAAGAGTGTGGAACTCCTCCACTGCCAAAGGAGCCATGCCAGCAAAGAGATGCCACTTCTGATTTACAGCAAGAGACACACCAGGGATGTTTTTATGCCTTGGGAAATCCAATGCTCTGTATTTTCAAGGAATATAGATTTTTCTCAGCTCGCTACCAGAATTAGAAAAAATATATATAACTGTATTTTTCTATGTATTATTCTTTCAAGACTACCCTGAGATTTCAGCTTTATGAATGGATCCAATAGAAATGATACAATGGGAAGTTGCTTGAACAATGCTGATTGGAAAGATGAATCCAGGGAGAAAGTTAACAGATAAAAAAAGCTCCACCAAGATGTTCTAACTCAAATAAGGATGGGTGCAACTTTTATTTTTAGTGCCGGTTTCCTACAACAAACATAGGCTGTCTGATTGCACCCTGTATGTCTGCATGAAGAACTGCGGGTCTGTGCCAGGAATTTTTAAACACATATTACCTTTTTAAATCAAATTCAGCAAAGACAATGCCGATGATTCCATTTACCTTCTGCTTTAGTGGAGACCTCAGCATGCAGTGATGTGCTGAAGAAAACAGATCTACGGTTTGAGCTCTACGCTTGTTTTCAAACAGATTTCTGGTGTTTTAGCTCACATCAACATCTGTGAAAAACTGCCCAAAACTGCTCACAGCAGCATGGACACAAATGAGTTTTTTCCGCCCATCTGAGTAGTCCCAGTCCTGGGACTTGTTTAGAGATCCTGCCTGTGGCTGTTCCAGCGGTTCCAATCCTCAGGGAAGCTTTGCCCTGCAGCCTCACATTCCCAGTGCCTTTGTTCTGACTCAGACATGAGGTACAGCTCCACAGGGGCTTGGGGAAAATCCGTGGATCAGGATTATTTCACACCCAGCAGAGCTCAATCCATTCCTGCAGCAGACGCTGTGGTCAGATGTGCTGCCAAGTTGTCACCTCCCACCCCGACATGCAGCCACCCCTCGCCCCAGTTCTGTCAGAGCAGTCAGGAATTCCAAAGCCTGCTCTTCAAAGTTTGGATCTCCACAGCAGAACCAAGAGAAGGAACATTTATTTACATTTATGCCAGGAGATGACAGACAAGCAAGAAATGTTCAAAGGAAGAACTTCTCCCAGATGTGCTCATCACTGCTGTCCACTGTGTCCCCTCCGTTGGAGCAGTCACCTTGTTGATCCATGCTCCACATCAACCCACAGCTTGTCATGAACTAATTCAACACTCAGTTTTACCCACATCACATTTGAAAACCTGCTTTTTTTTTTTTTTCATTTATAGGCTGGACGCAGTCACATTAAATAAAATTTACAGTACTTTACTGAGGACAAGCAAAAAGCACTGAGGCTGCAGACCTCTCCAGCACAGATGCTGAACATGATGTTTTCAACGTCTATTTGCATTTTGAACTGAAACTAAAGGGCACAAATCTCTGTGGCTTTAAGATCTCTGCCAACAGCTCGTGAATACCAACAAATGGCACCTAATGATGCATCAAAATGGGTGATTTTTTGAATTCTCCTTTTTGGGATGTAAAGATTTAACCAACTAAACAAAATAAGAGAGAAGAGAAAAAAAATCAAATAATAAAATCAAGAACTTAAAACAGGATCTTAAAGTCCCAGCTACAAAGCCTGACAGCCATGCAGAAGTCTGACAGCAGAGATAGGGTTTAATATTCTCTTATGTGAGAGAGCTTTGAATCTCATTTAATTTTATCAGATTTAGAATCATTTGCTAGGGGCCAGACAGCCAACTAGTGTAAATCAGTTGAGCTCCATTAACTTCTGCGGAATTACAGTTTCCAATTTACATCAGCTGAGAACCTTGCTGTTATGCTACTATTATTAGCTGCTATTTATAATGCAATAATACCTAGAGCAATCATCTTAAACATGTGGCTCAACAAGCTCTCTGGTGTTGTCCTGCAGGCATTGGAAGGCTCTGCTCCTCCAGGCTGTGCTGCCCAGAAGAGCAAAGTTTTCTGTGTTGTTTTACTTGTTCCACAGTCAAACAAATGGACTGCTGAGGATGGAGTGTACTGGTTAACACTGAAATCTCAGCCTAGGTTTGCTGTGATACACAAATATAATAATTACAGACCTAATAGCAACAAGAATGTATTTTATTATATAAAAGCTGTCCCTTCCAAAAAAATCTCGTAGTGGCGATATGCAAGGGATTGGGAAGGAGGGAAGAAGGCCAGAGAATGACATGAGGTTACACAGAAGGACAGCTCAGGCAGAAGGGAAGTCCTGCACTGCCCAGGGTGATGATATCCAGCTGGGCCACTTCCTTCTCAGCGAGTCCAAAACCATCCACATTCAGAGCTGCACAAGACTACAGAGATCCAAATCCCTCATTTCCTAGTTTTAAACAGAACTTTCTGAAGTTGATGCATGGCTTTTCTGCAGCACACAGTGAAGGCAGCAATCACAAAGCTGAAACCCCCTCCAGAGACAAACCAGATTTTCTCTGGGGTTTGGCACTGCCCTGTGCTCACACCTAGGCCATGTGGAGGATGGAAACAGACGCTCAGATCTGCTGTGACCAGGAGGAGGCACACGAAGAGACCCCAAAGAAGTGATCACTCCCACGAACAAATGCAGCACGAGGCCCATATCTCATGGGACGATCAGAACTTTGCAGCTTTCCCAATCAAAGCAGCCTGTGCTCACTCCCTGGCTGCCTCCCTCTTTGAAGCTGAACTTCCCTTAAGTTCAAGGGCTCCGAAACAGAAATCCTGTGCAGATCTTTCTCTTTTTACTTCAGAACTCCTACTCAGTAGGCTTCGATCTCACAAAGTGCTTCAGCTTATGCAAAGTCTCTGAAGCAAAGGGCAGTGCCTGGCTGGACCAGGGTGGCAGCTCCATCCTCACCAGGCTCCCTGAGCTCTGAGGCACTCAGGTCACTGTTAAATATACCAAGCCCTCTGTTCAATTGAGTTTTTTTCCTCCTAGACTATCAGTTGCTGCCAGATTTTACAGCAGTGCTGTCCACTGCTTGTCCCCACTGAGAGACGCGGTGGGTGCTGGCAGAGGAGTAAGACAGATCATCTCCCAGCTTGTAAATACTATGAAAAAGTTTTCCATTAGCACCCAATAACTGTTACTTGCTTCCAGCAAATACCACATTAGAACATCTTATTCTGTCCCTGTCAATAATTTGGCTGAGTACAAATCCTGAGCTGTTTGCTGGGCTTGTGCTGCTCTCCAGGAGGATGATTGAGAGCTCTGTATAGACTAATCAAGCAACCCATTAATATTTCACAGCTGGGCTCGGGCTGACTGGCAGCAATTATTCCACAGATTACTTTTTCATTTGAAGTGCAGCTGGTCATCCATTACTTTCTCCACGGCTTTGAAGGTCCAATAATTCCAATTATTTTTATCAACAGGAGACAGGTAAACTGGCTCTATGGAAATCTTCCCGACATGGGCACCGAGCAGGTGACTCAGCCCACCTCCCTTACAGATCCACTCCCGAGAGCTGAGATGTTTGTGTACAGCAGCAAACTCCTGATTTTCCAATCTAGAACACAGTGTGCCTTAGTGCTGGAAAAGCCTCTAGCTTTGTCCTAGGCTGAAAGTTGGCACACTAAGCTTTCCTTATGTGCTCTGTTACCTCAGACAGGGCATTACCATCAATTGGCTTCCACTAATGAAGATCTTGGTCAAATCTCTAAGTGGCACCCATCAAAAATAAAGCCTTGCAAGGATGCTCACCTCGAGCTGAACACAGATACTCAGACAGAGCGTGGCTCTCACCAGGCTCCACAGTGGGAATTGTCTGCACTGCTCAGAGCAGAGGAAGCCTCTCAAGGTCTCCCACATCTCTTGGCAGCTCTCTCTTTGCACCACAGCTAATGCCGGGGAGCTCGAAACCTGCAGCAGCCTGAACATTGAAAATTGTAAAGACAGGAAGGGTTCACCATAAAATTGGCAATCGGATCCAGTCTGCAAGTAAGCATTAAATCTTGGAAACATTAGCTGGATTGAAGCTGACTGCTGATGAGTTATTCTCCCCTGCTTGACTGGAAGGTCATGAACATCACTGATATTAAGGGCCTGGCAGAAGTCAAGGCTCCATGCGGATGGACTGCTCTCTCCCCATTTCTCATCTGCCGAGAACTTTCTGCTCCACTTGCTCAGCAAGTGGGCACTTTGAATAATGTGGGAAAACACCAATTATGTATTCATAGGGTTCCTCTGTCTCACTGCTGCATGACTGCCAACTTTGCTTCAGGACAGAATTTTATTCTGCACCTATTTTTCTTAATCTGAACGTCCGTTTAAAAGGTCTGCTCTACAAAATGATAGTTCTGGTGCTCACTGCTCTGCTCGAATAGCAGCTACATTTATTTCATTTCAGTGGGAGTGAGATTGCTTCTCTTTGACTCAGTGGGAGGGAAACTTGTGTGATTTTTTCCAAGCCGTTGCTCGAGCATGTGCATTGCAGCAGCTCCTCTTACATTAGGACCAGGCTAATAGGATTAACAAAGTGAGCCTGTAGGGCTCTTCCTTTCCCCATTATCCCCACCAAGGTCTTTCTTCTCTGCAGTGCCACCCCACCTGGGATGAAGCGATGGAATGTGTGTGTGAAGTGCAGGCTTCTGTCGGCATTTCTCAGCGCTCCTTGATGTCGTACTCCCAACACAACTCCACGCTCCACTGGAAGCACGGAGGCAGTGAGACTTCAGAGGAAGCCCAAAGGCAGATGCAGAGAGGTGCATTGGGGATATTCTCCTCCACAGACTGCGCTGCAGCTGCTGCCTCAAGCCTACACTGCTGGCAACGCTCAGGACTGCTCCTGCCTTCCCAAGGTGTGAGTCTGCACACTCCCACACAGCAGCGTGAGGAGAGATTCCTCCCCATCAGCAAATCCCAGCTTTTCCAGCATGCCCTGCATGGGCTGGATTTCCCCTCTCAAGGAGTCACCTGCAAGGCTGAAAACCCAACTCTGCCCAGGGAACAGCTGCACCTTGAAGCCCCCTCTTCTGCAAGACACACAGATTGTCCCTACACAGTGCATTCCTCTAAAATACTTGGAAAACACTATTAAAAGTGTCCTTATTTCAGCTCACTGAGTGTGAAATACATGCATAATGTTCAAGACAGTTAGCAGAAGATAATTTTACTGCTATAATAGCCCATCTTACTGAGTCCCTGAAGGCACACTCCACAATCCGCCAAGCACAGGAATATCCTATTGGGTATCTCTGCATTGATTCTTTTAAAAAAAGAGCAAGAAAGGAGTTCTGGGAGCTGCAGGATATGTGGCCACACTCACCTCCTAGTCATGCAGGGCCATCCCTGGTGATGTGCAGACTCTCCTGCAGCAAATCTTACTGAGCATGACTGCTGCCATCCCAAAATGCCTCCCAGCATCCCAAACCACCTGGCCTGCTCCGATCCCTGTGGTCCCCCCGGGCTCCAGGCAAGGCTTCCCAGGCATGGCCTCAGGCTGAGCTCCCAAACTCACTGTCTAGAAGGGCAACAGGCTTTGCTTTGGGAGCCGTACAATCCCTCTGTGTGCCCTGCTCTGTCTGGAGACTCGGGGCAATCAAATATTTAACATATTGAGCGAGAGAACTCCCTGCTAAGAGGAACAGCAATTAAAGACCTGCTGACTCATCAGATATCAAAGGGGAAGCGACACAGTGGGGAATAGAAACATTCTGGAGGAGCCAGACGTCTGCAATGCACTGGGCCAGGAATTCCCACTAACAGCATCCCAAACAAGCTGGGAACAATGTTTGCTCAAAATCCCCAGCGGGGAGCTGCATCACCAAGAGGGGAAAAACCAAAGGAAAATGGGTATTTTGAAATTTATACAGAATATGGCCTTTATTCTGCAATAAAAATGACAGAAGATGGCAGTGTTATGGTCCTAGATGCCTGCAAGCTGACTGTGCAGCCCGAGGAGCAATGGGGATATTTTGGAAAACAAGGTTTTCCTGCAATCAAACTGTGCATGGACATAAGTTTTATTATGGGGCCAGTGCTGGTATTTGTGCTTGGCATTTTTTCCTGCATGTGCTGCTTGCTGGCCCTGAAGCAAAGCCCTGGATAAAGGAAGGTGATGTGAGTCTGATCTGGGATTGAATCCTCAGGTCACATCTGATTTTTGCCTGAGCAGAAATCAGTGTGTGTAATTGCCAAATCTGTGAGCTGATAACACTCATGGAAAAGGATTAGAAGGCAAAACTCGAGTCCAATACATTCATCCATGGGTTAAAAAAAGCCAAACAGAACACGAATACCCATGTGAGCATGGCTGCTGTGAGTATCCAGGTCCCACAAGTGCCTGGGTGAAGTGACTTGGAATTTTCTGTGATTCACTGTCAGGAGACATTACAAATCCAAGAAATTCAGAAGTCCCTACAGCTGACAATGCTGAAGAGAATTCTACAACATAACTGCACACCCTTTCAGATAAACACGTGGCATTGCTCGCTGGTCAGCAGCACAGAACTGGACAGGATTTTGTGATTATCAGACAGATCTGGCACCTTCATTGCTACAAAACCACACTGAAACCCAAATAACTGCAGGAGTCAGCACAGGACTGGTGCCTTACCAGCTGTTCCTTTGGGAAAACACCCTTGATATCACCAAATGTTTACTTCTCCAAATGTCATAACGAAAGACAAATAAACTTTCTCGCTGCAATATCAGAAGAGTGATTTAAAAACTGCAAGAGCAGGCCAAAGCTGCTGCTGCTCTCTGCTCCAAAACATTCCTCTGCTTCCTTTTCCACAAACCTGCCTGGTGTCCTGCAAATATTCCCACAAAATTACCCACCTATAGAAATCAACATCCTGATTTTTCTGCCTGAAGGTCACTCAAGTGAATCTGTGTCCCTCACTTCAGGTGTTCAGTTTGGCTAACCTTAAAGCAAAGTGCCCTTTAAGTGTACATCACTTTAGCCCTAAAACACTTAATCATTAACAATGTAAAGCCAAAAGGAATCTAAGTGAGTTAGACATCCTGTAATAGGCCTTTTGACTAGGGCCATTAGGAACATTTTGGTTCAGTTCAGCCATAATTTATCATCCTGAATGGAATTTACCTGAAAGGCAGGCAGTGCCTTCAGCTCTTGGAGCTCTTCTCTTNAAAAAAAAAAAGAAAAAAAGAAAAAAATCCATTCAGCTTTTATGATTTTCTAAAGACCTTAAGGTTATGAATACCAGATAGCTTCCAGCTAGGCATTATTAGGCATCCAGATAGGTTCTGTAATAGCCAAAACCTATCCAAAATCTCCTGAGGCTAAATACGGAGGAGAGAGAAAAAAAAGTAATCATTTTATATTCCAGTTCCTGGTAGGAGAAACCTGCTGAAAGAAGGTTAAAGCAGTGCAGAGTGGTTTACCTCACCATTTAATTATCACAGCTTGGGCAGTTCCTCACCCAACAGGTAGCTTTGCTGAGCAGGGCACCCACAAAAGCAGCAGAGCTACCCTGGAACCTCTGCAGAGCATCCCCCAACACCAAGGCACTTCTGGATGGCGATAGTAAATTAAGAAAAGGGCACAGCTTAGCTATTAAACATCAATGGGGCCATAAAATAAGACATTTCAGCAACTATATGTGATTTTTAGGCTGGTGTCAACTTACAGTGATGCTCCAGTTATTCTGTGGAATAGAAAGTCTGACAGCCTCTATAAACATGGCTCATTTTTATATGGGAAATGTATAAAAATGCTGATGCATTATACTGTTGTATATAAACATGAAAAATAGCAAAGGTAAGCCAGGAAAGGTTTAAGTCCTTCAGAATTTAACAGAAAAAATATCCAACCATCTTTCTGAGTGATTACAGAAAATTACATCCCTATCAAAGGACTGTGAAAGATAACAGAAAGCTGCTAGGATGGATATGTTCTCTGCTTAATTTAGTAGATTTTGAATGTCATTTCTACTGAACTGTAGTAATTCCATTACTCTTAAGTTTTAAAGATTTTTTTTCCTATATGTGCAAGTATGGAAAGGATATGAAATACCTGAAATACTTCTCCAAACATCAGAATATAAAAATACCATATTCTCACCTTACACGGCTAATATTGGCATGCATTGCTTCTCTCTCCTACCCACAATAAAAAATATCCACGCTACCACATTTTTTAACACAAGGCATGGGCCAACCTATCACTTCAACTGCAGAAATCTGGGCACAGCTGGGAAAAAGATTATATTGAACAGAAAGCTTTATTCCTTTGGTTATAACAAGATGATGTTGAATGCCTGACTTGGCATGGCTGTGAATGACTTTTAGTGTTACTAAGGTCAAGAAAGATGGGAACTTATTAAAAATAAATACATCAGAGGAAGGGAATATGCACGCTCTGAGACTACCGCTGACTGCAGGTTTAAAAAATACCTAATTCGCTCATTAAAACTCAATGGAGACACCTCTGATTGGACTCCTCATCCAGAGGATAAAAAAGGAGGGGCAGAAAAACAGTGACTGAGTAAGAGTGCAGTAATGAAGAGCACATCATGTCCCTTGAGGTCATCTGTCTGTCATGCCCATGGCATAGACAGGACAGGCTACTGCAGAAAGTGCAGGCAACTGCTCTGCTTCCACTTCCCATCATTTTAAAGGATTTTCACAGGGAGCTGGCAGCTTTGGGAAGCAATTAGTGTATATTACTAAGACAATTCGCAGGGTTTCTCTAAGCCAGAAGGAGCCACGCTGGGAGATCTGCTTTCTGCCCTAAATATAGCAGCGCAAGAAATGAAACGCGAGTGCCAGATTTCAGTGGGATTTCCCAGGGTGAAATGCAGTGCACACACGGCTCATTAGAGACCTTTAAAACAGAAACAAGAACTACAGATTGCACCAGTGTGTTCCCTTCCCAGTGCTGCTGCTGAAATCATTTTGGATGGATGGTGGTCATTTCCCCACCATGGATCTCATCATCTCTCCACACTCATTCTCAGTGCGCGTTTCAGCCAGCGCCTCCCGTAGGAGCATCAGTGGGAATTGTGACTGAGCAGAGAGTTCGGCCATTTAACTTCACATTTCTTACTGGATGGATTAATTTTAAGACCAGGAAAACATGCAGTGAGGAAAAGGAAAGAGAGAAATGAGAAGAGCTGATTAGTTTACTCTCATTTAGCAGGGTATAATGGTCCACCATTTCTGTTTCCAAAGATGGAAGCCTGCTTCTGCAAGACTTCAGAGCATGGATCTGTATTTTTTTCCCCAGCTATTTCTGTCTACAGAGCTCTCCTGGGTCCTTGTATGTGTTCTGTACTGCATAAATCCTCACAGCATGTATATATTTGTTTTAAACTGACAAACTTAATAGGTGAGTGAAATCCATTTAACATGTCACCCTGCAGATTATTACCTACCCAAAGCAACAATCTCTTTTGTTGCCTATGAGACAGGAAAAAAATTCCAAAAAAACCTCCAAATCAGGACAATCGTCTTTGCAATTGCCCAGGTATTGTCCATATTTCAGAGTTTAACCCCCTGTCCTTTACAGCTTTCCTTCTGGAGCTCTGTGCTTCCAGTCTGTTCTTCTCTCACTTACAAATGTGCAGCCCCAAATCAACGCCACTCATTTATAACCCTGTAAGAGGAGAACCGAGGCATGCAACACCTGACTGGCCACTCCATGCCTAGTTAGCATAATTTACAGGCAAAAATGGAACTAACAGCCTTCCCACCCCAGGTTCTGACCCCACCTACAGCATGGATTTCTGCCCTCAAGCAGGAAGCTATTCCTTTGTGCAGACTGCTCCTGTAGGGAAATCTCTCAGTGCCATTTTGGTGAGTGGAAATTTGCTGTGAGTCACAGTGAGATGCCCTGAGCTGGGAGGATGGGACATGCCCACGGTGGTGCTCCTGTGGGAAGGGAGCCAAGGATGCCCCAGCTCCCCCTGCCTCACAGGGCTCCTGACATGGCAACAGCAACAGGGTCTTTACTGGCCTCCCTGTACAGAGAATTGTTATTTCAGCCCTGAATATGTAAAAGCTCCTCATTCTCAGCTCAATATAAAAAGGACTGACAAGGCAAACTGTTCTGCACAAAAGCTTCCTGATAGAAGAAAGGTGTAATGGCAGTAAATGTAGCTCCAGTGGGAAGAAGAAAGGAATTACACACATCAGCTTTCTAACATCCAGCGTGCTTCTTGGGCAATGCTGAATCCTTTATCATACTAACAAAGACAAATATCTTTGGTCAATAGGAAACTTCAAATAAAGATGAAATTTGCCTTTCAATCTATACCTGCTGCTGAACTGAATTGTTGTTCCTTCTAGACAAAGCAGTTTTCTGTAAATCCACAGCAGAACTGCTGGAATCCACCTGATATTCCCACAACTCAGCCATCAGCTGCTCAGCTGAATTTCCTCCCTTCACAAGGCTGAAGGCTTTGCTTCAAGCCTTCCATCAGTCTCTGTGGATGATATCTCCCTGTAAATAAGTGCTTGATTCAGAAGTGGTTTGTGTGCACAAATGTGCAATTAGCAGGAATTCCCTTTCTACTATACTGAGAAAAAAAAGACTATAAAAGGCATTTGATTTCCTAGTTTCCTAGAACAAAATTCTCTAATGTCTTGTTTTGAAAGATTAATATTTGTTGTCAGAAACAATCCCACCCTATTAAATAATCTGAATCAAAATCAGCACCTACACACGTCTATATGACTTGCACCTACACAAAATACAAGTACTTCAGGACTCTGCATAAAGAATTAAAACTTTTAAAAAAATTCTTAAAATGGAGAGGTGCACTTTTCCAAGCATGTTTGCTTGCTAAGAAGTAACAGAGGCAGGCCACAAATGTTTTCTTGTCTTTACCCACAGCTGCAACTTCAAAACATATGACAAACCTACTGCTGACAAACAACGATGTTTCCATTTCTGACAATTCACCCGTAGCCATCTCAGAGGTCACTCTGAAAGATTTCAGTCCATCTAGAGATTTGGTGTGTTTTAGTCTACATTAAAGAGAGCCTCTGGGATAATAAAGAGCAGAAATCAGATGCACATTCCCGCTGATTTGTGTGATACCAGGCGCCAATGAACAAGGCGACAACACAGGAAAGAGAACACTCTCCTGTTTCTCAACATTGGCATCTTCAGAGGAAAGGATAAACAGTAGAAAATGGATAAACAGCAGAAATGTCTGCTGCTACAACAGACATGCTTTTATTCTGCCATGCCTGTTTTCAGGCCTGCAATACAAGGAGGGATTGAACAGAGCCAAAGGGGGCAAGCAGAGACAGCACCGCCAGAAGCTGCATGGAAATGCTGATAGTTGTAATTAGGCAGAATCTGTGTAACTGAAATGCTTGAATGGAGGTGGTGGCTTTACCATGAAGTGCCATGGTGGTGGCTCTATCATGAAGTGCCATGGTGGTGGCTCTATCATGAAGTGACACGCTCCTCCCCAGCCATGGACCCCCTGAACCCCCAGGGCAGCCCTGACCTGGGCACCAGCCCTGGGCACTGCGGTCCCTGGGCACAGCAGGGCTGGTTCCAAACACCTGTGCCACGGATGGGAGGTTCATAAAATGCCACCCCTGCTCCAGGGACACACTCCATGTGCCAGGGTGATCAAGGAATGGCGCTGGCATGAGAAGGACACACTTTTTGCAGCATCAAAAACTGAGACACAGACAGGTGGAGATGAAGGGAAATATCCAGGGTGTTCCCAACCCCAGAGGCTCTCCTGCTGCTCAGCCCTGCACACCTCCAGCAGATTAAACCCCTCTCCTATGTTTCACAGGACACTCTAAGCCAAGCAGGTTTAGCCAATAAAAAACAAAATACCATTGGGGGCCACCAAAACCTGGACAAACCCAGAAACCATCAGGAGGACTGAGGTAAGAGATGTGCACCTGCAGTTCTGCATCTGTGTCTGTCCCAGCACAGCAGCTCAGCAAGAGGGGCTGTGCCCTTGCACTTCTCATAATCACGCCACAAACCAGGCTTTGCAGGAATGAAACTTTAATTTCAGCTGGTTAACCCACACTGAAGAGCCATTTGTGAGGACCCTCAGTCACCTTAATTGCACAAGGGTAAAATAATTTTCAGGGACCCTGTGTGTGGGAGTAAACTTTTCAGGTTTGGTGGGTTTTTTTCCCCCCTTTTCTTGTGGTGGGATGGAAACTCAAAATACTTCAATTAGAAGCAATTACTGGAGATGTAGAGGCTTCTCTGAGGTTAAGCTGCCCTTCATTTTCCCAAGAGAAGCCTTTAATTAAATGCAAATAATCACAAATTTCATATAGCAGATTGCCATAATTTCTCTGTTAGCTACTGGATCTCATTTAAAAAGGAAAGAGGTGGGCAGCAGTGCTGGGTGGACGCAAAGTAATGAGAACTCAAGAGGTTAAGGCCAAATTACCTGCGTGAATCTATTCCTCTTCTCTAAGTCTGTCTGCAGCCACATCATTCCAGTGCTAACAGGCTGTCCTTCACGCAAGTGCACTGAAGTCCCTTAGAAACAGGCCTAAATACAAATAATTACCTCAGTCCATCTTGCTGCTGGCCATGGCAGCGGAGGCAGGACGGGTAGTGGGGAAGATGCAATTGAAGTGGAAATGGCCAGAACTAAACTCAGGCTGTGATGAATTCGAGTGATATATTCAAGCTCATCTCCATCACAGAGCTCTGGAAGAACAGGCACAGGAAATGGCAGCGTGTATTTTAAATACATCTGTCAAATGAGGCATGGCAGTGGAGAAGAGCTAATACAGGGATAATATTTCCCTCCTGCAGGAGGGGAAAGACAGACTCTGCACGGCACAGGGCTGCAGCTCTGGCTTCAAACCCCTCAGCTGTCACAGCAGAAGACACTTGTAGAAGGTAAATAAAGCACAGCTGGGGTGAGAATAGGGCACTTCTCTTTTACTCTTTTTGTTTAGCCAAACACGAGCTCATCCCAGGAACAGGACCGAGCTTCACCCAAAGCACAGGAAGGTTTCTGCTCCTCAGCACTTCACACGTTCCTCAGCCTTTTTACAGTTCTGAGAGAAAGCCACCTCTCTCCCCTTTCCATGGACTATGGTCCAATACAGGGGCAGACAGCAGGGGCTCAGAATGCCAAGAAACATTTTCTGAAGGCTGATGGCTTCGCAGTTCCAGGACAAGTGGACAGAGGCATGGAGGCTGCTCTGAGCATCACCTCAGCCTGAAGGCAACCATGCAGAAGAGCTGCTTTAGAGAAATTGTGTTTTTGTTCCAGCAGTGGCTGCTGGGTTTTGAAAGCCTGGAAGGTCATTGCTCTCTGCCGTGCAGAGAGTTCAGGAGGGATGTTGGGAAGCTCAGACAGAAAAAAAGAGCTCGAGGAACAAGAGAAGCAGCAGTAGAAAACTTACTCTATGGCTCAGCATGGCACATCGTTTCTGTGTGGATTCCGAAATTAAATCATTTCTCCCCCTGCACTGTGAGAATATGGGGAAGGATCAGATTGTAAGCTACTCAGAGGACTCACTGATTATCGACATTTTAGCAGCAAGCTTGTTTTTGTTCTTTGCACATTTATAATAATACCTTTTACATGTTCTCTAAGAGACAAATCTCCCTGTGCTTCAGAACCGCTAGTCTGAAGATCTTTTGTTGGCACTGAGATGAATGCTAACATAAAATATCTTATTTCTCCAGATGAAAGAGAAGCTGAGAACCATCTCCTCTGGAGGGAGGTGGCAGGAGGCAGGATCTGGGATCGAGAGTTTATACCTCACCCCCCCACAGCCCACCCATGCCCTCCCTACTGTTCCTGTCACACTGAGCAGCTCCTCCTGGGCTGCTAACGCTTCCAATTGTGCTCCCCCATCCCAGAAAGGATGTGGGGCACCAGCAGACAGGGCCCTCTCTGCTCACAGGCAGAAAAGCCTGGAAATGAAGCATTATTCCAGAGACCAAATGATCAGCCTCCCACTGCAAACCAGCCACATCCCTGCCACTCTCCTCCCTTCTCCATTCATTTGTGCCCCTCCGTTCTAGGGGACACCAATCAAAGCCATAAGGTATTTTTAACACAGTAAGGTGTTTTCCTGCTGTGGATTTACACAAGACCAGTTACTGAGTCTCGACAGCATGGCCCAAACAGCAAGTCTGGCAGATGATGGTTTGCCTGTACACAGGCACGGAGCTGCAGGTATGAGGAGATGGGTATTGCTGACTTTCCCCCGATCAGAAGTAGTGATAACCAGGGGATGTGTCCCAGAGCATCGGGACATCAGGGATAAATTCTCTGGTGTCCAGTAGGAAAACAGCACCAATAAAAATGTTTCTCTGCTATGGGGACATTTATAACATCTTTCAGTCTTGGCAAGTAGTAAGTACAGAATTTATGCAGCTGCTTCTTTCATGATAGATATACCAGTAAATAAGACTTCTTTGTTCTGCCTCCGAAAAATGCGGAAACTAAATATGCTTGAGATATTCCTTTCTCCTGGATGCACAGCTCTGTTCAGATGGCTTGAGTATGAGCAGTAGCTGGGAAACACCTGAGAACTGAGAGCTGGAAGCCTCTCCATCAAGATGGAAGCACAGTCACATATCCCTCAGTTCCTCGTGAAACCCAGCCCAAAATATTTGAGGGAAAAGGGCCATTTTGCCACTGTAACACTCTGCACATCACAGACTGCCTTGAGCAATCGTCAGAGAAAAACCACAAGAATTACCTGAGTGATTGCAGTGCAGCATATGCAGCTTGGGTTGGTTGGCACTAGTACAAGACTTACTATTTCATTATTTCTTTTGCTCCCATGGCATAATCTGTCAGCATATCCAATGCCATGGCAGGCCTCTGAAAAACCCAATGGTTCAGCAGAGAGTACAGGGAGAGAGGTAAAAATATGGGGACCTTTCATCACTTTTCAGTAAAAAGGATGAAGAAAGCCTCATGTGCTTGTGCTGGCTGAGAAAATGTGGTTATTAGGATAATAAAAATTAAATATTATGTGAGATGGATGTTTTGAAGGTTTAACACTAGAAGAAACCAACGAACTATAACTCAACAAGTCACCAGCACCAAATTCTTAACACTCTGGAGGATGCAGCAACGAAGGGGTCAAACTTCCAACAGCTTCACACAATATCCTATTAAAACTGACTATATTATTCTGAAGTCCAAATGAGTAAAGGCAAAAAGGTACTATATGTATCTTTAAAAAAGGGAAGTAATCCCAGCTGTTTTTCCCGCAGAAACAGAAACCCTCCAGGAATGAAATTCGTATCTCTAAAAGCAAGTAGAAGAAAAGCATAGCACATTTTATCCTCCATCTAGAGGGAAGAAATTAGAAGTTATTGTAAAGAAAACTACAAATAAAAAGCACTGTGGTGAAGAGCTTGATCCACTGATGTAAGTGTCAAGATTCCTGCTAAATTCCAGGCGGGAAGGATTTCACCCCTAGGAACTTCTTCACTTAATAGTACAATCACTCACAGCACTGCTGCTGTTGTCAGACCACTACAAGATTAACATCTTTATATCAGAAGATGCAGTCCATGTGAATGAGGAAAGAAGGGAAATACACAAAGCTCTTGGGTCATGCAGGCAGTCTCAGAACAATTACTTGTTTTATAGAAAGAGCAACATGAATTAGGATGGGAAAGTGCACAGTTTTGTATGCGTGTGTGTACAAGGGGGAGAGGGAGAGAAAAAGAACTTCACTCTTTCCTTAATAAGGATACAGTAATATTAATTCCAACTCCAGCCAATTTTAGCTGACTGATTACAACTGCACCACAAAGCAGAAGCTGAGTTCTTTCCCATGTTGGCCTTACCACTGCACCTAAAGAGACCCCAGAGAAATCACGAAAAGGGAATATAAACAGCACAGTCATTTTCTTCTGAGGCAATCTCTGATTTAAAAAAAAAAAAAATTAGGACAAAGTCTATTCCTTTAAATCAATTATAGAAGAATCCTGCCTCCTAGGGCAATGAGCTTTCCTAACTCTAATCCATCTTTACTGCTGTGTTATTACCCCACTGTTTTCCTGTAATTGAAATGTGGCAGGTAGTTTACACACAAGAGGGAGTAATTGTATTGGAAATAACTGCTCATAACCAAATTTTAAAAGCTCATTTTTCCTAGCAACTTTTAATAAAGAAAACAAGATAATAATGACATTTAGCATTTTTGCCACCTACAGGAGCATTTTGTCTCTCTAAATTGCCAACATTTCATTCAACGATGCTAAACCAGACCCCTTCAGCTATGAACGCAGCCTGAGGCAAAAAAGGGGAAAAATCTGAACAACTGGAGTAATTTGTTCCTGTTCAATTAAAATAATAAAATATGGCTGAACTTCATGCTAAAGGGTGCAAACCTTGAGAAAACCTCGTGTGGCTGTGAAAGGAGAACCCAGAGTTGGCAGCTGCTGTGGTCAGGGACCCTCAGGTTGAGCTCTGCTGGAGCAGGAGGGGAATTTGCCCCTCTCTGTAGCCCAAGGAAGGTGGCAGGAGGGGGTCACTGCTGCCCATTCCCACTCTGCATTCCCTTGCAGGTGCACACAGATGGCACAAGGAGCCTGCACAGACCTGGAAGCAGCACATGGACTCACAGAATTATTGAGGTTGGAAAGGACCTCTAAGATCGCTGAGTCCAGCCATTCACCCTGCCAAGGCCACCCCAAACCCTGTCCCTAAGTACCACAGCTACACATCTGTAAGTACCTCCAGGGATGGTGCCCTCCCTGCCTGAAGGAACATGTTAAGTCTGGCTCATGAAGGGACTCCTGAATACCAAGTAGAAAAATATTTTCTTTGCAAAGACTAATCTGAAGCTTTCACTTTGGATGATTCTTAGAAGACCAGGAATTTCAAGCCTTCCAGACTGATGGGGTAAAATATTATTTTCCCATTTGTTACAGTGTAAAGTCTCGCAGAATCTGCCACTATACAGGACTGCAGGATGCCATATGCAAACAGCTCCTGTCTCAAAACAGTACAATCCATAACAAGCAAACAGAAGCTATGGATAGAAACACCAGGAAAGAGCAAAGGAAAAGCAAAAGGTCCTATATGGTTTGATGGGCAGACAAGTAGGTGGGCGTTTGATATTTAAATGCAGCCACAACAGGACACAGTCCTCATTTCTCCTGTTTAAAGCTCTGCCTGCTGCCTAACAGCTTATAAAGGGGTACTAATGGATAGTGCTTCAGACTCCCAACATCATTTAAAATACCAGGCATTGTGTGCTACCCTTGTGGAAAGAGGTCAATGCACTGTCACTGCCCATTATCAGAGCTTTCTAGCTTTGGACTGCTTAAAATAAGGATATTGGTTTGCTGTGTTTATGTAAGCACATATTTTCTTGTGATATTCAGAAACTAACACAACAGGAAGCTTCTTTAAAAATGTTTTAAACTCACAAGTAATAGCTGAAATAGAGATCCCCAGCACACCAGGGGCGTGCAACATAAAATCTGCATGTGCTAATATGCACAGTCACGGGCAATTCTGCTGCTGAAGAGCTGCATCACTGGCTGCTGATGCAGGTGGACCAGAGAGAGGAAGGTTGTTAAGAGCTCTCATCCCAGCCTTGTAATTAAATTGGGACCTACAAAGGCTGGGCCTGCCTCAGCCAAACTCTGCAGCTGCAGGTTCAGCCCACCACAGCTGGATGTTTAGACCACCACAGCTGGAGGTTGAGCCCACCACAGCTGGGTATTTAGACCACCACAGCTGGATGTTTAAACCACCACAGCTGGATGTTTAGACCACCACAGCTGGATGTTTAGACCACCACAGCTGGTGGCTGAGCCCTCTGCCACATTGATGTGACTGCAGGACACAGCCACAGCCAGTGTAGGACGTACAGAACTGAGTGGCTCAGTCGCAAACACAGCCCACAGGCATTAACATCATTTCCTCAAGCCCAGGATGTGCAAACCACAGACTCACTACCAGGCCTGCCCAAGATCTGAACAAAGCAGAGCACTCTGTACCTACACATCATGGGAAAGTTCAGGGCTGGATGGTGGTTTCTACCTCAATTAGGTTAGGCCACCTTCAGGGTACATTTGGGTTTCAACCAAATTGGTGGCTTTGGTCCAGATTCATTCCGTGGTTTGGCTTAAAAATCAGAGTGAGGTTTAGAGGCAGCAGCCTGCCCAGAGCTTCCTGCAGCCCTGAGCAATGAACAGAGCAAATGGACCTGGCTGTGGGAACCACCTGTGGGACAGGCAGATGACATTTGAGGTCCCCTCTAGGCCTGTTTTTCATGCACCCTGTGCTGGATAAAGGCATTTAAAGCAAATAGAGTATCAAACAGTACATGAGAAATGAATGATTGTGCCAGAGGACAGGGCAGACACTGACCAGCTGTCCTCATGCAGGCGTGACACTGCTGTGACAGTCCTGCGTAAAAGCCAATAGCCACACATACATTTGTTTAAGTCTTGAATGTTCATATAAAAGCAAACCCTAGAATAAATTAGTGATGCTTGCTTGTTAAAAGCCACTGATTGGAAGCTTATGGCTTGATTTCACAGGAGTTGTCTCCTGGAGCACAAGCCAGCAGAGCATGCAGAGGGCAGGGAAAGGGTGGGCAGGGATGGACATGGAAGTGGAGAGGATGGATACTGCTACAGCAAGCATGAGAAGGTGATTTTTTATCCTAAGATTGTCTTCATCTCCTCCCTGCTTCTCCACTCCCCACTATCAGCATTTAAAACACCCCTGAGTTTTCTTGAGCAGGTTTGCTGTGCTCATTAAAATACTGTGAGCACTTATTGGCTATAATGAGCATCATTAAATTCTGGTAAGCGCCAGGACTGTTTTGTGGAGTTGAACAGATCCAGGTTCTGGAAGGAGCTAAGGGGTGGGAAGATGCTGGAAATACTACATTTTCCAGAAGAACAGAAACACAAACTTTCCCCTCCTCTCTGCTCTGCAAGCACTGAGGTAACTCAGACCTGTCAAGCAGTAGATATTGCTTACTGACTACTCAGATCATTCCTCTGCCCCAGAAGGACTCTCAACTCCTCTTATCAGAACAGGAACATATTAAAGATTTTTCCATATTTGCATCTGCTCATTTGATAATTTTCCCACATTTGTTATTTAGAGATAAAAGTCTGCCTCTAAAAGCTCACTTAGCCAAGTGGTTTTCTCAGCCTCAGGGAATGGTGCAGGAGGGATTGCAGAGCAGGATCCAAAGCAGCTGGCAAGGCTGCAGGAGCAGCAGGAGATCAGGAGATGAATGGGTGCATACTGGGGCAAGACTCACATTTTACATGCCCAGTTCTTGTATTTATTTTCAACTGGCTGTGCCAGAAACACTCACCCTGACTAGTGTGGCCGTGCCGTCAACCATAAAGCTGCTCCACTGCAGGACTCAGCACCACCACCTGTGTTTTTATCACCAAATGCTGTTCATCATCCACCAGCATTAGTAGATATGAATTAACTAAGCCATACACAAACATACTTTACCCTGGAATAATCCCCAGCAATCCGAGAGCAAGTAAGGAAACAGGATCAGATAAGGAATTGAAGATCAGTGCATCCCCTCAAAAGGCAGTCTGTATCTTAGGGGGGTGGAGAGAGCTGCTGGAAATGGGAGGTTTCTGTACATATCCCTAGGAGACGGCTCTTCAGCACTGGCCTGCAAAATGCAGTGCATCATGTGAGGGCAGTGATGGAGAAAAGAGCAGAGAAGTTCACCTGACTTCCCAAGAAATCCCTAGAGAGCTAACTGACCACCACTAAACAGCAAAAATGCATGGGACTGAAGTTATGTTATTAGAAAAAAGCAAAGTTGCATTCCTGAAAAGAGCTAATTCAAAATTCTATTATTTTGGGTTGATACCCACACCACTGCCTGTATGATGAGCACATGACCAACTCTTCCATCACCTCAGAAATACCTATTTTTCAACTCCATTAATCTAAAGACCATAGTTCAGCATGAAATGGGTATCAAAACGGCATCAATTTCACAAGATTAAATAACTGGTCTGGTTAAGCATGAATTGCTCCACTTTGGCCACTCTTTGCCCACTCACAGGAGCTTTTTGTGCATTACTGCTTTTAATTGCTTGCTCCCTAAGCACACAGGCACTGCAATCTTCTGCACACCTTGACAGCAACCTGCTTGGAGAAAATGAACGCTCCATGTTCCCCTGACATGGCATTTTATCTGCTGGGTACAGGAAGCCAGAGATTGTTTATTCAACTTCTCATGGCCCATTAATGACATAATGCTGGCCACAGCTGTTCAGGACTGCACAAGACCAATGCAGACAAAGAAATGCCAAAAAGGCTTCAAACAGGTTGCTCATATCACAGCCTGGATGGGAAGGTCCTTGGAAGTTGTCTAGGGAAATGTTGCTTTACAGGCTCTCTGAGGAAGTAAAACCAGGATTAAAGCCTCAGACTTGGTTTCTTCTGAAGACTCAAATATCTTAAAATTAATAACCCCATCTGAACAAGGTGGCAATGACTACTTTGAAGAAGAGGGGACTAATAATTTCATTTTCTCTCTGCTTGGCCAAATTATCTACTGAAAAACAAGGACCTGCCATATATAAAGGCTCAGAAGCCCAGGAAGTGGAAAGCTAACCCTGGCCAGGGAGTCTGTGCAGCAAAGGAGACCTGCTCCAGGACTGATGTGTACTGAGCACAGCACAACAAGGATAAGGACATGCTCCACCTAAGTACCACAGCCATGGAGACACCCTGTCACTTTTATTTGATTTCATGAGGCTTTTAGAACTATATTATTATGGAACAATATGAATTTTCCCAAAGAAAAAAATCAAATCAAGTTTCTTGTCTTCCCAGTCATGGAGAAAAAGTCTAAGAGAAAAGTTCAAACTCATTCCACACCCCAGTTCAAAACAACCGAGTTCATTAATTTTAGAACATTTTATAATCAAAAATTGGGGAAGGGTAGTGTATCTTGTTTACAAATATACATGTATATATACATATATAGCAGATAAGAGGAATGTGATTCGCAATTCTGAGCTGATTCCTCAGCTTGGCAATATCCAGCAGAAAGAGAGGACCATTGGGTAAATTTGTTCCTCCCTGTAAAAGGACTGTCCATGGCAATGAAACACCCCATTATTGAAGCTGTAGCTGAAGTCATGCTCAGAAGAAAGACCAGCACCCTCCCTCATCTTCCCCAGACCTTCCAGGGTAACCCCTACTTACAATTGTGAAGTTCATAACCTTCAGAATCCAGATGGTCATAGCAAGGTTCACCAGGATTAAAATCATTAGGAGCAGCACAAAGAAATAGAGGCACCTCTTCCTCCAGCCATAAATCCCCACTTTGTATACCTGGGGTCCTTCCGAGGTCGGCATGGTGCTCCGGTGCGCGTACTGTTCCTGAGGCATCTGAAACGATCACAGAGAAACAACTGTGTGTATTCAGGGCCAGGAGAAAGACAATGATAAAAACTGCTTCTGTCTGTGCCTCTGGGAGGGTTTGCTTTTTGCTTTTTCAGAGTTTACCAGCTGGGCAGCAGCTCTTTGGATACTTTGGTTATTTTTCCTTCTGCTTGCTGTGCTTGGTAACACACCGAAAGAGAAGCTGATGTGTTAAATGTGTTTGTATAGACTTATAAATACACGTAAGCACGCTGTCTAAAGGTATCCTATGGAAATCACTCTGGAGTGGCTCTGCTCACCGCCCCAGGTTTTGCAAGGCAGGCACTCCAGGGCCTCTAAGGATCCTGAGGGGAAAATTTTGCATGCGTTTGGTAAAAGCAGTTGAGTTCAGCAGTTTGTTTGGAAGATGCAATATGACTTCTCAGAGGTTTCATTTTAAAAAAAAAAAAATCTCAAGTAAAATCATTCCTTCCAACCAAAGAAAAAAGGTAAAGGAAAAATGTTTGCTTTTCCCCTTCCTGCACCCTAATCTTGCCTAAGCCAGGAAACCTGAAGTGAGGTTCTCCAGCTGCCACATCCTGAACAAATTATTCCCAAATCTCTGTGCTTGGGTAGGTGAGCATGCTTGGACTACACTGGGAAGGAAGAGAGGAAGGAAGGGAGGGAGGAAGGGAGGGAGGAAGGGAGGGAGGAAGGAAGGAAGGAAGGAAGGAAGGAAGNGGCCAATGCATATGCACCTTGGTGGGAGGGAGGAAGGGAGGGAGGAAGGGAGGAAGGAAGGAAGGAAGGAAGGAATGGTGCGGAAGGAAGGAAGGAAGGAAGGAAGGCAGGCTTTTAAAGGGCACAGGGGTGCAGAGCACAGCCACCCCTGAGGGCTGTGTGGCACAGGAGCGATTGTGGAGGTGTGTGCTGCCGCAGGAAGGAAAGCATTCATGCTCTCCCCCTTCATATTCAGGTTGAGGAAAGCCACTTTCACAGGCTTCCCCAGGGATCAGTTTCTTACGTTTTCAGCCTGTTTTGACGCACAGACTGAGGAGATCATCTCTAGTAACACAGTTTGCCGAATGTTTTGCATTTTAGACTCTAAACAGGTAAAAAGCGACCAAACACATTTTTGCACTACTGATTCAACACCACGGGTGTCTTCCTCGGGGCTGCTGGCACTGATGTTTGTATGCAGCGAATAACAAAATCGACATCCCAGGAGGGAACAGTGTGGGTTCCCCTGTGGGAATGGGATCTGCGAGTCTGGAATGAGGCAGTGGCAGGAATGAGATGCTCATCAGGGAGGGGAGCTGGGGCACCAACAAACACACGGCCCTGGAGCAGAGCTTTTCACTCTGCTACAACCACTCCAATCCATACAGAAGGAAAACTTGCACAACAATAAATTACAGAGTTTCCACTACCTGGGGGAAATTATAACCGCAACTACTGTACAGTCAAGGATTTTATTGCCTAATATTTTAACAGGGTATCCTGGAGAGCACATATTAAATGCAGCCTCTCCCTTGGAGAAAATGAATAAATTGCATTGCTAACCCTCTCAAACTATGGAAGAGGTTTGACCAAGGAGAAACAATATGAAATACTCAGCTAAAAATACCCCTTTATTGCAAAACTTGTTTATTCACTATAGCTCTCTGTTGCTCTCATTGCTTTTTTTCTTTACTTGCAGTTTCTAGGTTGGAGAAAACAGCATATCCAGCTGGGGCAAAACTTTACAAACATCAAAAGAATTTACAGCAACAGAACACAACCACAAAGAGCAACATGCAGCCATACAGTAGCCTGGTTTTGAGAATTTCTCTAGTTCTGATAAAATATTTAACTCACAGCTGCCCTAACAGAGATAGAGCAACTGAAGTACCACAAGACTTAGAAGCAAGTAAGTACCACGAGTACCACGAGCAAGACTTACTAATACAATATAAATTCATGAGAAGAAAATAAGATGGCAATTGTAGATATCATGTTCCTTTATACAAACTCTCACACAGCCCCATTTAAAGCAAAATATGGTTTCTAGCTCGTGTTTCCCCCTGAACTGTAAATACTATCCAAAAAATTGCTCATGTCTGTAGTTCTCCAGGAAGAGAAGACAGAATGATGGACACAGAGTGCTGAGGTGAGTTACACAAATGAGCAGAATAAGAAGGTCTGCAAGGCAACTACATGTGGAACCAGCTATATCCACTATCAATAATCTGTACTGTGCGGGAGGGAGAAGTATGCTAGTCATAATTTACATTTTGGCAACTTTTCCTGACTCAAACATTAAAAAGAATTAAGGCACCAGAAAAAAAAAGTACTGCTGTGTAGGAACATCCAGTGGCTGCACTTGTTGGTGATACCTCCCCCCTTTCAATTGCTGAACTAAGGGAAAGGCTGCTGCTGCTTAATAGGATTTTTTTCACTTCTTCTTCAGGAAAATATTAGGAACCATCACTTAATTCTGTAACAGTAGAGAAAAGATAATACTGAAATAAATATAGAAATTAGAAAATAACCACACCTTCCAAAAGTCAAACCTTAAAGTGTCTGCCTGCCCTGAGAGGGCTTAAACACACATTTGCACAGCACTGGATTGCCACCAGTGCATGGACAATCCCACCTACAGTACCAAAAAAAAATGCAGCAGCCAAATCTTTGCAATTTAGCCACATTAACATGACCATGACTACAAAAGTACAGCCTGGAACTTGGGTATTTCTCCAAGGAATTCTTGGTGCTGCAAAAAAAAAATAAAAAATGGTAATAAGTTTTTGAACAAGAGTTGCACTCTGAATCCTTATATACACCAACAACTGCAAACAGGGCCTGAAACAAAATCCAGTCCACTTAGAAAAGCTATTCATCCTTTTGCTTTAGCATACCTTAGAGATATGGCCCGTGACAAGAAAGATTTATTTGGTTTTTTTAAGACCACTGGAAGAGCCCTGTCACCACATCCACTGATGCGCTCAGGCTGCTCGCAGAGTGCTTCTGCAGAGCTTCAGCACTTCCCTTCAGCAGAGCTGAAACCACACTCAGCTGAAAGGCACCGCAAACCAGAACTGGCTCTGACCTTCCAAAATCCACACCAGACCTCACCATTTAGGGCAAATCTTTGCTCCATGCCTCTCTCTTTCTTTCCACCAAGTCCTGCCCTGGCAGAAGTTCCTCACTCGAGGTGCACAACCCACATTAACAGTTCCTCAGGCAGAAAGGTGTTTTACACACACAGGGGGGAATTAACACCTTTCCCATGGAAACACTGCTGTAACATTCCCTGGCCACACTGCCTTTGTAGGCTCAGTCAGGGCCATGAGCAGGGGGAGGTATAACAGAAGGAATCAATAATGTTTCTCTGCCGTGGGGCTTTCTTTGATCAGCACTTGAATGATGTTATGTTTAGTAATAGAACAATTTCAAGCCAAAAGAGGATGCAATCCGGGAAGGCAGCTTCTCTCTTATGGGCCCCCTTGGAATTTGCTGCTGGAAATGTCCTGGAGCTCATGGAATCGGCTCATCGCAGCAGGAACTGCCCTGAGCCTTGCACAGCCAGCACAGCATCTCCCCTCCCTGCCTGCATGAGTGTAACTGAGGTGTGACAGCCACATCAGAAAAACAAGGAGCACCTGAGCCCAGGCTGACCTGAAGCACAGTGATGGGAACACGTTTCCAGAGATGAGAGAGGGGTTCAAATTCCCTCCAGTCTTGGACCTACATCTCCCACATCTGCCCTCTCTTTGTGTCCGTATCACCAACATTCTCTTCTCTTTCTCTTTGTTTTCTGAAACAAAACCTTTTTCTTTTGGGCTGAAATGAGGGGGGAAAAAAGCCCTAAAAACCTTCAGAGGTGCTCTCTGCCATATCACTGGGAGGCAATGTACTTGTATTCACCAGCTGTAAATGCTCTGCAGATTCATCCTCTTTAATTTCTCTGTCTTTTAAGTGCACAGTATCCATCAGGTTCAAAAGAACAGACATTTCTGGAGCGTGACTGAGAACAAAACTTGGCGTGAAGAAGAGTGTTTTGAGCCATCTATCAATGAGACATTTTGCGTCTCCGCTCCCCATAGAATTCTCTCAAGTTTGACACCCCCAGGTCTGTTAATCCACCAGCATCATGACCCAAAATTGATTTATGGCCCTTCATGTGGGTCAGACCACAGCCTAGGTCTCCATAAAAAGGATCAGGCTCTGGAAAATTATTTCTCACTTGCAGCATGGCCAGCAAGAGCCGAGTACTGGGGAACAGCCCATGGGATGAAATACTTGCTGGGATAGTTAACTCTCATAGCACTTGGTTTTCCAGGACCATCTAAGCCATGAACTTGGCCTCTGTGGCTGTTATTGGTGTCCCCAAAGCTGAAATCTTGTCTCTGCTTGTCCCTCTTTCCTGTCAACAGGCCCCATTCCACCATGTGGGGAACAGTTCTTCCGTGAGTTGGGAAGAACATCATCACCCAACGCCCACTTGTCAGGTATCACTGCTATGGGATACATGGCCAGAAGGACAAAAAGTAAAAGGAAGCATCCTAAGGAATGTTATTTTCTTTTATAGTCTCTATCAGTGGGGTACACCACATATAGTGTTGCTCAAACATCTGGCCTGATTCTGGCAAATGTAAGCACATCAAGTTTTTTTTGATCTGTACTCCATCAGGGCATACTGTGCCAAGCCCACTGGTAAACACCTCTCTTCCCATCCCTACCTCTTGTAGCTCATGGGAATTGGACTCACTCAGTACAGGGAGGCCTTGGGGATTCATCTCCCGGTAAAGCATCTCATTCAGAGCCCTCAATGCTCCAGGCTACTCCCCACCTCTAGCACCTTGAAAGCTCTTGTCTTTTCCCCAGTTGTTTGGGCTGGCAGCATTTCGACAACGAATGTGCTTGAGGATAAGTGCACTGCAAAAACCAAAGTTTATAAACCAATAGCTTGGAGCAGATGGACTCAACGAAAAGATGAACATGGGACTGTTCTGTCCCTTCTCTGCATTCAAGGAGCACTTAGAGTAAAACTCTAAACCTATTGGAGTTTGCCAGAACAAACCAAAGTAACAGGCAGCTCCATCTCTGAAGAGTATTTCCTTGGCCAAAAGTGATATTTTATTGTGCTGCAGTAGCCTGTAAGCAATGTGATGTTACTTCTGCTTCTCTTCTCTGGGAAAGAGAGAAACATGTCTGCTCTCCTATTTATCAGTCTCATCTAAATTTTAGACTTTTTACTTGATAGTCACCTTGTCTCAATACATTCTTCAGAATTAAGAAGAAAACGGAAAGCTAGCAAGGAAGAAAAAGTCTCTGCAGTGAGTCCTTGTATGTATCAAGCTCGTCAACAGAGAATGTCTTTCACGAAATGCCCCACAATTTGTGGCGATAAATTCACGCTGCATGCAAACACCACCCCAGCTTTGCTGCATTCACACACCGCTTCCTTTGCACCACTCAGATGATCTGATGCAATCACAAGCCTCTGTCCACCGGTGCCAAGTTTAGAAAAGCTCTTTCCCACCGGAGCGTCTCAAAGCAGGATGAGCAAATATGAGAACGACACCGAAATAGCCAACAGCAGGTGTGACTGCAGGAGGCTGTGGGAACAGCAAGAGGCAGATCATCAACGGAGCTCGAATCAGAAAGCAAGCTACTGGAGGTGACACTTGCAGACTCCTGCCCCAACACTCTCTCGCCCCACAGTACCAAGAAAAGAGCTATGGCTTGTAGGAATGTGCAAAGCAAGATCGTAATATGGATTTATATGGCTGGAACCCAACCAGCCAGGCACAAATTGAGAGCTGTGGGCTTGAGCTTGTGCCAGGATCCAGAGTGCAGTCTCTGCAGTGATCCTGCTCACGCAAGTTAGAACTTGTTCTGCTGCATCTTCCCTTGCCATCTCCCCTCCACACGATGCACCTTTTGTGCTAATCCATTTGTTCTTCTGCACAGACACACTCATTTTCTGGTTTGCTCCTGGGAAGGACCAGGAGAAGGAATACATGGATTAGGGTGTGCTAATGGCTCTCTTATCTATCTGATTCCAAAATCAAGAGGCTGTCTCCACTCTGCCCACACACACACACATTCTTCAGTCCTCCTGGATTCAAAGCTTGAATGCTTGACCCAGGTGGAGCTGCACAAAGATCACTGAGGAGGCTCAGGAGGAGCTGCCAGAGTTAGGGAGGAAACACCAACTCCCATGGCCCTGACTGCTGCTGCCGGAGATGGACATATTCCAGCCTCTTCATGTCTCTGGCTCTTCAATACTGACAATCAGATTTGGGAGGTGGGATGCTGCATGATCACAGGCAGTAACTTAAATTTTGGGATTTTTAAAAAAATAAATGTATAACTAGCAGTGAAGAAGGTAATAGGCTGACTGGTTGCCTAAATTAACAGCTGCTGAGAAAAGTAATAGAGCTCCAAGTCTGCAGGGTAAGATGGCAGCCTGTGAAGGCTCAAGAAGTTCCAGATCATATAAGACCTTCATTTAATACAGCATTTTCACTGCAGGTGTATTTTATGCAAAGTGAATTTTGAGCTTATCAAGCTTCTTCATTCTCACCACATGCCTTCCCTTCCACAGCTCATCTCTGTCCTTCCTCTCATTCCCTGTGCCCCCATCAGGCTCCAGGAAGCCACAGGGCATCCATGTCTCCTGTAGGATGCCCTTCCTGCACTCCAAACCCACGAAGTCTTCACTTGGCTCAAACCAACTTAACAGAGAAAGCTCTGGTCCTGATCCAGTGCTTTCAACTTAACAGAGAAAGCACTGCATCTGATGCCCTTTCTTGGGGACCTTCCCCTTATCCCTGACTTTGTGGCTTGCCAGTATGAATGACTGTTTGAGCCCCGTGTGTGCAGCCCTGCTGGATGCAGGCAAAGCAAACCGTGTGTCTGCTCCGATGAACCAGAGATCCTTAGCACCGTCCCACTGTGTAATCCAATATCCTTAATTCATTCCTCATTGAAAGGGAAAAAAAAAAAACGCAACACCACCGCCACCACAAAACACAGCTAAAAAGCATTTCCAACACATCAAACAACATTGCCCGGAAAATCCGAGGCAGAGGCAAGGAAGTTTGTGAAGCGGCGCGAGGCAGCTCCTCCTGACACCTCCATCCCCTTACGAACGCGCGCTCCCGAATCCCGAGCCCAAGCCTGCCATATAAGGTGCTGATATCTCTGCAAAGGCAAGACAAGCTTTAATGCTGCAACTAAAAGGATGAGAGAACATTGCCTAAATCTGGCAGGTCCCTAAAGAGGGAGCGAGCTTTTCATCATAAATGTTTCTTCAGTTATTTGGGGGAAGAAACGCAAATCGAAGGGAAGTTGCGGATAGAGCAGCCCCTAAATTAATGTTTTTCCTTCTAATCTGCTCTATGTGGCTTCTGACCGTGCTGTCTGCTGCAGTTTGCTCATGCTTTATAAAATACAGGAAAAAAAATACGCAGAGAAATCACAAGGCAATGATTATTACTGAGTTACTGCCTCTCTTTGCAAGCTCACTGTACCAGGAATTGGCAAACAACCCCCAGACAAACATGCTTTCAACTCATTAAACAACTACAATATAATGTACTTATAAATGTATTTGTTGTGACTGAGTCGCATTTTTCATCCAAATCTCTGAGTGACACATGGTCCACAGCCAACACTTCAGCAGCTTCAGGTTATCCACGTAGCTACTCCCCAAAATGAAAAACTTGGGGATTATTTGGGTGCAGCATTCCCTCAGCCAGAGACGCGGGCGTTGCTTTGCCTGCAGCTTTACTACCAGCACAGATTTAGCCAGAAACCACCACCCAGCCTCAGACTGCTCCCAACCCTTCGCAAACATGCCACAACTTCCTAATCTTGACTTTTTTTTTGCCATAAGCAGCAGTCTGAGAGCAAGAAGCCCCTTGGCAGAGGCACAGGAGCGCAAATCCGCGCGGCCGCGGCAGGATGGAGCAGGGCAGCTCTTACCTCTCCCCTGGCGATGGATGAACGCCCGGAGGGTGCAGGAGCCCGGGGAAGATGCAGCTCGGCGTTCGGAGCAGCACGAGGCCTGGCCTGTGCTCATGAGCTGCCCCTGTCAGATTTTCCAACAGCAGAATTGCAGCCAAGTCCCTGCCCATGCCTGAAGAATTTCCTGAACAGCATTCCCCTTCTTTTCTAGCTGCTTTGAAACCACACTGTCTGTACTTCAATAAGGCTTTGTCAGGCCAAGTTACAGCTACTGGGCTGGCTCCAGTGAGCAATTGAAAACACATGTGTTTTGCATTAAAAGACCCCTTCTCCCTGCACACATTCAGACACAGACACCCCCGTCTGCACCCAGCCCCGGAGCCTGCCTGCCTTGCCTTCGCTGCTCCAGAGCCAGCCATTTCGGTTAAAAGGAATAAAAGGAGTATGTTGGTGGAGATTTTCTTTGGGAAAAGGAAAAAGGGGTGGGAGGGATCCCATTCCCATGGGTAACACCTTGCCCTGCCTCCTGTGCTTTGCCAGTGTCGAGGTCATGGGCGCCCAGGTTAACAGCTGGCTTTGCCAAACCCCAACGAGCAAGGAAGCACAGGAATTAAAATTACAGCTCACCACTACTGTCCTCTTACCTCTACCTCTGTCTCTTCTAAAACTATGAGAAAAGAAAGCATATTTTTAGCATCTCTAGACTCAGTTCAGCACATCAGAACTGTATCCTAATCTTGACACATACTCCTGTATCTGCTTATACTAAAAATAATACAACTATTTCTGAGTACTTTCATCCCTCTCTGCTCTCCAGCTGTCCTAACCCTTATAACCCAAAATTTTTTAAGCACCTTGCATCTCTTTTTAAGGAGCATTAACACTGCTCTGGTGTTGGCTTAAGGAAAAGAAATAGAAGATATAATGTTATACCTTTAATCAGAACGGGTCCCAGTTCTTAATATCTGTAATCATTTCCAGGCAGCACCATGGGTCAAGGCAGCGACCGTGGGCTCTGCAGCTCGGGGTGCCCTGTGCCTGGCATCTGCCTGTGGAGCAGAGCTGGAGTAGATGTGGAAGCACACATGGATGTCCCCCTTATTCCACCACGGCTAAGTCCCACCAAAGATGAAACACAGCAGCAGAGTTGTCAAGGTAACAATATAGAAAAGAGACAGTTTAAAGAGAGAGAGAGATATTTTTCAAACTGTGCACTCCACTTCGCCGGGGTTATTCTGTTCTGTGGTTTGCAGAGGTATGGTGGGCAGGGGAAGTGTTTACAAGGCATAAATGCAGCGGTGATTAGGAGTAATGAGAGCCCTGTGTGTGGCCTGATCCAGTGATCTTTGGAGGCAGAGGAATCCTGCTGCCTGCCAGGGGCTGTGGCTTCAGCCCACGGCAAGGACTCATTCCACAGGAACGCGAGCTCTGCCTCTCACCCACCAGCAGTGAGATCCTACAAAACCCCCGTGGGATGCCCGTGTGGAAAGCCTGCACTTCATCCATCCAATCTGTCTGAGAGCTGCTGTGGTCACTCCCTGCGTGGCTCTCTGCCCTTTGCCCTGCTACTCAAATGCCCTTCTCTTTCTCCTGCACAGAGCCACACGTGGGTCAGCAGCACTGCCCTCGGGGAAGGCCAGACGGAGGAACCCGGACCAGTCCCCAATTCACCTCATTGGGGGTGGACCCACACTGTGATGCCATTTTGCAGACCACAGGACAGGATCAGAAGTAATTACCATTAGTAATTATTAGTAATTTTCCATTAGAAGAAACCACACGGTCATCGTGCCTCAGTTTGCCAGATTTTCAACCAAAAGGCAAGCACACCAGCACACACACACACACAGCCACTGGTGACAGCATTTCACATCTATTCGCACAGCTTGTGAGGAGTCAGTTTGTGCCAGAGCAGAAACCACAGGCCTGCGTATTGCATATCAGGGGAACTGTCCATGCAGCTGAGAGTCTCCTCAATGAGCTGCCACAGCCATGATAAAATTCCTTGGGTTGGCAACCAGTAATAGCTGAAACCAAAGGCGCCTAAAACCTTTGGAGTCTCTTGGTATGAATAACCTGAAACAGAAAAATATGAACTGCAGATTCACATAATTAGATTTTCGGTTGTACAAGACAATCAAGCATCTGCAGAGCTGTTTGCAAGATGATAGCAGTCTGTGCCTCCTGTCTTAAATTTCCCCGTGGTCTTTATTCAGCAGACCAGTTATGGATGGGACAGGCAGTAACTTCAGTGGATCGCCGTGTGTTTTGAGTTAAGCACATGCTTTAGTGCTTTGTGGTCCAGGACTTTTTATGGCAGCCTGGCTCTGGCAAGATCATTAGTCAAATCATTTAAAACATGGTAGTACAGCACTCTGAAATCACTCAGTTCTTTACACAAATACAGTACATCAGTGGTTTTCAAATTTTTCTCACTGTGAGGACCCCTAAATATTTGACAAAGGTTTTCCGTACCCCTGTAATCATTTCACAGAGAGAGATTTCTACATACCGTACAAAACCTCTCTTAACTTGTCATTTTTCCCTTGGGAATAGTCCCCAGGCCTCCCATACATCTGTGGACCACAGGCTTGAAACCGCTGCTGGAGATAACTTAATCCCTTATTAAAAATCTAAATGATCTCTTCTGTTTATGTGATGTACTTTCTATCTCCAGAATATTTATGCGAGCTAGCAGCATGCTGGCAGGTAGAGACACGGGGAGGTGACAGCATTAATACTGCATTTTTTCCACTGGCATAATTAGTAGGCCAAGTCTATAAATATTTACATTAAATCTGTCAGGCATCACACCAACCTCGCTGATAACTTCAGGGGTGTCTTACTGTAAACTGCATTAATGCCTCACTATTTTGTCATCAAGTAACACATAAAATGCTCCTTCAAGCTAAGCCACTTTGAGTAGGTTGTTTTTATCTCTTTCTCATTTGGGTGCAGGGTTTAAAGATGCTTCAGGCATCAGAACTGTGGCTCAGGGACTGCTCTATTTTTCTGTTATTGAGCTATCATTTGTATTAGTGCCAGCGCTACCAAAAATATATGAACCTTGCAAGCATAAACCTTAAGTTGATGTCGACATAACTATCGGCGTAACTGCTATTATTCCTCAGAACTGGCAGGGTTATGAGGATTAAAAAAACCTACTAGAGCTCTTTGGGAAGATGAAAACAAATTAACCCCCCTCAAAGCTCCAGTATCTTTGCAGCTGGAGAACACAACATGTACGGACTTCCATTTTGTTCAGGAGATCCAATCCACTTGGATCCATGAATTTCTACACTAAGAAGAGACCTACAAAAGGTAGGAAGGAAAGTTCCTTCTCTACCATTTATACCTGTCCTGACTTTTGACAGCATTTCCTAGAAGCGTCTGGAATTTATTTAGTATTTACTGTTGAATTATCAATATTCATAATTAATTTAACAAATAATATCTATTTGCATACAAAAGGAAACTTGGGATTTTCATGGTGTGCAGATTTCCTGGGACTCACTCAAGCATTCCCTAAACCTTCCTAAAAAATTCAAGGCAAACCAAATATGCAGAAAGAATCAGCATGTAAATGCAGGTGTGGATGCACCTGGAGTGGAGGAAGAAGTAAAAATGAAAATTTTATTATCTGAAATGATTAAGTAATCCCTTGTTTGAGCTTTCCCTCCAAATGACTTCCTTTAAAATCCATTAAATCTCTTGAAGTATCACAATAGAATAAATATAAATGTTTAAATATTTTTAATGTCTCAACTGAAAGAAATCATCTGCCAAATTATTATTATTTTAAATCGCCCTCAGCCTTGGAGTCTTTTAAGAGATCCCCTGAGTACCCATGTGCAAAGGGAGAAACCAAGGCTCATTTCAGCTCCATCTCCTTAAATGCAGAATTAAGGGAGCTGATGGATTAGAAAGTTAACTATTTTGGGTCCAGAACAGCAAACTGAGGGAAGGCAGCTATTGGCATTCCTGATGAATTCACCCAGCCCTGAGCATCCAGAGAGGATGGAGGGCAATGTAATGAGAAAAAGAAGGGGTTCCCCAGACTTTTGTAGGTAATGGCAGTGGCTGTAGGGGCGAAATGCTTCACTGAAGGAGAAAACCCTTCTCTCTGTGTGTGAAGGCAGTGAAGGTCTGACTCGATGGCAGGGAGCAAAATCCTGAGTAAGTGCTGAGAGTGCTGAAGGCACACAGGCCATCAAGTAATCACACACAGGGCTGCGATGGACTTAGACAAGTGGGAAGGAAATGGGTGAAAATGAAAAAAGACGTGTGTGAGTGTGTTTGAACATGACCATGTGCTGGAAGCAGCCAGACCTGCAGTGCCCACATCCTCACCCACTGCTCTAGTTTCTTCACACGAGATAAATGTGGCTGCATTGCAGGAAGAAGGATAAATATAGGACTGGTCATGAGATGCAAGATCTGCTAATTCTTGGAGACTAAAGAGAAAGAGGGGCAGAGCTGCTCTCATAGGCAGGCGTTCCAAGGATGCTCTAAATCTCATGCAGATGAGAAACTCCAGTAACAGCAGAGGTGACCCTGGGGACTGATTCACACAACACTGAGCTATTTAGATCTGAGTACTAAATTTTCCCCTTCTATTCATCCCAGACTTAGCACACAGTACGAGAGAATAAATGAATCAAAGGAAACACAACAAAAAATCCTGATTCCATGGTAATGCTGGAGGTGAGCTGGGCAACAGCAGGTCAGGGCAGGAGTCGGTGTTGCTTGCACAAGGCCAAAAACACAATGTGAGTTCAAGTGAAGAACTGAGCTTTTATGAGAGGCCAGACTTGGAGAGCTGCTGCTCAGAGATCAGAAACATTCACATCTCTGCTGCTGCTGCTATGAGACAAGGATCGAAGTGGCAAAAATCATCACCAAAGGCACCTTCCATTGCCCAGGCTCAGGAGAGCTGTAAACAGGGGAGGATGGAGGTACCCAGCAGCAGGTTCATGCTTACCTGTGCACAGATTGATGTGCAACACCAACACTGAGAACAACCTGCTCCTAAGGCTCTTTTCTCCTTAGGGTCCAAACCTGCAGACTCCCCGAACCCATTTGGGTTCCCAACTCAAAAGCTCTGTGCCGGGCTCCTCTTCCCACAAAGCTGCAGCAGTGTTTACCTGTTGGCCAAAAAGCCACAGCCAGGATCTCAACCAGCCCATCCCTTTACCCCAACTGCTGCTTTGTAATTATTTTCATGATTTCAGCCATTTTCAGGCTCTTCTCAGAAATAATTTAAGGTCAGCAGAGCTTGTTAATAGGTAGAATGGAAAGTGTTCCCTTTCATTTCTCTGGCAACATTAATGCAATTATCCCAAATAATTCTCAAACTACGTGGGCTGTAATTTCAAGGCAATATTACTATTACAGAGCCCTGTTCTTCCAACCAGCATGTGTCATACTTCCCATCCAGAGGTTATTTATCAATAATCAGAAAGGTCTTCATTTACAGACAACGGGGCCTCTTCATTTGCAGCACAACAAGGGAGCAGGATGGGTGTCACCAGGCAAAAAACAGATGTGGCATTCCCTGGCTTCTACTCCTCTGGCATAAGAAATGCAAGAGAAAAAAAAAAAAAACCACTGCAAAGATTAATTCCATACAGATATAAGAGCAAATATTCAGTTGGCAAGGCCAATAATTGTTCTTCTATTAAAGTCTTAACAGTATCCAAATTCATTACTCTTATCTGAGCAGCCTCAGCCTTCGTTCTTTTAGAAATCGGGTTCAAGGCACAGAGCTGCTCTCTCAGCTCTGGTTAGATATGTGCCCTGACCAAGACACATCGTCACCTCAGCCTGCAATAACCATCTTCTGGGGGAACATTTCCATTTCTCTGCTATATCTGTTGTGGCAGAGAATTTTTGAGTATGGCCATGCCACACTTACATTTGATGCAGAGCAGTTTCTGGTCAGGCATAGCTGCTCTGCAGCCTGTGCTCATCACAGCCTTTCCTTTTTCACTCCCAACTATTTTTATTCTGCCAAGAAAGAAGCTCTGCTTGTTCTTACACTTAGGTATCCTATTATATCACAAAGTTTAACACCACCCGATGCACCCAAATTTGGCACTACAGAACAATTTTGCAGGCAGCAGATCTGTGTTTCACAAAGCAATTAGCGGGACTCTGGCAGAACGCTAACAAGGCAGCCTGTCAGTCCGTCAGCAGCCTGGACACAGCCGTCTGTTTTAACGAGCTCTGGGTGTCATTTGGGACAGCAAGACTCTGCATGAGCCTGTGAGACTCCTGAGATGAGCAGCAGTGACCTTCATCCATAATGTCTGACCCAAAGGAGAATCCCTGCCCTCCTCCTCCTGTGACAGCATTAGCCTCTCACCATCAGGCTAAAACCATCCAGATCACACTAGATATAGCTGAAGACATTTTTTACAATGAGGGTGGTGGGGCACCAGAACATGCTGCCCAGAGAGGTCCCTGGAAACATTCAAGGCCATGTTGGACAGGGTTTTGACCAACCTGATCTTATTGAGGATGTCCCTGCTCATTGCAGGAGGGTTGGAGCAGATGACCTTTAAAGGTCCAACCCAAACCATTCTGTGATTCTAAAACCTGATATACAACATCTGCTCTGGAATAAGCAGCAAGGAGACAACAGATCTGGTAACCAAAACAGTGAGAAATCTTTGGCCAAATTTTGCAAATTCTTTCTCTCTGCTTATATTCTGCAAGAGGTGCTAAGGCACGTGCTGTTCATAGAGCAGCTCCTGACAGAACACAGATACTTGGAGCTGAAGCACAATAAAGAATGATTATGCTGCTGATATATAAACAAATGCACACACACTCACGCATTTTGAGTTTCAACAGAGAATACTGAGGAAGGTGTAAAAAGCAAATTGATAGGAAAATGAAGCTACACTGAGACTGTGTGAGCCAGAAGGAAGGAATAAAGATGCAATGACTTGAGAAATGAAAGCATGTTTGTATGTCAGTAATCATGCCTGACCTTTGCCAGGGAACTCAGTATGGCAGAGGCATATTGGTGAGGATATGTACTCCAAGGACCATGAAAATGCCACTGTGCAAAAATTCCAGACTTGGATTTATCTACAGAGATACACTCAAGGGCCTCTCAATCTCAGCCTCTCTGTTTCAGTTATTGGCAGGATGTCACAAAGGGTAAATGCCATTTATCTGGGAAATCCCTTTATTTCTGTAGCTATTACCTCTCAGTTTCTGAGAGGATTCCTTGTGCTCTCCTATACCTAACCAGTTTTTGGAGCCTGAGGGGATTTCCTGTGTGCTCAACAGCATCCATAAAGGCTGCAAAGCCCAAGAAAGTTGCTGAGACCATTTGCACTTGGCCTGCTGTCCTGTTCCAAATATTTATCTGATTCAGCAGCTGGTAAGGCTTAGCCCTCACTGCAGTGTCAGAGAGGGCTGCTGCTGCTGCTCCCAAATCTCTCTGTGACCCAAAGGGTCAGGACAAGGATGACTATGTCAATGTTTGGTCCCATTAGAGTATAGAAGAATCAATGTCCTGTCCCTTCCTCCAGAGAATGGAGAACCAACACACAATTTGGATCTTAGCACTGCCTCTTCATCCTTTAACCTCATAGTTAGGCTCTTGCACTACTTGTGAGCACAGTGAGCCCAGCAGCCTCCACCAGCACCACACTGCAGAAATCTTCACTGCAGAAGGAGAGGAATGGAATAAAGTTCCTCTTGCAATACTCATTTCTACATGGCAGAAAAAGAAGAGGGTCATTGTGCGACTCCTCTGCGTGAGCGAAACATCCTGCGGTTTGGCAGCAACAAGATCTTCTTTTCATTAGTAGGACACAGGGAAAACCTTGCCACATTCGTATATTTGGAGTTTCATCCCTGCTGTGATTAATGTCAACATCATTGCTGCCCTAAATTCTCCATTCACTCTGGCTAAAAATACCTTCCTGGATTTCCTGATATCACCCAATGAGAATCACAAAGGGAGAGAGGGCAAGGAGAGGAAAGCAGAGAGAGATGCTTTGTGTCTGTCATCCAAACCTTCTTTTTGGGCAAAGTAGCTGCCAGGGAGATAAGAGAGATGTTCCAATAATGTAATGGATTTTACCTGCCCACATTTCTCCCCAAGTTATGATGAAAGTTTATGTGGATGCTTCTCAAAGAGCAGATAAGTTTTCATGTTATGCTTCACTCAGAGATATATTTACAATTATAGTGTAACTCTCTGAAGTCACTAACCAGTGATTAAAAAAAGTTTATTTGCTTCTGCTTTTTTCTTCAAAGTGCCCTTGTGTCTCATTTTCCAGACCTGTCCTGCCTTCTCCACTTCTGTTGGTTAGGGACATACTCAAGCTGGAGTAAACTCTCCCTCCACAATGGCAGGAAACATGCAAAGGAAAAAATCAAATCACTTTCCCAAAAAACTTGTTTCTAGCCGGAGCTGTGCCAGGGGAGGTTAAGGTGGATATCAAGATAAGGTTCCTCCCCAGTGGGTGCTGGGGCACTGAACAGGCTCCCCAAGGAATGGTCACAGCCCCAAGGCTGTCAGAGCTCCAGGAGTATTCAGATAACACTCTCAGGCACAGAGTGGGATTGCTGGGGTGTTCTGTGCAGGGCTGCGACTTGGACTGGATGATCCTTGGGGGTCCCTTCCAACTCAGGATATTCTATGATCCTACGGTTCTAATCAATGGCTTGGTGTTTTTGGAATCCCCCACCTTAGAGGAGACCAGCACAAGGGAAATCAGCGCAGAGCATTTACTCTCAGCTGCCTATGAAAACATCCACGTGTATTGAAGTGGCACGATGTTTAAGTCACAAGAAATGCATTGTAGCAGTGGGTTTACGTGTGAATTCTGTTTCTCACTTCCAGAGCATCTGGCTGGAGCAGCACTGGGCTGTGTTCACATCAGCGCTGCTGAGCAAAGCCTCCCCCTCTCACCCCTGCAGCTATTTATCATCTCCACACAAAACTGGGAGCAACCCAGCACGGTGGCACAGGAGCCTCCATCCTGACAGCCACACGGAGGTGAAACCCATCTCCCTGCAGCTCAACAGCACAGCCAGAGCCTTTCTTTTCCCCTAAATCACCCGGGCAGTTATTAGGCTTGAACGGGAGCAGGTGGGGGAACATGTGTTAGGAGCAGAGTCTGGAACAGTCACAGAGCTTTATGGGTTCATCATCCCAACACATAAACTTTCTCCCAGCAGGGCTCCTTTTCACTTACCTGTTTTTATTATTGTACAGCAAGATCTGAGCGGCAAATCTCTCAAAGGTTAACAGGCCTGTCCAGAAAGTGCAAGAAACAGACAGGCTACAGGCTATGAATTTTAATGCTCTACATTACAACAACATGCTATTGCTATACTGGAGAGCAGTCCACAATCGGCACGGTTTCGGTAACTGTGAGAGATGACAGAGGCCAAGGAAAGGTGCAATAACAGTTGTAAGACAACCTGCCTGCCAGTAATAGGAGAAGAGCACCATAAAGATGGAATGGCAGAGAGGGGAAATAACACACCAGGGGAGATTGAGAGAAACCCCAGCAAGGACACCTCCACCTGTTAGAGCCAGGGAAACCAAAGGAGTGTTGCTGTGTACAGCAGGTAAGGATGTTTCAGGCAGATGGTGACCCCCAGGTGAAATTAGTCCATCTCTCTTTGAGAGGAATCCCCTGTTCACCTAAGAGAAATGACACCTTAATGCTGGAAGTCACAGGTTGTCACAGACAAGAAATGCACCCACACGCTTTCCTCATCCACTGGATGCTGAAGCTGGCCTTGTGTCTTGAAGCAAGCAATGCTTGCAGGCCCTGAAACATCTCTAACCAACATGCTTTAGAAGCTATCAAAAAGAAAAAAAAAGAAATCTGCACTGCAAGAGTGCCTCTTACACCAGGACCCAGAGAGAGCTTAGCCCTGTCTGTCCTAAATTATTTGCATTTCTATATAAAGACAAACCCAAGGATTCTTTAATGACTAAATTTGTCACAATTAGGTGTTGGCATTTCTTTATAATTGCCTTAAATACTTCAATCTCAAGAAAACGTGGTTGGAAATGCAGGAAAATTATGCTGATCATTTGCTCATAATTAGACAGATTCAATAAAAGCTGGTGCTTAGCATGTTTTGCATTTATATAGTCTTTATACAAAATTAACCTCAAAGATATCTCTATCATTTTTTAAGTCCTTTGCTATCAAGCACAACTGATCTGGAAAAGATCATCTTCATAAACAGAAATCTCTTGAGGATTACTTAAAATCATTACTTTGCCCACAAAACTGCTCCCCCAGCACTCCACTTCTCCCTTCTGCTATCCACATGAAAAGCTTGGAGAATTATGGGCTTTGGCTTGTTCTGAGAAGAAGCTAATTAGAGAACTGGTGATTTTTGTTGAAAGCCTGGTTATTTATGAAGGAAATAACTCTTGTTTCTATGGTGGGGAGAATGTGGGGGGAAAAAATAAAAGCAGTCTCCCACTGCTCCAAATGTCTATCAACCAGCATTTAACCAAAATATTTGCTCAAAATGTTATCTGCTTCTTGGATCTACAAGCAAGGATGAATATGTACATCTCAGCACAAAAGAGGTCTCACCCAGGGAGCACTGATGAAGATAAAGCTACTGGCAGACTAATAAACCCTATTGCCAAAGCTGACGTGTGGATGAAACTTCCATCTCCCGCTCCAAATAAAGAGAATCCTGAGGAGATAACAAACAATTGACTGTTCTCCTATGCAAAATGGCCCTTGTGTCATGGAAGTCCTATTAATTTTCTTGGAGTGCATGAAATTAGCTAAAAATGCTTATGTGTACTAAAAGAGACAAAATATATTTATGGAGCTTCTTTCTGCTCTCTCTGCAGAGCAGTCAAATATGTCTTCAACCCTGTATATAAGCACCTCTATTTACTACTCTGAGTATCTGATCATCTTCTCTCTCTGTGTGAGAAATTTTTCTTCTTCCTTCAGAGCATCATCCCTAAGCCAGGAGAATATTAAATAAATATGGTACTGCATATAAACAGTGCACAGTATAACAGAGCTTCTAAATTCAGAGTCAGCCGAAGATATCAAGTTTTTCTTTCTCAGTGATTGATGCCCTCTAGAAGAAATAATAATTATATGGCACAAGGAGGAGGAAAAAAGGCATGTTGAATAATATAAGCATTTAGTCAAATCATAACTGAAACACTGAGGGGAAAAAATGCTTTAAAACTGCTTAGCCAGAAAAAGACAGCATTATCTGTAAAATGGATGAAAAATAAACCCCCTCCAATAAGAAAAGAACTTCAGAAATTTGTTATACGCTAATGCCATCTACCAGACATCAGTGGAAGTGGCAGAAAGAAGCGTCAAAGAAACAACAAATACAATAAGGATTAAGTAAGTACCTGTGCACAGCCCCAGGTCTTTATTTTCTTAGCAAGTACTGAATTCCAAACCTTGTTCCACCTTTTCTTTCTTTCTCAGAGAAAGGACTTCAGGGCATCCGTGAATGCAAATATTTATCATTTCTCTTAATTGGCAAGGCTGCAGAAAAATCTTTGAAACTCCCCTTCCAACACAACTTTGAGGCACAATATCTACCTACACAACTTTGAACTATTGCTATTCTTCTCTTGCAAGCTGATGTTCTCTTATGCAATGGAAAAAACCCTTATTTTGTGTCAAATTCCACATTGTCTCAGGGCCTCTTCAGCCTTCCCTGTCTTGATCAGTGAGTCCAAACTCAAAGAGCTTTCCAAGTGGTTATGCAGATGATTTAATCTCAGCCTTTACCTGTATGTGGAGATCAGTTTCCAAGGACTGCCTGAGAATTGCAAAGGGCTTGTGACTTCTCTTCCTGTCCCAAATAGCCCCAGATTTACAGCCAGCTCCAAAACACACCCAAGGACTTGTGCCAAGCTTTAACAAGATTCTGCCTTTTCTAGGAGAAAGTTTTCCACCACCACCACCACCACTCAGGATGTACTTTTTGAACCCAAAGCTCAGTTTTTACCAGCACACATCAATGTTCCTTTTGGACACCCACCAGAAATAAACAGCAGATGCCTGTTCAGTCTCAAAACTGAAGAACAGATGCAGCTGCAAATTCTGCCACTGCCATGCCATGGGTGCAGTGTCCATCTGCTGATGTAGAAAGTGGGAGACAGACAAAGTAATATCTGAAACCAGCAGAGCATGATGTGGACCTGAACCATTTTGAGAGACCCGAGAACCCTTCCATATCAAAAGGAACATCATCTAGCTATGTGTTTGTTCTTTCAGACAAAACCTCATTTCTTCCTAAACCTACCTACAACTTACCCCAAATTAATAAAATTTGTTAGCTTTTCAGTCCCTAATATCTCTTCAGGAAAACTTTTCAGAAATTCAGACAACTGGAAACAATCTAATTTTCTGTATAAATATATTCAGATCAACAACACCTCTGTGTCAACTTTACCTCTTTCTTCCCCCCTCAAAAAAACTCCATTGTTTTCAGAACCATTTACATATACATATGTACATATATACATATACCAACTAACACAGGCACTACCCAGAAATTCTGCCACTATTTGTCTCTTTCTGTTCTTCTAGAAGGGCAGAAACAAAAGCTGTTTAGCTGCCATACTTGGTCTGCCTCTACAATGGAAAGGTTCAGTGATGAAGCCACACTGAATAGGCACTGATTAAGAAACTGCAGCAGTTCTAGGAGCTGCTGTTGATTCCAGGTGAGAGGAATTGCACCAAGCTGGAGTTAGCTGGCAATGCACAAAGAGGAATTTCCATGTCGTCAAAAGCTGTCATGTCTGGTTCTGGCATTAATTCCTACTGGTTTGCTAAGAAAAAATGAGCCCTCATCACACTCCTCTGATGCTTTCTTTGCTCCTTGGACGAATATTCTGTGAGTGCAAATAAAATGCTGAACAGCAGCAATTCATTTTCTGTCTCTCACAGACGGACTGGAGGCATCCAGGCTTTTTTATCAGGAGTGTACCAGCAGAGCCTGCCTGCCAGCTCCGAGTTCCTCTCCTCCTTCTGCCCTCTCCTTTCTGTGAGACCACAGCCACAAGGCACCACAAGGCCACACCAACAGCTCCAAGAGCCTGCCTGACACTCAGGAAATTTAGTCATGAAGATCCAAACCCACGTTCCTGAAGCGCAGAGAGAGGATGCACAGGTAGTCCCAAACTGGGCAGAGAATCAATATCAGGGAGGAATATCTCATTATTATTGCAATACAAGTCTAGGATTTAAATAGTCCATGTCAGAAGAGCTGAGACATGCCATCACAAAATTTTTATTAGCTATCCTTTGGGCTTTTAAGCTTCCAGCTGCCCAGAGTAACAGTTATGCTTGAAACCATAAACTTTTTTTCCTCTGCCTCCAAAATTGCAAACACGCAGTGCAACAATGCTTAAACCTGTTGGCTCTCCTGTCTTATAGAGCACTCACTGCCTCTATTTTGACTTTCTTTTCTTTCCCAGGGTCCTGGCAGCCTGTGGGTTAACAGGACAGTTATTTGAATGAAAGGCAGTTCCAATAAATCAGCAGATAGTAAAAGGGAAAAAGCACTAGAGTAATTTCTTCTGCTCACAATTTCATTATGCTCTTGGCTTTGAGCCATTATAAGGTAAATCAGTCAAGTCATGTTGCACAGACACTTCTGAAAGAACAGTTTTTTCAATCACTTGGTAAGCCACACTCCTTGTTTTGAATGGAGAATCCTGTTTATTTTGTACGGCACTTTATGCCCATTTAAAAGCTGTGAAAAGGAGAGCTGCAGTCAGAGCTAGAGCTGTGATTTGGCTGCAGAGAGCACCCCATGGAACTGAGCTCCCAGAGCCCACATTCTCCCTTCCTGATCACAGCATCCCAACAAATGGACAAACACTCCCTCTCCAGTTCCCTTTTGGCAAACCTCGGAATAATGCTGACCAAAGAAGGGATCACTGCTTGTCGAACCTTGGCCTGGGCAAGTCTGCTCAGCTGGTGACATTCACCAGGGCTCTCCCTAACTTTTCATTTCCATCTGCTGCTCTCTCACCACTCACTGGCTCACGGGCTCCTCGGAAAGCGTGGAAAAATGCAAAAATGCCCTGCTTTCACCGTTGGGAAGACTGTCCTGGGATGAAACTCCCAGAATAAGGAAATGGAGGCTGCTGGCAAAACTATGACAGTTTTGACAATCTGTTCGTTCTCCTTCTCCCCCACAATGCTGGTGTGATCAAGAGGAGGCAGAACAGTGATGCAGCAGCAGCAGAACATCACGGACAGAGAAATGGGGGATGAAGATAAGGAAAATATCACATGGCCTTGAAAGCACCAGCTTGTCCCTGCACAAACTGTCTCCCAGCCATTTTTAATGGCTTCTGACTTCACACAGGATCATTAATGTTCAGTATTTTTCTTTTTACAGCTCACAGCTTTCAACTAAATGCGTTCATCCTGTTTCCCCCTATTCCCACATTGTCTTCCCCCCAAAGTCACTGAAAGTGCCTTTACCTTCATGATTTGGAGTCTCACACAATTTACTGAAAAACTGAGCGTTGGTTATAAAAGCGACACATAAAAGCCAAACACAGTCGAGCATCTCAAGTGAACACAGCAAAAGCATCCTCACAGGCACTCCAGCAGAGAGAAATCCCAATTAATACCTTACACAGAAACATAAGCTTTTCATGCTTAACCCTCAGATTTTGAGTGGGAGCCTAGTGGTAGCTGTGACACAGTTTAAACATCTAATTTTTGACTGTTCCAAACAGGGTGACGGCTGCTTGGTTTTGCCTTCCAACCATCCACAGCCTCTCCCTTGGCCTAGGTTAGCCCAGCAAGCAGCTCCTGCAGGAGCAGAGATTCCTCACCAGTTTCTAAACTAGCTGACAGACATATCCAGCTGCTTTTCAGTGCATATTCCACTGTCAATCAAAATTACAGGGTATAATTAAGCAGGCAACAGCCAAGCAATGTCTGTCTTCTACCCAAGAACCCAATGAACAGATTAATTTACCACTGAAATAGAGTAAGATGAATTCCTCTAAAAATAAACCCCTGAGAGACAAGGCACCATCAATTTCTTTCCTATCTAGCAGGAGGTTAAATATTGTATTTTTTTCTGCAAAGCAGAGTTTCAAAAGTTGTCAAGAACTCAAACCTTTCTGTATCATCCCATATTAATACTGGTGATCTCTGTTCAACTCGCAAATTCAGCTCCTGGAGGCATCAATAGGTCCTTCAGCCTCATGACTGGGATAACATAAATAAAATCACGTATCAGAAAGATGATGAGGTGCCACACAAACCATTACAGAGTTGATAGAACCTGCCCCAAGCTTTTGTAGGTTCCTGAGATCTTCTGAATACCTTGCTCTACCTGAAATTTCTGTGTGCGGTAGGTATTATATTCACTTTGCATCACTGAATTTAAATTACTTTGACAACTTGCAGGGGACTTTTACAATAGTATTTTATTCTATCAACAAGTTTTTTTCATTGTAATGTTCAGTAGCAGTGAGAGATCATGCTAAGATAATGAAAAGCATTGGAGCAGCTGAAAACTTAATTAAAACACGTAAAAATTAATTATACCGCTCATCATTGATTTTGTCTGAAAAAGCTGATATTGCAAATAGGAAATCAAAAGCAAGGAGGTCATGTAGAGAATCACTGATGTGAAAGTGATATATTACAGAAAAATATACACTCACGCTGAGAGGAGCCATTCACTCCAGACCGACAATCCCGTGCTGAGCTGAATTCCACCCCACATCACTAAATTGCCAATCAAGCATCAATAAGGAGGCTGATTAAGGTGAAGCCACAAGAACAGAGTGCACAGAATATAACTGTTATAACCGTTACCTAGACTACTGTATGTGAGATCAGAAGCACACAATTAGTAAAGTCAGCTTTTATAGGATCTTTTTCTTCCTCAGTACCAAAAAAAAAAAAAAAAAAAAAAAAGAAGAGTTTAGTGGTGTAAAAATGACATGGCACTCCTCAGGCTCTCCAGAAATGCCTGAGATGGGTGCCTGGACTAGGACTACACTACTTGGTGTTGCAAAAAGGGATTATAGCATCACTTAATGTCCGTAACTAACCAGGACCCAGTTCACACTGGCATTCAGTCCCAGTGCTAGGAAGGCAAGGGGAGCAGCTAGATGTTCTTACCCTTCCTGCTTTATTCTGCAAAAAATAATGTACTGTCCTCTAGTTTAAGTAATATTTCTCTCTCCCTCCTGCCAGTTCCTGAACTTGTTTATAAAGCATATTATATCCTATTTTCACTTGAATCAGTAGAGCCAGTTAATGCACCCTTTGAATAAAATACCACAGTACAGAAAGGCCAACTTGGTATCAGCATAAATTTTATCCAGAGCTCTATCACAGACTCCTTTGGGCAAGTCACTTAACTGCTCAGAGCCTAAAGTATGGAATGAAGGAAATACTGCTTTATCAAACCCAGCAGAAAGATTATCTACTGCTATCTAACATTCATAAAGCACTTTCTGATCCTCAAGTAAAAACCATGGAAATGTAAAGAAGTACTGACCCAGATAAGGGTTAAGAGCAGCATCTTTTTTCCAGTGAGAGCTCTCAAATGACCTTGCAATGTTAGGATTTATTTTCAAGGCAAAGGAAGATCTGTCAGGTCTAGGAGCCATGTTTTGCTCGAACTGCAGATGACTTGCTATCAACAAGAAAACAAGTTCAGTCACTGATCCAAATGTCAGGAGCTGCCAAATCAGTGCTTTGATGAAATGTCAGGAATACTAACGTGGTTTCGGGGCTGCACTGATTTAACAGCCAAAATGGAATGTGGTCACACTCTTTTATTCCTCCAGGAAAACAACAAATAACCAGCAATATAAACATTATATACCCTCCTTCATTGTCTTTGAAGTGAAGCTGAACAAGCTAAAAAACCATCTAAACCCATAAACATTCCCACTTCTGTGTTTTAAAGGAGTTTGGCCTCCACATGCTGGAAGTTCAGGAGTACAAAGATCCCATTTAATGAGAGACCTTAAAAATTCAAGGATTTTTCCACAACCTGTCACTGTGCCTTGTGCAGGAAGAAACTCTACAAAGGGAGTGGTCCAGTCATAAGGCTGCTCACAGGAATCAAAACTCAGTGTTTGGCATCACAGAATGTTCAAAGGACAGAAAAAACAAAGCAGGCACACTCAGAAAGGATAACTGTACACTTTAAGACTATTCTCTTGGCCAACAAAAAAAAAAAAAGGAAGAAAGACAAAACACAACAAGTAATAGCTTTTATTTAAATTCATGAAACTAATCCCAAAGAAATCTCTCACTTGGTTAAAGCAACCAGATGTTTCTAAATAAAATATTTAAAATATTCATATGCTGTTGTCAGAAATACTCTGTGGGGAAAGAATGGCCATCAAATCCTCCTCATGGCATGAAAAGTGTTGAAGAATTTCAGTGCTGGGAAAAACTGAAGATGTCTCAACTATAAGAAATTCTGCCTCAGCTGTTACACCCAGCCTTAAAAAAACCTGTGTAAGAACAATTCCACACTTTACACTCCTGCTCATCTCATTGCCCACACGGGAAATACAACTAAACAGACCCCAAATGATCTCCTTTGCTAAGAAAGGAGTGTGCTGCATGTTCCCTTTCTGCACCCCAGGACTGGCAGGGACACACCTGGAAAGGAGCAGCAGGGGCAGCCAGGGCTCTGCAGGAGCACCTGAGCAGCAGAGATGATATTTCCCATGGGAAGTGTGCTGATAAAAGCTGGCTGAGCTATTGAAAAACCCAACTCTCACAGCTGACAGCACCACCCATAATCTCTGGATGATTCCCTGCGATGCACTTACCCTGCATTGACACAGACTCGAGTGTTTCTCACAAAAAGGAGCCTTTATGTGCAACATACAATTGGTCTCATGTTTTGGCACGTACTTGAAGCTAATTATCTATCCAGCACTACACACTGAGGAAGTCCTACTGTGGAACTTGAAAACCCAAATAACATCCCATTGCCAGCATGGCATTGATTCATTTTATAATTCAACCTGGACAGCACTTCCACAGGAGTGAATATAAAAGTATCTCCTGCCAGGAGAGCACTGCCAGGTCTTTTATAAAAACTACAGAAGTTTCCCAAGCAGGTGGCCCATCAAACTCAAATAATTGATCCACGTCAGTTAGACCTGGAAATTCAATAGTACAGCACATCATTACAGCAGTCAACATAAGAGGAAAGTTCTTGTGGTTTCCCCTCCAGCCAGCACTTGAAAGAAAACTAAAAAGCTCTGCTGTCTTTTCAGCTTGGCACATGCCTCCTTTGAGGTCTCCAGGGGAACAGCAAATACCAACAACTCCTGTGACAGGCCCTCCTCTCAGACCTACCTGCTTTTCTGAAGCATAACTTCATTACAATATGCGCTTTTTCATTTTTGGTAACAGTTCAGTGGGAATAGAAGTAAATAAATATACTTGGTGGGTTCAAGCAGTGCTGTTAAATCTCCCATTTCCTTATGGAATGCAGAGTTTTAATGGACAACTTTTATCCCATCCAACCACGGCACATTTCTCCTGGTGGCACTGCTGCAAACAGTGGTGGGGAGTGAAGGGCACTGATTCATCTGCACAGGGAGATTTAGGAGCTGAAAATCACTGCTGCCTCAAACCCACCTGCCAGAGGGACAAACACGCTCGTGGGGACAGCTCCGTGGATGGGGTCACCCCTGCTCACAGCCTGACTCTCTGGTTTTCGCTGGTCACACATGGGCATGACTCTGGATCTCATCTCCTCCATCACTGCACTTCCCTGGGTCAATCACAGCCTGATTAAGTTGGTTATAAATTTATAATTTTTGCTTAAGCATCCCCAAGCCTTAAATTTCCAGCAGTTTGGCTCGCTGTGAAGAAGTGAAGTCACTCGGCAACTATGCATTAGGACTTGGAAAAGATAAAAGTGATGTCTGGACCACTGCGAGCACAGAAGAAAGTTCTATCAGCTTCAGTCACTCCATGAATTATTTATTGAATTTGCACAGGAAAGTCAGAGGAAATACAGCTATTAAGGCAGTAGCCCACAACCTGTACTTTGCCTATTAGATCGTTCAGTGCTACCAGCAGCCAGGGGAAATTGAGACGTTTCCACCAAAACAATAAAGAAAAGAAAAGCCTGCTCCTGCCTGTGGTTTTCTCCTTCAGTACCACACATCTGCGGCCAGGAAAGGCTGCAGACCACTCCACTGAGGAGACATCACTGTCAGCTATCATCTACCAAAGTTGTGCTATGAGACGCATTTCTGTTCTTAGGGGTTTCCATACTCATTTGGAAGCTACATCAGCAGCCAAACACATAGCACTTGCACAGATGCCTCGACAAGTTGTTTCAAAACACTGCAAACAGCACAGCGAGCTGGGTAGGGCGGGTGCTGCTTGCCAGGAGGAGAGCAGGGCTGGGCATCTTCTCCCTGCCAAGCTCCGTGCCACCAAACACCCACCCCAGCATGGCCTGAGAGTCCTGCCTGAAAAACAGCTCTCCACATGTGCTCAGGGCAGCCCAGGGCTGCAGCATGAATTGCAGGGTGAACAGACCTTGGGCAGCCAGATCCCAGCCGGCAGGCACGGAAATGCTGCTGCTCCAGAGAGCAAGGACAGGGAGGAGAACATGAGTCAAACTCATTTTTCTCAGCTGAAGAAAGGGTGTGTTCACGTGGATCAGGTTTATGTTTCTCGCTGTGCCCTCTGTCCAGCTGGGGCTGGGTTTGCTCTGCATGGCTGTGTTCCCATCAGAGCCAGGGGTGCTCTGCTCGTCCTGAGCTCTGTTGCTGTCCCACCCTCTGCAGGCAGACAGCCAGGGGCACCTGCTCCGGCAGCACTTCCACGAGGTCTCCCTGGAATATGTCTTCAAGGTGCAGGAGGTCCAGGAGAGGAAGATGTTTGAGTTTTGGAACCTGTAAGCGAGCTCTCTCTCCGTCTCAGCCTGCACAAATTCTCGCTTCCATCTCCTCATTCTCACTGCACTGAAGGGCTCGAGATGCAACCCCACAAGGCTGCAGAGGGTGAGGAATGCTGTCACAGGCCTCTGACAGACTCTGGGTTTTTCATTCCTGACCAGGCAGATCACCTGCGAGTGGACCCTGTAAGTGTTGGGACCTTTTCCAGCCAAAAAGGATGCTAAAGACAACCTGGGCACTGGACCACTGCTAGAAACGAGTCTGGGAGCTTTATTGATTTGACTTTGGGCTTTTTTTCCCTTCCAAATGTTAGGCAGTGGTGACAGTGAGCTCAGACCTAACATCTCAGCGCTCCCATGAGTGATCCCAGAGCTGCTCTTCACAGTTAAATCACCTTCTCTGCTCCCTCAAGGGGAATTTTGGATGCCTGTGCTCCCACCTAAACCCTCCAGTTAATCTAATCAATGCCAAAGAAAGTCAGGGAAGGTCAAAGAACATTAGCTGAAATGACATCAAGCCTTTATTTTTCAGCTTCCACCTTCATAAAATAGGTATAATCATACTTACTTACTTTCAAAGAGAATTGTAAGGCTTAATTAGATAATTAACATGAAAGTGCCTTTAAAAAGCCTATGTACACACAAAGCACTACTGTATTATTAGTGTAGGCAGGCATGGGGAGCTCTTAGAGATTTTCTAACAGGTTATTTGTTATTCTGGGAGAAGTCTTTAGCTGCATACAGCACTAGTAAAATGATTATCATCAGATTCACTTCCTAAAGATATTTATGAAACACTGTATGAAAAAAAATCCATTTAAGTAGCACTGAGCTGAGGTTCTGTTTTGTTGCACATGCTGATTAGGAACGCTGTTAAAGTGTTGTTTTGCTGTGGTGGAAATGCTGGTGCCAGGAAATGTAGTTATATGCTTGTTACTTGAATCATCATTATTTGGATATAATTGCTAGGTATCAGTGATTTCAACTCCTTTTTGTTTTTGTTTGTCTTTCTTTGCAATGGGATTTTTTTCTGAAGTCTGCTGGATCATTACAAGAATGTGCAAAAACAGGAACCAGACTCACACTGTTGCACAGCTGATTTTGACTGTACCACACACTGAGAAATTTCCCTCTTCTGCGCATTGCATAAATATGGCATATATATTAAAAATCACTGAATTATGACCATGAAAGCACGATTTCCACCAGGCAATAACTATGCTATTCTACCTGCATTAAAATATACAAATCACAAGTACTCCACCTCTGTTGTAGTACCAGTGATGGGAATAAGCAGGACGAATTTACTCTCTCATGTCATATAAATACTTCTGTCCATAAAATTTGCCTTAAGAGCCATGTGAGGAGGATTTCACCCTACAGCCCTATCTCTTTGGTTCTTTTTCAACCAAATGTCGTGGTAAACGATACTGTGATCAGGTTCAGAGTGTCATACATTTAACCCCAGCAAATTTCTCTTGACTGATTCCCATACAAAGTAAAATCAGATATAGTCTTATTGCAGATATGTCTGCACAGCTCAGGACTGGGCCCTGAAACATTGCATCAGATCTGTTTCTTCAGAAGTTTCAGCAGCTGCTCTTCAGTACCCAAAAATCAGGCAAAACCAGATTGTTTTTCCATTAAAAAAAACCAACAAAAAACAAAACAAAACAAACCCAAAGAACAAGCCCCNNNCCCACCCCAAACCAAAACCAAAACCAAAAAACTCTTTAGAGAGAATTTTGTACTGTCCATTCTGTTCTGGCTTAAGGAATGAAGATGTCGATTCCACCATCAAGTTACAGAGGCTTTCATCTTTACTTTTTATCAGCTAGAACAAGAATTAGCTGAACAAATTCTTTTCAGAGTGATGGAATAATAAAATTGTCAGGATTTGGATTCACCACCTTACAACTTCTAATAGTCCATATCATTATTTGTCATTTTGAAGAAATCAATACAGCAACATATTCCCAAAAGAGAAAATATCTATAAATCTCATTTGCAATAACAAATTTAATTTTAAAATCTGTTCATTTTGATCATTCTCCATGATTCTGGTACAAAACTGGGCAGAAAATGTGTTTCCACCCAACTCTAATTGAGTAGAAAACCCTCCATAAAAGAACAGGAAAGGAATCTAAACAACATCAAATATTTATATCATGGGAAAACATCAAGAGATCTTTTTTGCAGCTTGCACTGTATATATTTTACATGTAAATTAAGCTGAGTGGTTCCTCTTCATAGCTTCAAGCTGCTGCTAATGCTTCATAGATTTCTCAGGGAGACAAATATTGGTGAAAAGAGTTTTATAACCTTCATACTGAAGATTTATGATTTGATGTGAACTAGAAGCCTAATGCACTGACATGTGGCCTTGGCTCAGTCTCATTATAAAGTAATCTGTATCCCTGGTATAATTGCTGTTGTTTGATTGTAAATCATCCCTCCTTCCATGCAGCTCTGCCACTTTTGATGCTGGTGAAACACACGGGACCTGCTGGCGTTTGCATGGCTTACACCAGAATTAGTGTCAGCTCGCACTAAAACTGTGGCAGCTCTGGAAAATGTTCAAAACCCTCTGGTTTTTGCTCTCTTTCCCAATGCAAACTGGCACTGCTGCTTCCTGCCCTGGCTCCACTTGTGGAAATAATCTGTCTGCTATCTTTAAGTGCTTTAAATTGCTTCAGCTCAGCCCTTGCACTGCTCCTGCTCGAGCACACCAACACGGCGAGAGCTGCAGCACCTCCAGCAGCCCCACGTCAGCAATTCACCGAGATCCCAAACAGCATTACACTGAATTAATGCTTGTGGTGGAAATCGGCCAACGCAATTAGAACACGGTGCTTACACTGTGACATTTTCTATTAGCGAGAAACGCGCGCCAGGTACGGCGCTGCTACGAGGGGCCATTAATGCAGCGGACAGCCACTTCCCAAAACAACAGACTTCAGCAGGAGCAGATGGCCAAGCCCTGCATTTCTCCTACCTGATTTCAGGCTCCAATCTCTGGCTGCCTGCAAGAGCAACTGTGCTGGTTAAAAACGCAGCCACTGCTGTAATTAGCAAAGCCATCATCCCTGCGGATGTCTTCCGAGCTCATGAACTATTGAGAAGTTTAAATGGTTTTCAAAGGGAGTTAAACGCAGTCTTAGAGGGCAGGTCCGTGGTGGTCTAGACAGGATTGCTGGCCCAGAAAGTCTTTGCAAAAAGTACAAACTGTCAGAAATGAGGAGCATATGGCCTGGGATGGATCACTCCATCCGCCCTGCTTGCTGCTCGTACATCAGCATCCTCTACCAGTGACAGATGAAGCAGAAACGTTCTGCACTTTATCCAGACTGGCACCACAGCTCTTATGCCTCCAGGAATAATCTCTCCATGAACAGAGCAGTGTTCCACAGAGGCAGACACAGCCAGGACGTGGGACAGTGCCACGAGGCCAAGTTGGCACATCCACACCAAGTGTTTGAGGAGAGAGAGCTGCCTGTGAGATGTTTTGCACCATCCTAATGGGAGAAAGGGGAGAAGACCCTTTAACCTGGACCCATAAAGCCACATCTGCTTTGAGATGCGTGCTTAAGGCTCATTAATGAGCCTGATGGCAAAGCTGCACTTAAGCACCTTACTGAATTCACATGGATTTATCAAAGCGACTCAATAATTTATGGAACTGAAGCCTAAAAGCGAGAGTTTTTCTTGTTTAACCCAAAGGTGCAATTTTTGGCTAGCAGCTGTGGAAGGCTGATACTCTTTTATAGCTCAGCCACCAGGGAAGGAAAAAGGCACATTCTCATTGCATTATACCCAATAGGTGCATACAATTTCCTTACTGTTTCAACCAAGTAATGACCTTCACCTGCGTTTGATACTGGTAAGTTTGGGAAAAGATATAAATATGGAGAAGACAGTCTTTTTTTAAGAGCCAGCTATACTGTCTTTAGCTGGGATTTGTTTCCCTCTTGAGGATTATCGGTCCAGTTGCATTCCCTCACAGTTTTCTCTGCATAAATCTCTCCAACACAAGCTGGTCTTGCTGGGCTTTCTCTGAAAGTTACTGCACTGGGATGGATCGTGCCATCAATGCAGTATAACCTTGAGGAATTTTTGCAGTACATGTGGATTGTACTCTGTTCTCTACAAGATATCTTCAGAGAAAAAAATCCCAACCTTTTAGCAAGGATTTTTGGCAGGTTCATGGCACAACTCTGATCTGGTGAGAGTAGCCTCAAAAACCCAAAAAATTAGAACTGGGCTTTTCTGAATCACTGCTGCCATTCTGAAATGCTGTTAAAGGTGGTGGCAGCCACGGGCATTTCTCAGCAACTCTTTTCCTCTTTAAACTGCATTAAATTCCAATTAACCCTGGACACGCAACCCCAGCTTTCCTGAACACACCCCATGACAAGAGCCAGGGAGGGTCACCCCTCTGAGCCTGTTCCCTCTCTGGCTCAGTCCATGCTCCTGAGATGTTTTGCCATCAGATTCACTCTGGAATATCGAGTCTAGAATTACAATAATGTAGGGCTACACCAACTTGCCCTGACTGAAAATCAAACCCATGGTTTTCTTCCCCTACTAGAATTCAAACCATTAAAGAAATAAATCAACTATTACCACAACAGACCCATTATTCAAATTATTCAAAGACTATTCAAATTAATTTTAACTGGAATATATATTTACTGTGGAGAGCATATGTATACACACACTCAGAAAGCTATTATGTATGGAAATACATTTGAAAGTCTTTGGGCTATGATTATTTCCTTAGCTCCGCATTTATCTCTTAAAAATGAATAATACATTTGCAAGATGCTTTTTATTTTAAAAGCAAGAATATTATGCTTTGCTTCTGACAAAGAGTAAGCAGCAGGGATTGCACCTGATCTGTCCCTAGAGACTAAATCACTGTTTTGATGTTAAATCCTGTAGATGGGAAGAGGAAAAAAAAACCACCCAATCTCACATCACCTGCAGTGATGGCTTTCCTAAAACCTTCCAGTTAACCAGCATGTCCAACCTGCTCCATGAACCACAAGTTACTCTCCTTAGTGACAGTCTCTAAGGCAGCTACAACATTTTGGAAGGTGACCCTGGACAGTTTTATCCTTCTCCGTGCTCTTCCCATGCCAATTATTTGTACTGAGGAGCTGGAGCACATGGAAAATCCAACAAGAGGCAGGTGGATGCCAGCAGCAGCAGGGGAAGAGAGAAGATGAGCAAAAGAAAGTCTTATTCCATGTGAGTTGGAATCTGGGGCAGCTGTGTGCTCAGAAATGCCAGGAACACATACGCAATAACAGATTTCTTTTCTTGGTATCTTTTCTCTTGGTTTTCCCATTTTTTCCCCTCGTTTTCCTGATGAGCAGCTTCACAGAGCACCACATTTACCCCAGACTTCAACTTTGCCCCAAGGAACTCCCCCTTCACCCTGCCAGAACAGCAGCTCTTTTTGACTTTGCTGTTGTTGCATGGGGGATGTCAGTAAGAGCAGTCTGGAGAATATTCCTGTGTTTTTTCCCCTCCAATTTGTTCAAAACCTTTTAAAAGAACAACATCCCCATCAGCCTTGCAGCCTGAGAACTAACAGCATTCACCTCAACATAACCTCCTTCCTCGTGTGCGTGTTCAAGTGGAAAAGGAGAGGAAAATCCCATATGAGAATCAACACAAACTGCCACCACCTCACATTTGGTGGGAAGAGCCGGGAAGAATTACGTGGGAATTTTCAAATTTTTAACTATGGTTTTTAATCTTCGCTCCCCAAAATTCTGTGTTCCCTTTATGTTTTAAGTCTCTGTGCGAAGAACAGCCTGAGGGAAGGACCAAAGCCTGGCATTCCAGGAAAATTCTTCACCCTCTTCCTTCTAGCACCACCACTACCCCTTCAGCAGAGTTTCCACCACTGGGTACATCATCCTGAGCACAATCAGTGCTTAAAACATTTGAAAACAGGACTGTCACAGCCCAGGAAATGTACAGGATTTAATGTCTGCAGAAGCACAAAAGCACTGTCTCCAGAGCACTTAACATATTGACAAGCTGTGTGAAAAGGGAGTGTTTTCCTCCCAGTTTCCAGTTATTTTGGTTCCTCTGAGGAAAGCATCTCTATCACAATATCCCACACAGACAGGGCCCCTTGCTGCTTCAATAGCCCCAGATGCTGCAAGTCATCTCAGTGCACTTTATATCAAAATAATCATAGCAATTAATCTAAAGTGCGTAAGGAAATAAAAACTTTAGGCAGGGAAGTCTGTTAAACATGGCACGATATTTTCCAAGGGAGAGCTTACACACAGCAAAGGATTTAATTTCCAAGCTTTTGGTTTAATAATTTGAAAATGAAAAAAAAAGCAATCACGCAAGCAAGTGGCACTCTCATTAATTAAGGAAGTCAATTCAGAATCAATAAAAGGGCAATTAATCTGTGGGTATCACTGGCTGTGAATTATGCTGATAGCCCCAAAGAGGGGACCCCGTGACCTCCAACACTTCTCCCAGGGTCTGAAGGGTTTTCACACCCTGATCTGTTATTTTATGGCAGACACCGTGTTAGAAAATACACTGACAGATGTCAGGAAATACTAAAAGAAGAGGGAACAGAAAAAGCTTCCGTCCTCTGCATAATGATCGTGGTTAAATTTGTCATTGTTTTGGATCCTTTTAAAGACACCAAAGCTCACGGATGGGGAAAAGGGGATTCAGTGGAGGGTCTCATGTGCTCTCCTGGGCACTGAGGACCCCACACATCCCCACGGCAGGAGCTGGTGCCACTTGGAGCCTTCTCTTCCCCAGGGTTTCCCAGCAGGTCTCTGGCAGGCTTTGGAGAGGAGGAGCACACGATTTAGCACAGTCCCTCTGTGCCTTTCTTGCCATTCTCTGGGTAAAAAAGGGCAGGGCAGGTTTCTGAAGGGGAAGAGCGGAGCTCTGCACGGTATCAATCCCTCACCTCACTCCCTCCCACATCTGGGCACGGATCACTGTGGCACACGGGGATTTACCTTATCGGTGACACACACAGATTGGCACAAAAAGGAATTACTTGGCTTGTTTAGGGCTGGAATTTAGCAGCTTATGAGCCATCTCAGCGCTGTGGAAGGGAAATGCAATGAAATCCAGCTGCAGAGAGGAGCGGGGTGTGTGGAGTGACTCCCTCCTCAAAAGACAATCCCTTCGACTTCGCTGGCACTTCATTACTCATGGAATATGGGGCTACCAGAGCATGATAAAATAGCACACTCTGAGCCCTTGTAGAAGTATTCTATTAAAGAATATGTAAAAAGCCAGATCCAGGGTAAGCAGAGGTACAACTAAGCTGCCATCCAGGGGTGACTTAAGAAGCTTATCTGCATTATTCTGTACCACTCTCCACTGACAACTTTAACAGTCACTCAGAAACATCTTATTTCCTCCACTGTGTCCCAAGCATCTCTGGCTAATACCACATCCAGCAGAGACTTCATTATAGGTGTTTTTTCCTAGCCCAGACCCTGGGAAGCTGAGTTTTGACTGACATAGCCCCGTATCTGAGAACTCAGACTTGATCTGTCTCTTTGTTTCTATTCTTTTCCCGGTCCAGGGTTACAGCTGGTCTTTCGGTGCCTCCCTTTGCCTCTCCTTTATTACCAATCCCCTGTCATCAATTCCAAGTTAGACATTTCACCTTCTCTGGCAGGAGTTCTCCAGTGTGAGATGACTAACAGACATTAAATTGTTAGTCTTATGTTCCCTTTAAAATGTGCTCAGAGCAAATGCTAATAGCAGCACATCTCAAAAGACTCCTACCAGCATTTGTCTTGATCTTTCATTACCCATCTGTCAAAACCCTGGTGACAGTTACAAGTTTAAATCAAAGTTCAGAGGCACCTGTTAGTTTCAAAAAACTTTTGCCTCCAAGGCCTACATTTTAAGAAGCTGGGTGTGCTTGCCAAGTCCCAGCATTTGAAATGTTGGCAGGAAACGAAGTACGTGGGCATTGTACATGGTGAGAAAAGCGAGGCAATTTTCCATTTAATAAACACACGGGGACAAGTAAATCACAGCCCCTGGGCAGAGCATCCAATAAGTCTACCCTGAACCTCCTCAGAGGGGCTCACATTGCTTCAGATTGACAAGCCAGGCAGGGCAAAGTGACACAGAACAAAGGAAAAGAGGCACCAGCTAACCAGCTGGAGTCACCAAAGTCAGTCATCTCCAGCTTGAGATGTGCTAATCTGATCGCAGAGGGGGCTCCAGATGCTCACCTCTGCTCATGGAGCTGGAAACAGAGGTTCTCTGGTGAGGTGTGAGGGAGGATCATGGAGAGAGACAACCCAAGAAAGTTCTCAAACCTCTTCAGAAACTCCCTCTTCTCCACTGGAGTCCCAGCTCTTTGGATCTGACCTACAGTTTTAGGCTTTGGTGTATGAATTCAGCTCTCCAGACTGTTTTGAACACAAATCAGGCTGAATGGTAAACTCAGAACTAAGAAAGAAAGCTCTCCCCAAAGGTCTGGCAAGACTTTGGTGGAAAAGTGACCTTTGTTCAAACAACTGGCAGCTGTTAATCACAAAATCATCAGCCCCAGCCTGACACTGTTCATTTTGCCAACTGTTTGTAGTGCCTGCTGCAGACTATTACTCTCACACATTTCCAACACTTGCAGCACATTCGCCACTTTTTTTGGAATGGTTTATTTTAATTTGAATGTCTCACATCTATTGAAATACACTTGGAAACACACTACTGCCTACATCTTCCTGGTCATTTCTGGATACTGTGCACGCCACAGCGTGTCCTTCAGAAAGGACAGAGCTGGACTGCTGCTTTACCAGATATCCTAAAAGTTGCTGGACTATGCACAATTTATTTTTTCTTATTATAAGCATAATTTTTACATAAATACATGAGCTTTGGATTTCTATTTTCATTTTCCTGGGGTTTTTTTCAGAAAACTCCTACCTATACCAAACAAAATAATTCATGGTCATCACATCCCAGCTTTATATTGAAATGGGTACAGAAAACAGCTTGCCACACAGCCAAACAGTATATTCCTGTGCAGAAATAATTTCTGCAGCTCCATTATTTGCAATCAACAAGCAACACTGTGCTTCACGGGCTGATTTTGATACCCTGAATAGAAATTCCATTCCCCCGTCTCTGTCTTGTTAGAGGAGGCTCGGCTCAGTGTGTGCCTTGTTGCTAATCCTGTGGTTTCACCCATGGCACCTGGAGGTCACATCAGAGCTGGAGCTGCCAACCTCAGTGACCTGTGCACGTCCGTGTCCTGATCAACCCTGCCTCAGCTTAACCTTCATCTTGTCTGCACACTCCAAGCGGCTTTAAAAAACAATCTGGCATTTTGTTCTAAGCAATCAGAAGCTCACAAAAAAAGTGCCCAAAAGCAGCTTAAAAGTATCATTGCCTCTGTGCAACAGGTCCTGCAGGAATCCGACTCACTTTTCGTGCCAGTCTCTGAAATTAGACCTAATAAATCACGATCAGGCTATAAGCCAAGCAATGCATCTTTTTCAGTGGGTGGCAGAATACAAACGCAATAATTCGTTCTGATTATGGTGTTTGATTACGGAGTGTGAGACAAGGCTCAAACAGAATGTAACTTTTAATTACACCATTCTATGGCAGTTCACTGCAAAGCCAGAAGCTCTTTCAGGGCTGTGCAAATGTTTGCCACATTCCTGATAAAGCCTGAAAATATGTCTTGGTGCCTTCCATAGCCTCTGGGCATAGTCTGTATTCATTCTTGCAGATCTCACTGTTGATTTGCTATATTTTACTAGTGCTACCCTGGCAACCCTATGAAACATAAAAAGCTGATTTCTCTGTCTCTCATTTATATTAAAAAAAAGTATTTAGATACTTCTAGATAAACGACACCTTCCATTTAATGCACACTCATGCAAGAGTGTAATATGGATGCCATTATGCAAATTATGGTTGACCAAGAGTAGCAAATAAATGCACCCCAGAAACTCTGCGCTTTCTCTGCAGACTTTACACTGAGCACTGCACATGTCTCTGTGGGAAATCCTTGACATAAATATGGTGGCCTAAGGCTGTAGGAATAAGGTAGGATTTGAATTGAATATGCTACAGCTATTTGAATATGTTTTATGTGTGTAATTTAGGGCAGAAATATTCCCAGTTGATTTTTTTTTTATTTTTTATCTAAATATCTCAAAGATTAATTGATTCATTCACACAAACCTTTCAAGCCCCCCCAGTAGGCAGCAACATCCATTTGTGAACTTCAGGACAAACTTAAAGCAACTCACATTTCCCTATTTCCCATATTCCGCTAAAAACCTCCCCCAGTTTAGCAGTGTCTACCACTGAAGTGAAACAAAAGCATGAAAAATACAGGAAATCTCATGTTTGGATTAATACAAAAGCCTGTGCTCATCTGGGCATAACAAAGTACTGTGGTCTTCTGAAATTAAAATCACTTTCCTTTTTCCTTCCTGCCTGTTTCTCCCAGCTCATGGTGTGGAGAAATGTGGAAAAGAGCAGAGAATGCAGGTTGGAGTAGATCCTCCCACCTGTACACACGGAGAGACAATGCAGAGCCAGAAAAGACGCAGAGGTGATGCTGAAGTTTGTGACAGTGGCAGAAACAAAGGAGAGAAGGTACATTCAGAGGATGCTGAAGTTTGTGACAGTGGCAGAAACAAAGAGAGAAGGTACATCCAGAGAAGCTGCACAAATAAGCACAGGCATTTCACGAAACCTCAGAGACGGAGGAGAGTGAGAAGTGACACCACTGCTGTGAGCCTGTGGGACACAGCGTGGTGGTGGAGCTGTCAACATCCACGGGGAAAGGAGGCGGCTGGGAGGGGTTTGAAGGATAGATAAGAGCTCGGGGTTTGAGCTGTTGGCTTCAGTTGTCAACAGGACATCCAGGATCTGCCAAGGAAAAGGGAATGGGAAGAGAGAAACCTGTGAATCATCAGCTCTGGATGGCAATTAAAACCTCCACGCCATGAGCTGCTCTGTCAGCAAGCCCCTCTCCTGAAGCATGGGTGGAAGTTGCTCAAAACTTGGCATTTTCTACCCAGTTTCCCAGAGGAATACAATCAATCCATTATCTGTGGCCACCTCCTAATTAAGCCCACGCGGAAATTAAGCATACACAGGTTAGAGAGGCTGGCATGGACTGTCCCAACAAGCCAACCTTGTCTCCCAGTTTTAGTTCACCAGGCACTAGGGAGAAGCTGCCGAAAGAGAGGGATACTTATGAGAGGAGCAGTTTTTAGTCACTCTTTCACGGTAATTAGAAGGAGCCAGTTGATTAGGCTCGTGGTTAAATGAGTCTGCCTGCCTTTGAGGCTTGCAGGGGCAACTCTCCTCCCAGAGCAGTCAAAGTTACCACTTAATTTAGCACTGATTTGTTAGGGCTATATTATGTTATATATTATATTATTTTATATAAATATATAATATTATTATTATTGTATTATTATTTGTAGGGCTATATTATGTATATTGTGTAATATATTGTGTATATATTATGTCTATTATGTCATCATTTCCAGCATCTGCTTTGATCATTTTCTTTCTTTCTCATCCTCAGAATGGCCATGGACTTGGAACACTTCAACACTCATGCCAAAGAGGAGAAAAGCCAGATGGGGCTGTGTGTGTAACTTCCCATGATCACTCCCAGGAAGCTTTCTAGACACAAACTACATCTGTTCAGACTGAGCCCCCTCACCAGGCTCATCCAAAGCAAAGGTATTTACAACAGGGGCCCGAAGCAGGTGCTGTCCCCACCATTCTGACTGCCAGAATCCCTAAAAAAACCACCCTCCACTGCCCAAACCAAGTGCTGAATCCGTGCTTTGTGTTTTCTTGGGGCCCCTGCCACGCAGCAGGACCTTGTGTTGTGTTTATCAGAGCTGCCAGGGGATGGATCGCTCTGGGCTGGTTTTGCATTGCACAGCAGGGTCAGGAGAAGCCACAGTGCCTTGAATAGAACATCTACTCCCCATGTCAGCAACTGCAGGATCTTCATTTTAATGTATGATTCACCCTTACATCTTAAAGGGATTCTTGGGCAATTTCACGTATCTTTAATTTCAAACCTCGCAAAAGATCCAAATGCAAACATTTTCTTCTCGGAGCCTGTGAATGCAAATGTGAATCAAGAACCATTAATGAGGTCATAAATTAGGCATTTATTCCCTTCCCACCAGACAAATGGCATGACCTTGAAGTATAATGAAATGTACAGTCCACACCTCTTCCCCAGGCAAGTCTCCCTACCCCATTCTGCAGCACCCAGGGAAGAAGGGTACGCCCAATTCCCACCATAATTTCCCTGCTCAGGCCCAGGTGAGCCTGACCTGGATGGGGATGGGCCCCAGTGTATCTCCAAAATGTTTGCCAAGGCGATACAGAGACTGACAAAGACCTCCAGAAGGAAATCAGAACTATACACAGGGCATCCAAAATCCTTGAGAAAGCCTCATTGTGGAGCTTTCCCCCAGAAATCCTCACTGTAATCACTTCACAGCCACACTTGTCCATGTAAGCTGGGCTTAGGAAGCAGCTCAGGCTCCATCAAACTTTCCTGCTTTTAAAAGGGGCACCCTGCTGTTCTCAGCCCTACAAAATAGGCCATCATCCCTCCCTGTCCCAGCTCTCCTCCCAGGGAAAGGAATGCCCCTGAGGCAGTGCTGGCCACGTTTTCAGCTTTATATTTCTCTTTGGCTTCTCAGAAACATCTTTCTACAGCCTGGCCAAGGAATATCCCCGGGGGGAGTCACATCTGGACCAGCACAGAAAGTTCAGTCAGCTCCTCTGAAGTACAAAACAAGCAAAGAACCCCTTGACGCACACTGAGGGTTGTGGGTGCAGATTTTGGATGGAAGTCAGAATTCAAAGCAAAGTTTAATGGCATTTACTGTTCAGAAACAAGCCTGTCTTATTTTTATTTTTAGTACATTTCTCAGACTTGTCATTATGTACTTCTGATTTAGTTTTAATGCCAGGCAACTGTGTTACCTTTATTCTTCCCTGCAGGATTACGTGAGAATATTCTTTAGAGAGAATATCACACTGGGCTAAGGTTAAAAAACAAGACATGCAGCAAGCTCCAAGGTGCCTTCCCATATCTCTGAAATATAAACGATTCCCTGGCATAAAAGATTCTGAAATACATAGCCATAAAGTCAAAGCTCTGCTAAGCAAATAACAAATACAAGAGGAAGCTCTGCTTCCAAAGGCTCTGAATCACACCGACAGCTACAGTATGTGTGAAGCTAAAATATTTCCAGAAAAGCCAAAAGCTGTCAGCAGAAGGTAGCAAAACACTGGCCAGTTCTTAGACTTTGATTATAATTCACACAGAAATACACACAGGGGGGATGGACCTACAGCTTAGAAAAAGTGCAGTCTGTGTTTCTTGGAGACTTTTATGTCCAGGCGTTAAAGACTGAGGGTCTGCACTCTGCTGCAATGGCACTCAGTAACTAACAGGTAACAGCTAAATACTAGCAGGTACCAGGATATCAAAAGGTTTGGGAATTTCTTCCTGCCTCCTGAGAGCCAATGCCACTGCTGGATACAGTCAGTCAAAACACACATTCTCACTTTGCTTTAAAAAATTCTATCCATTAACAACTGAGGTATAAAGTCAATGTACATTGAAGAAATTAGTGAAGTTGGCCACTGTCTATGTCATGGAATGTTCATGAGAACACCTGTGTTTTAAGACTCAAAATGAGGCCATAAGTCTCATTTTTATTCGACAAAAAACATTTTTCTTTTGCCAAAAATGCAAGAAAACCCTGCATTTAAAAGCCCAGCTGGGAAAATAATTTCCTAAAGATTTAACAAAGCTTCTCCCACTGGCACGCAGCACACCTAAACAAAACAGGATCTGGTGTTCAAGATGAGATTTCCAAATGCATCTCCAGCCATGGGCCAAAGACAGCCATTTGTATTTCTCAGTGCAGATGTGAATTCCTCCATCCACAAGGAAGACCTACAGTGAGCAATTACCAGATCAGGGAAAGTGGATAAATTCACTGCTCCAAAGAAAAGCATTTCCCTGTCTGCTGTACAGGAAAATTAGGCAGCACAGAGAATTACTGCAGCAGACAAGAGTATAAAAACCCCAAGGGTTTAACAAGACTAGAGGAGCAAGGCTCAAGTTCTTCACAGGCAAGGTCAGGCAGGTTTTTGGCCACACCAGCTGCATCTCTTCCCAAAGCTGCAGCAAGGAGCAGTCCCTGAGCCAGGTTTGCTGCCCCTGGATGACCAGTTTGCCACCCAGGATTTTCCACAATTTCTGGGGGCATGAACAGCCAGTGGGGATGAAACACAGCAGAAGTAGGCATGTTGGGGCTGTAATTTCCATCCAGAAGGATGAAATTCCGAGCTGTCCCAGTCACAACAAGGGATGTGCAGAGGAATGCAGTGCTTGGGTGTGCACAGCTCTGGGAGGGGAAATCTGCTGAAGAACAAAAATATTGATGGGCCATAGTCCAGTCAGGAATCACTGCCACACAGAAGTGTAAACACTTCCACACCTTCTCTAAGCCATACTCTCTGTTAGTTTAACCTGTGTCACTGCAATTGTCTTTTTTTCTCGTGCTTTCATTTTTTTTCCCTAGGCACATAAGCCTTCTTGAATGTGAAATACTTGCCAGGAGACATAAAGGATTAATGTCAGAGGCCTGACATACAGCACGAAAGACAATGAGCCAGACTTTTCCTAAATTCTGAAACACAGCCTGCAAGGTATGTCCAACAACTCTTCTTCTTATTCCAGATTCCAGAAGGAGTTACTGAATTTTTTATCACTGTGAATTTTTAGTTTTTAATGACCAAGGATACAGAGAGCTATGTACTGAGCAACTCAAGCTAAAGGTGTACAGCTGTGTCTGTGCTAAAGGCGAATATATGAGATTATGCAGATCATTACTAACTTCAAGCACTGTAACATGCTGCACGCTGAAATACCCTGTAATCTGCTCTACAAAAGAAGTCACAGTCAGGAGTGATCAACCTGATTTGCCTGACAAAACCCTACAAAATTTCCAAAGCAAGTGCAGACCAAGGGATTGTCTTCAGAAATCCTGAGAGAAGCCTTGTTTTCCCTGCTTATTTTCTGTAATCCCCTGCAAGCGAGCAGAAGCTGCGGTAGGTCCAGGGGCACGAGGCTGAAAGGCACTTTCACCTCCCCGGCACAAAACCCTGGCTGTCCACATCCCACAGGTAATCATCCATCAAGCCCACGATAAAAATCTGCCAAGTTTTATATTAAAAGTGCCCGGACGAGGTAAGTAATATCCTGAATGCACATGCAAGTGTTTCAGTGCAGAGCGAGTAAAAAAAATGGAAAAGAAAATACTCCTGTTTGTAGGACTAATCCTGCTAATCATGTGCAGCCTCAAAAGATTGAGTAAGAACACAGCGGCATCAGCATCATTTGTCACCAGCAGGTTTAGCAGCTCATGGTTATATTGCATAGAAAATTAATGTTACATCTAACTCTAAATTCAAGTTTGCTCTCCTATCTCCTATTTATTTATGACAAAGACAGAGCTTCAGGAAGCAGAGATGAAAATATCCTTTGTAAGCAAGATCCCAGCTCAGCACAGTGCTGGAGCACTGAGGCACTTCAAATTTGCCAGGTATTGTTCAGGCACCCAGACTACAAGTGAAAACCACCCAAATCTTCGGAATGCAAGAGCAGCTTTCTCTAAACAAGTAATCCTACTGTAGATGGATCTTTTCAATTCAATTTCCAAGCAAAGCAAAGCAATGTTTTGTGATTTAGTCCCACTAAACCTTAACAAAACAGCACGAGGAATGAATCTTAAACTCAACTGTTGGTACAGTCTATCAATATTAAAATAATCTGGCATGGACTGGCTTGCTAATAAGCCAGCATTTCAGAGATGTTGCAAAACAAAACTGTCTTAAATGTGTGATTTGTGGAGGATATAAAACATGGAAATTACAAAGCAAAAAACCAATGTCATTGGCACAGCAAGATTAAAAAAAACAATTACAAGGCTGAGTACATGAAATTAAACTTGGTGCAGTCATTCCTGACAGAAGTCCTACTGCTGGTAATTGCACATATTTGGACTTCTAATTGTTAAAAATATCATACTACAAGTGTTTGATGCATCCCAGATTCTGCTGCTTGAAAAGCCATACAAAATTCCCAACAGAGATCTCAGATTTTGGTCTAGCATGAGCTTCTGTAATATTTAATTCTTTGCTGCTTGCTCTTTTACTGTTTATTGCCTTGGGATCAAGGATCCATTTTGTAGTGGAAACAAATTCCAAATTGTTGTCTGTGTGCTCCTTTACCATGAGAGACACAAGAGCTAGTGCCATAGTGATTGAATCCCATTCTTCTCCCCAAATTCCCGATCCTCTGAGGATTCCAGAGCCACAATGTCAGATCTCGATGGTTTAATAGGGCTGCTGTTGTCTAACTACCAGGGCTTTATTTTCCAGTCCCCAGAACCCAAATTCAACCAATCTGTCCAGCACAGGCCAGCACACAGATCCAGGTGAGGCTGAATTCTCTCTCAGCAGACACTACATTAAAAATTACACCTCCAAATGGATGTGGTGTTAAAGTGCTCCAAATCAATGGCCATGAAATTCCAAAACAAAGCCATGCACCACCATTTAATTAATCAACCAGCCCGAGACTTAATTTTCCAAAGCAGGACAGAATCTAGGAAGTCCTGCCTGTGTACTTCAGACCAAGCTGATTTACCTGAAGTAAGAGAGTACAGACCAATCAGCTCTGGGGAGCAAAGGGATGTCCTATTATTTAGTTAATAAAAATATTCTTGCTTTTTTATCCACAGTTCACTGTTATTTGCACATTCTTGTCTTACAGTGAGGTCTCCAGCCATTTTCATAGATCTACACCGAGAGTTACACGGCCACTGTCCCTTTCACAAGCTGATATTTGTGAGACACAAACCCATTTGTGCTGCTGTTTCCTACAGCACCTTGCACAGTAAGCACTCAGGAAAGTCCTGTTTTCTCTTGGGGAAAATACATTTTAGTAACAGAGTTTTCTCGTATAGCACCAGTACAGTTTCTGTTTGACACCTGCCATTTCCAAAATCCGTGAAGAATATAAGCACCAATTTCCAGGCAGTGAAAAGTGGCATTCTAGGGCTTTAGAAAAATTGTTTCCTAATCTGTACATCTGAATTGTTGTAGGGGAACCTCTATTTTCCCTTCAAACACAGGCTATTTCTTCTGAGCCTCTCAAGATCAGCAGAGAGAGATGTTGGCAGAGGTTTGGTGAGTGACAAGTCTGCAGGACACTGGTGTAATCACTGACCACAACTCAGCCCAAAACCTTTTAAGCAGATAAATTAAGGGACGTGTGAAGTTTTCTTGAACTCTAGGAAATTATTTGTGTGCCAAATTAAGAGTTGGGCTTCTGTGTGCTGCTGAACCAGGAAACTGCTTGGCCCTTTCACAGTTTGGAGGGAAGAAATTTGTCATCAATAAATGCCTGTGGTACACCAGGAAAAAGTTACTATTCTTGTTCAGTGTCTTCAACAAAACAGTTTTGCCAGACTCCAATGGAAATCAGTTATTCAGGCATGTGAATGGCAGCTGGTGGGATCTCCTGTAACAACCCTCCTGCTCCTCTTAAATAGACTGTGGGAATTTTTAATCACTGCTCTTATAAAAGCAAACTCCTTAGCGAGCCTTAAAAGAGCTGAATGTTTATGAAACTCAAAAAAAAAGTTGTCCAGAAAAACTTATCACACCTCATGTGAATTCAGACACGTCACGTTTTTGGTGACTGCTGATGTCAGATGCATGGTGGTGTCACATTGCTTACATGGCTAAATTGGATTAAAGCCTTCTCAAGGCCAGCAAAGCCTCTGGCCCAGCTGCAGTGCCACATGTCCCCTCCAGGCGCCCTGCTGTGGTCACCTCGCCCTGCTCTGGTGAAGTTTGAATGCAGCACACAGCTCACACCACCAAAACCTCCAGACATCACCCCTGCACCCTGAGAGTCAGGAGAGAAAGGGGAACACAGCCCTGCTGGGCACCACGAGAACATCCCTGTGAAGGGAATGCAAGACGTTATGATTAATTAGGATTGCTAATGCATCACATTTCGGGTGCCTCCTCCCTCCCCAGCGGCTCGTGCAGCAGGGCCACCACCCCAGGCTGAGCAGTGGCTCTCTGGTGGCCTCATTAGCCGAATTCTCGCAAGAGAAGCAGCCAAGCAGCGTCCCGGATTTCCAGGCACCAACTCTGACATTTATAAAGGACTTTCAGTCGTGACGAGATCAAAACCTCAGCATTCTTTCAAATCTCACAATAACTCTCAAACACCCTCGGCACAAGGCTGGGGGGAAAAAAAAAAAACCAAAACCAACAACCCATAACTGAAAATGATAAAGCTCTTATGAGATGAAACTGGAGGAATTATGGGATTTCTCCCCCACCTCCACCTCACTCCAGGCTTCATTTAATTTCTGCAACGTACTTTGCTCTTAGAGAACACTAATCACATTACCTCCTGGTCAGGCCTCATTTGCAATCTCTGCAGTCCTTCCCATCAGCTCCTCTGCCAGCAACTCGCTCAGTTCCTCGTGGCTCTTGCTGGACTCTCAACCATCTACTCCTGTGATTATATTCAAATGGCGATGCAATACAACTCCACTTTGCATGTTTGAGCATCATCCTCCAGCCAAGCTTAAACAAAAATTGTCTCAGGGCTTGTAGTCTGAATTATTTGTTCTGAGTTGCATAAAGGGTCTGTTTTGTTTTATGGATTTTGCCAGAAAAACTATTGATCAAAACTAGGTTTTTCGTGTGCTTACACTTAAGAATTGCTGAAAGTGGGAGTCTCTCTCAGTCACAGCAGATCTTATAAATGGTACCAGTATAAGAAAGACACATCAGAAGCTGTGTATTTGTATACATCAGATTCTCAAGCTGTTCTTCATTAATAATTATCTATAAGAGTCATAATGACCTATGGTTCTCTCCCTTCCCTGTAACCACACATTTCCTGCAAAATGAGTATTAAATATTACTTCTGCAGCCAAAGATATTCTTTTATTCTAAACCCTGCTCTTATAAAAACTGGTAACTTTATGCCTGAACAACATGCTGCAGCTCACCTACTGGCAATACTTTAGGAAAAAAACCAAACAGCTGAATACTTGAGACAGGCTGTGCTTCTTCTGTCTTGTTGTAATAGCTCTATTGATAGTTCCCACCTAGAGTAAGCAGCAGAGCCCCTGAAGTGCACATGAATCAAGGCAAAATGATAGCATGAGTGTACACATGGACAAAAGGATTGGTGAATTTTCTGCGTTAAAATGTATACAGCCTTGTTACTTACTTCTCTACAGACTTTGGTTTTATTTTCCTTTGGTTGATTCATGGCCCTTTACTTTTCTTTTTAAACTTGTTTATTCCAAACATAAACCAGCTATTAAATCCAAGCTGTTCAGAAAATATACAATTGAGAACATTTCAACTATAAACAATACTTGCAGATTTACTCTATGAAAACCATAAATGAAAAGCAAAGAGTGACTCTTCAACACAACGAAATCACAGACAAAATAGGCAGGAAGCAATTTTAAGAAAAAACAATAAACCACACATCACCATTCCAGACCTGCTTAATAGCATTCCAGGGCTTCATAAAAAGAAACGAGCATCAACTATAAGAGCAGATTTTTAATTAGCAAAATGATGTGTTCTATAGAACAGAGAGTCACGTTACATTGTGTTCAGAGTCTCAGGTGTGTTTATGTGACTTACAAAAATGAAATCTTTCATTCAACCTCAGCTGGGCAACCGTATGCAGCATGAAATACAAGTTTGTGTTTACATAGCTAAATTGTGATTAATGTGCACCATATGGAAGCGGGGGCCAGCCCCAGTGAACAGTTGTGTCTGCACAGAAACTCGGAATGGCTCTGTAAAACGGGCAAAGCGGAGCTTGCTAGGGGATGGCAAAAAGGATTAAACCAGAATATCCACCAATGCGTTGGCAACTTCTAAAATAGCAACACTGGCAATTAGAATAAATACAAAATCAAACATTAACCAGGCAAAATAATTCTGCAAGCAGCGCTTATGAACGCGGTAGACAATCGGGACAGGTACTTAGGGCACGGGGATTATTTGTGGGTTTTCATTAATAGAAAGAATGCAAGCGATATTTCATTGAGCAAACTGCATAACCAAACTGAAAGATTAAGCTTGTAAATTAATCAGGACCAGGAAGGCACAGGAATGGATAATTAACGTCTTGTTCAGGCAGCTCCTGGCGTGACACAAAGCCAGCGAGCAGATCCCCAGGAGGTGTCTGTAACCCAGCACAGCTCTGGAACAACTGAGGTTGGGCTGAAAATATTGTCCCTAGTGCCCGAGGGCAGCTCCCATCTGAGCACACCCCTCCTGTGTGCCAGGCCACAGGGGTGGCACAGACAAATGGAGAGAAAGGTATTCCCTGAAGGCACTGATGGCATTTAACCAACGCTACCCAGATTCTTAGTAGTCCTTGTGGCTTCGCTCCGTTTTTGCCTGTGATGGCCCTGATGCTGGAGCAGATGCAAGTTTCTGTATTCCCGCTAAGGCTCAGTAATTTGAAATAAATTATGTATAAACAGGATTGAAACAGCAGAGCCACAGACCATAGAATCTTCACCTCTGGTGTGTATCACAGAGAGGAGACCAACTCTGTCTAACAGCTCAAAAAGATTATTCTCTTTTATTTAGAGTTGTCAGACAGAGAAGAGACCGTGAAGTTGTGACTTGACAGAAAAATGGAAGCTGTCCTGCCTAACACTACCACACAGGTCCTCCCTGTAACCACTTCATACAGAGCAATCACAGTTTGCAGCTCCTGATTTCAAGACTGAATACATCCTACTGTGCCATAATGTGCCTAAAGCAACACTTTTTGGTTTTTTTGGTTTTTTAAAAATTTGTTTGGTTTGTTTTGTTATTTTTTTAATAAGATAGGTAGAATAAAAGATAATGACAAAGAACTAAATAATAAATAACTTCACTATTCTAGCATTTCATATGCAAAAGTTGTAAGTATATTAATCCCAAAAGAAGAGGAAAATCCATGGCTTGCAGTCCTGAAAAGTTTATGTTTGTAAGAGTCCAGCCCCAAGGGCTTTAAGTGAACCATGTTGAGTTGGGCCAAGTTTGACTTTTTGTAAAACCACAGAAGTTTTAACTTTCCTGTTTCTTTTGCAGCACTAATCACAGGCACAGAGCTGCTGAAAGCTGGATCAAAACCACAGGCACAGTATCTGACACAAGATCACTCAGCTTTTGCAGCTCAAAACCCTACTTGACCTGGGACTGAACAGCCCCTTTTTCTGCAGAACATTCAATTCCTGCTAAACTTGGCCACCTGAAATGGTGTTACACACAAATGAACCCTTAACAGTTTACTCGTACACCTAAAAACCACCCCAAACCCACCAAGATAAAGCAAGGGCTAACAAAAATGCACAAACAGCTGATGTTCATCTTGAAGGAATTTTCTTCTGCTTGTAAGTCTCAAAAAAATCTCCAAACAGACTAAATTTCTAGAATGTTAAACAGCCTGATGGGTGATGCCCCTGGCTGATTTTCTATAGAGTAGATAAAGATTTCTTTTCAAGCAATGGTGCCTGTGCAGGACTGGGTACCTGAGGCATGAGCGCACACCTGGGGAGCCCTGCTGCCCCCCTGTCCCTGTTTGTGGCACACAGAGCTTCACCAGGACATGCCAGCACCTGTGCCAGGCCTGATCATCAGCAGATATTCTTCCAAGGGAGCTGCAGAGCCTGGCTGACATATCCTACTCAACCTGGGTTTGAATTATTCATCCTGGACTAAATGAGAGTGTCCCCAGAACAGGAGCTCTGTGCAAAGGGACTGCTGGAAGTTTCTGCTGTGGGCTACTCATGGATAGTAGGCATGGAGAAATGGGTCCAAAGGGCTCTGGAAATGGAAGAGACCTGGCAGTGAACACAGGAGACATCTGAAGTACACGGGAAGTGGGGGATTGCAATAGCCCCTTGATGGCAGAAGCCAGCGGGACCATCTGAATTGCATCAACAACAGGAAACTCTCCCATTTTGTCAGAACTCCTATTTCAAACCAGCCCACCCATTTCTTACACCAATACAAAATATTAGACCAAAAATATAAAGCTCTCTCTTCTCTATACATGAATATTTGGGCAGCAGCTAAATTATGACACCCAATGCCCTAAGACCCCATGGAAACAACACCCGGGAGGCATAAGGAAGGTCCTGTATTCCCCAAACGCAGAGACGCAGAGAGGAAGTAACTTGTCAAGAGGAATTTCTCCCAACAGAAGCAGTATTTTCTCATCTGTATTCAGAAAATGGAGCCTAATTTTTCAGCAGGGCAAGTCATGGAGTGGAGCTCGTTGCAGTGGGACAGCCCATGGTGCTCTGGAGCCTCTGCAAAGGGTTTGGCTCTGCAGAGCAAGGATCTGAGCACGACCCCGAGCTCAGCACGTGGCTCTCTTGGCTGCCGCTGCCAACCCCACAGCCCTCTGGAAAGCAGGGAACAAGGCATCCCCATGGTTCACCTCTCAGCTGCTGCACCACCTTCTGCTCAGTCCCACTGCTGCTTCCAGGTGCTGCTGCCAAGCAGATTTAGCCGACACGGTGCTCGCAGGACTGTACAGCAATGAGAGCAAAGCAGGCTCTTCGTTTCAGGGGTGTTTGTATGCTAAGGAGGGTGTAAAAGCATAAATCAGGCCAACAGACCTGAAAAAGTCTGCTCTGTATTCCTTCAATTCTCCTCGCCTCATTTTCTTCCCTTGCATATTTTTACCTTCTTTACCCTGCTCTGTTTGGAGCTCATCTAATTGTCACTTGAGATGACAAATGTCCTCTGCCTCAATGCCCCTTCCTCAGTAACGGATGTTTCCTTTCTGTATCACTCTGCTTGTAGAATTAATTTTCTTCATTAAGTGATGTCTGCATTTATCACTTCCTAAGTTTTACTTTGCAGTTTTCTACCTCTTTTTCCTTGGCAAATGTGCTTAAAAACCACTGCTCTTGCTCTTTTTTAAAATAAATCAAGGCTTAAACATCATAAGTCCTCCCTTTAAAAAAGCCCCAACTTCTGGTACTGTTGTTGGCTTTTACTTTAACCTGCTGGTTTTGCTATTTCCCATAAAATATAAATATACATTCAGCCAATCTTGGAAGAAAAATGAAGACTCTCTATTGATAAAAAGGTTTGAGGCCAAAAAGATCTATTCTGATTATCAGTGTGACAGCCCATTCAACACAAAACAAACATTTGTCCCTGGGATTTCTGGCACGTGCTAATTCCATTTAAGAGCCACTTGGCTGCTTTTAGGTATGGATTTTCAATCTGCTGACCTGAAGTTGCCCATGTGAGAACTAAAAGAAACTAGCAAATATTACATTCTCCACTGTCTTTCCATCTGTTTGTTCTTTCTGTTTTCACTGCACCACTGTACCCCTTGAGCCAATGAAGAAAAGCACCTAATTCTCAGCAATGATTGTGATTTATCCTTCTACTTTTGCTGTCAAAACTGTAACCAAACATTTCATCCACCATTTGATTTTAAGAGGCCAAAGACAATAAGCTGCCTCCAACAGCAAGAATTAGTGAAGGTGAAGTCTTCTTAACTGAATTAGGAAAAAGAATATTCTAGGATGCAACAGCATCTGCCAAAGGTTTTACTCAGCTACCTCCTATGACCTCTCTCAACACCTGAACCCTGTTATAAATAGAACTTTCTTCTGCAGCAGGAAAACATTTACCTAGCACACAAAAATAATTTGTTTTTTTAACTGTTCTAAGTCTGCCCTCATGCAGGATTTCCGCCTGTGGGATTTGGTCGCGGTTTTGTTTCGGATGGTCGGGATGGAGATGAGAGATCTCTGAAGTGAGGTCTTAGAGCATGAGGTTTATTGTGAAAGGTGTGGGTGTAGGGGAGCTGCTGGGAGCTGCCAGACGCAGCTCAGAGCAGGGCAGAGAGGTAAGAGAGAGAGAAGAAAGAGGATCGAATACAGAATACTGTGGTTGCTATTTACAATACAATAAAATATCTTCTGTGCTGAATATTCTAATTTTCACTAACCAATCTAGAACAAGCTACAAATCCTACAACATTTACATACAGCCTATGAGAGTCATTGCATTACCATATGGTGTTATATTTTAAAGCCTAAAAACTGCTTTTTGGACCCTCTGCCAAGTTGGTAGGGTCTGCTCTGACCCTTGGACCTGTCTGCAGGCAGAGGGGATTGTTTAATCCAAAGGGGATTCCCTTCAGTGGCCACACCATTGTTTTCCAGTTGTTCAGTGACTGGGGTTTGGTATCTCAAAGCTTGTCTTCATTTCAATCTCGCTTACAGTTTCCATATTCTCAGCATCTTTTGCCAGGTAATCATATTTATAAGGCTTTCCTATTTCATCTTCCCCAACACCCTCAGGTTGATCACAGCACTCAGCTTGGAGACCCCCGGAGCTCCTCCAAATCCATGGACAGCTCCCTCAGCTCCCAACCCACCCTGGGACAGAAATGGAGAGATGTCCTGCGGCAGTGGCAAAGATTTAACATTCCTCATGCAACTGATCTCCCTCTACATCTCTAATGAAAATATCTCTATTTGGACAAGTTATTTAAACATCCCTTACAGTCAATGGAGACAAAGAAGGCCTTCTAGGAGATGAGTCATCTATCCATGGGGATTTATACCTCGAAATAGAAGCACTGTGCCTCAAGGAAGGATCTGCTTCCACCCCTGGATTGTGAAGGGGATCTCTGTGAGTAGGTCAAACATTGAGATCCATAATTTAATGAAATACCCCAATTAATAAAATGAATCAGTGTCCAAGCTGCTCACATATATTCAAAACAAACTGCTAATAGCCCCAGAACATGAAATAATAATTGGTTTAGTTATTCAGCCCACTTGGCTCACAGCTTTACTCTGTTTCCTGGGGGGAAAAAATAACAGTAAAATATGATTCAATATGTACTCCTATAGCCTCAGTGTGTGGTGGGCCTCTGTGTTAATAGGGTAGGTCACAGTACACCCAAAATGTCACAGCAAATGATCCCATGAGGGAATTACATGGGTCACAGAAGAAAAAAGCCAAGAAAGGAATTTTATACCTGTCACTCCCTGTATAAAAACTTCAGACAGAGCAGACACTGTGCTACATACCCAGAAAAGAGAAGGAAATGAAAGGGAAAGGAGGGAAGAGGAAGCAAAGGGAGACTGTTAGTCTCCTATGAAATACAAGATGATTAAATACTGTCAGGCTTTAATCCCTGCTGACAAGCAGAGCTGCATAAGAGATATGGGCTGATTAATTATACGGAAAAAAGGCTGCGACACAGGCATAGGAGGCAGAAAGACCAAAAAGGAGGGATTTGTTCTTTATTTATTTATTTATTGCTAAATAAAAGGCATTAGCTAATGAAAGGCGAGTTGCTCGTCTGGATCAAAAACTTTCAGCCCTACTTCTAAATCCTAATGCAGACTCCCAGCAAATACTGGGGAAGAAAAAAAGATCTCTCAGTTGAATTTGCTTTGATAAAGGATTTGCAGGGAGGCCCTGTGCAAACCTTTCTGGTTTGTGCACTGGGATTTACTCCTAGTGGCAGGGCTGGGTCCACAGAGTGCCAGGGGAGTGGCCCAGTGGCCAAAGGGACCAATGCAGGACTGTCCTCAGAGCCTGGGGATGGAAGAGAGGTGCAAGTGAGGGCTTTGACAGGCCAGGGTGTCAGGAGAGATGCAGTTCAGAAAGTATTAGCAAGGAACAATCAACTGGGAGTTGACCCTGAACTATTGACATGACTATTCCGTGTTCAGGGCTTTTATATATTATTTGCTGTAGTAAAAGGATTTGATCACAGCATTATTTTTCTATTTTTCTTTGTATGTGTAACCACCTCTCCTCCAAATACAGAGCACAGTCTACTTTTTTTCTTTAAAAAAAAATCAGAAACCTGTTGCTTTGCTTGCAATCCTAAGCCACGTGCTCTGACCACAGCTCCACCAAGAATTGTCTCCTGTGGGCTTTTCTCACCTCTGTTTAAGGCATCACTTTGTCTGAGACCTGGTTCTCATTTCACCCAGACAAACCCTGATGAAACTGAATTTCTTGTTCCAACATCCACAATTGATCTGGTATTTGGAAAGCAGATTCTGTTGGTTTAGCACTTGCTAAATGAATGGGGATTTAATTCTGGGCTTCCTGGAAACTAGGTCAGCCTAGGTCTGGTGTGGCACTGCTGAGCTGAGCTTTTAGCTTGTGACTTTGGAAAGATATGAGAAAACAGCTGAAACAAAAAGGAAAAAAAAAAGCAAAATAAAAAGTAAAGCACAGTTTTGTTCAACAGTACAACAGGGTATATATCTGTTCAATATTCCCAGATATTCTATCAAGAGGAATAGCTCATTTGAAGTAATTCATGTTAGAGCTGAAAAAAATGTAAGAGGCATTCCCAGTTTGGGGAGAAAGAGAACTGAGACAGTATCTGCTACTGGCCCAACTTGGATGCTCCAACAAGCTTTCCTGAATTAAAGCTAAAACCTTCAAGCAATTCTGGCTGCTGAGAGAGGCGCTGTAATCAGGCACCTTATCAGGAAAGGAATATATCCCAAAACACGAAGCTGAATAACTTCTATGTTACAGCAGAAAAAAAAAAAATCATATATGGTTTTAAAACCTGAGAAGGAAGAAGCAGCTGTATGGGTTTTCACTCCCAATTTTCAAATGGGAATTTGTCCTGTCTGCAGACCCAGCATGGAGGTCCCCAGGGTTTGAATGCACCCAAAATTCCCTCTCCTCCTGTAACAGAAGCATGACACAACTCCTCCCCCACATTTTAGGGCTCCCTGGCAGTGCCTGTAGCAGGTGCCCTGCTCTACTGAGGATTTTGGTTTGGTTTATTAAACAAGATGTTTGCTTCAATGTAATTTAGCCAGCAGAGATGACCAGGGCTCCAAGATGTAAAGAGTTCAAAACAGATTAAAAACCCCAATTTTCCTGAATCACCATTTCAGCTTTCCTCACTAAACCACTCAAACTTTTCAGACATCAAGAAATAAGAGAAGGAAAAGCAAAGAGAAAAAACATACAATAGAGGGAAGAGAGGCAAAAACAGAGACAATCCATTATCGCCCCGTAATTTCATCCTGCAAAATTTCAGTCCACATGCACCACTGATTCCATTACTGTACACAGCTTTACCCTTCAGCAGAACCAGAATTACAGAAAAACCCATTTTTAAAGGTTAGTGAGAGAGATTTTCATTGACAGTGACCTGCTTCAATAGGGACATGCAGTGTAAGGCAGGAATTGCATTTGCCTCACTCCTCCAACACAGGTATTTAAACTTGTTTTGGGCTGCGAGTGAAAGATGTCTCATGATCTTGATCTACTCCCCAGAGAGAGCAAAGCCAAGGAACAAACTCACTTGATTACCAGCTTCTGTGCAAGATACTGAAACTGGTATTACAAAGCACATTTCTCTGTACAGAGGGGCTGACTCCTCTGGCATATTGAGGAGTACATAAAAAATTAGGATTCACAGCCACAGGGTTGGCAGATCGAAAGGGGCAAATTTTAAAGCTCCCAGCACCAGGAATTCCACTCCTCATCTCACACAATCTCACAAACTGTTTCTCCCAGCACTTCATGGTCACTTTGGCAAGTCGTATTTATTTCAAGGCAGGCATTCCGGGCTATGTTGGACACCCCCAGTGCTGGACGCCAAACCCACCACTAAACCATGTCCCCAAGTGCCACATCTGCACAGCTTTTAGATACCTCCAGAGATGGTGACTCAACCACACCCCTGGGCAGCCTCTTCCAGTGCTTGAAATTTTTCCTAAATCCCAAACTGAATCTCCCTCAGTACAAACTGAGGCCCTTTCTTCTCATCCCATCACTTGTTACCTAGAACAGACTGATCCCCTGATGTCCCCCAACTCCTTTCAGGCAGCAATAAGATCTCAGCCCTCTTTTCTCCAGGATAAACACCCCCAGCTCCAGTAAATGCATTTTAAGTTCCTGTTACTTATGGAAGAAGTTTTGAAATATCGTAGTTCTATGGAGGAGCTCTCCAAAGAGAGCAGCAAAAGCATCTCTGCAGCCATGTGGCTTCACTGAGCCTGGAAAGGACTGAGCTCACAGGATGCCACCGATGCCAAGAGAAGATGGAATTATTATCAGTATTTACATAATCAGCTATGCTAAGAGCAGATACTGCAAAAGCAGGAAAAGCATTACTAATTGTATTATTCTGAACTTAAGTGTTCTCAAACCAACATGGAGCTCTTCGGGGGAATTTTCTTGATTTTTTTTCTTTTTTTTAATCAGCTAAATTATAGCCTTCCAAAAAACTCTGGACAAATGACAGCTTATTCTTCAAGAGGGCTTCTGTACAACTGGATGGGTGAAATATCAAGATCATTCCCTTGGAATTTATTCCCATTTCCCATCCTAATTACTGATGGATTAGTTAGTGTCACTGGAATTACAACAATTTGCCTAAGTAGCAGGTTTTTAAATAATGATGGAAATTGCATTCAGAAGTTGCTCTTGCACACATTATTTATACATAGTGTGCGTCTGTTTACGCTCCACGCATGAGTGGCTATTTTGTCCCTGAAGATGCACGGTAACACGATAACAAGGATCCTACAAACACAGACACACATTCAACTCTTCTCACTTGCAAACATTTCCCTTTACAGGGCTATCACCATGGCTGCCAGCTGGTGCCCTGCTGCATTTCACACTCCCTCTCGCCCTGCACGGGAACCTGCCCGACCCAAGCTGGGGCTGTGCATTCCAGCAGTGTCAGTTCCCTCTGCACCTTCAGAAAAAAGAGAAAAAAACCTCCTTCCACCTTCAGGCTGGTTGGTTGAAGCCCAAGCAAATATTTCTGATCCCCTGCAAGCCACTGCTTCTCCCCAGGTGATACCATGCACCATTTCAACCATTATAGGATATTTTCCTCCTTCCCTCTTTGGCTGTTTCAGTCTTAGCATGGCTTTCAAAAGGCTACGAGCTTTTTTTGTTTTTCAGTAATTCATTCGCACAAAGAGAAACACTTTGTACTACACACAGGGAAGCCTTCTGGAATAGGCGAGGCATCACCGACTTGTCATGGCTGTGCTGTTTTTAGCTGCTTGATGGCTTTTCCCCCGTCAAAAATAAACATAAATGATCTGGAGGAGAGAGGGAGATTTGTTTTCAAACTAAAGCAATCTCTCCAAGTCTTTGCTATGTGCAATCTCTCACTGCACCAGGGTAAGAGCAAAGTTCAGGCTGTGCCCAGCAGGCTCCAAAAGCTGGGTGGGTACAGATCCAGGTGTGACCTTGGGCTCTCTGCCCATCCCCTCATCTTCACCAGCCCTGGATCAGACTGTGAGACCAAAATCCTGCAAGAACACCAACCCTCACCTGCCCTGAGCTCACCCCGGCACCTCTATTTAACCCAAACACCTCTGTTTGACAAATTCTCAGCCTTCTGAAGATTTTCCAAAGTTCTGTTCACTTTCACATCCATTTTGACCACTGCAAAAATCTCATTTTAACTCTCTGTGGAGCACAGATGACAACTGAACTTGAAATTAAGCTGTTTTCCCTCCTCAGCCACTAAAAAAAGCTCAGATGGACTCCTGCTCCTGCTCAGTCCAGAAGGGTTCACTGAGACTTAGAACCACGTTTGTGCCATGGCTGGGGCCGTCCATGGCCACCATGCTGGAACTGGGAGAAGTTGGATGTGTGGCCCTTGTGTCTGCTTGGGAGCTGAGGTCAAGGAGAGATTAACGGTAAAGCCACAAAGGGAAATCAGCAACTAAACTCCTGCCAAAAGCCATAGGGTGATTAATGCTTTGAAAATCCTCAATCAGGGGCTATTCTAAGGTCCAAGATAGGTTCAAAATATCTGCAATTAGAGGGAAATTTACATTCAGTTATTTGGGAAGCAGGTTTGTACTTGTTGAAAGCTCAGAAAGGGATCTATTTTAACTCTTCTTGTATTACTTTCTTTCTTTTTCTTGGAAAATGGGCCCATTTGGAACAGCAGCAACACATTGTTCCAGGGTGGAGCACTCAGCACATGCAGCATGAAAGAACAACATCACTGCTCCTATTTCACAGGGGACACACAGGAGGGACCAAAGGCTCTGAGGGCACCTTTCCTGCAGTGGGAGAGAGGATTACATCCTGGGAACACAGAGCCCCTGTTCCAGCCACAACTAATAAATAATACTCTTAAATATGTGGGCAGCAGGTACAGAATCCTGGCAGGAGTCCTGCTATGGTAATGCCCAAGTGTGACAGGAAACCTGAACAAGCACTTAACTCGGGATACAGAAGCAACAGGTCCCCAGTTCAGGGCAATATTCCAACAGGTTTGGTAAAAACAGCAGAGAATGATTGAAAATAATTTTGCCTGTCTCCAGGAAAAAAAAAAAAAAAGAAAAAACACCTTTTGAAGTTTATGCATGTGATGTCAGTTCATTTTTTCAAAGGGGCAACATGACAGCTGTGCTGGAGATAATCAAGAAACTCAGGGGCAATCAGGTTTTAATGCTGCGGCAGTGGGGATGTTTATCTACCTCCTCATTACAGCCACAAGTTCCTTGGCAAAATGTTTGATAACAAGGTACATGGGATATCATCATTGCTTTGGAGAATATTTTTATGATTTTTTTTCCCTGTTTGAAACAGCACCCTATTCCATGTGAAGCAGATGTTATTGCAATTACATTCTACATTAGGTAGAGAGAAGGAAGTTTTTCAGACACTTCTGCCTTATACAAACTGAAGAACAAGCATGACAGCAGGCACTGCTACAGAGGGCACTCTGATTTCTCTGCCAGTGGCCTCTGACTACCTCACATCTTCCCCAAATCCCAGGTAAGGGGAAGGGACTGCCCCTGGAAAGACGGAAAATCTGAAGCACAGAGAAGCCAGGAAATTATTCACAGAAAACATGTTCCAGAAACAGATACTCGACCTGGGACTGGTTTTTCCACTCTTATTTTCTTCTGCTGGCACACTGCAACTTCCTGTTTGCTCACAAATATTTATGAGTGTGTCCTCTGTGAAAACTGAACATTCAAGGTCTGCTTGGAGCACATTCTTGTCCTGAGGTAAGACTGCAGCTTGGGCTGCTACAACATCAAGAATGCAATGGACTTCAGTACATCACATCCCACCTGTGAGCTACTCCCTGAGCCTAAAAGCTCACCTAATAATTATTAAAGTCATTAAAAGAAGGAAATCTGTAATGAAATGTACTTTCATTACACCCCAGAGCAGTTCAGCAAAGGAGAGGTTTGGGCATTCTGACAGCTCTGACGTGCTGCTCATGAGAATGGCACAGCTGAGGGCAGAACTGCTCTCCAGACACTCCCTGCACACTCCTGGTGCAAAATGCACATGGTCTGGTCCTCCTTCTTACACTTTTCCTTCTCCAGTTCCATGACAACTATTAGAAGCCTTGATCATTTCTCACAATGGTCTTGCAGAGAGAGAAACTGAAGAACATGAGTCAGGGGATTGTGCCTGGGGGATGTGCTGGGGAGCTGGGAGGGGGAGCACCCCAGCCCTGCCCACTGTCCCCCCCTTCCTCCCCATCCCTTCCCAACTGTGTGAGTTCGAAATCAGCTTTAGCAAGTCTGTGCTGTGGAATATAAAGCAGAGCAGTATCAGCCTCAGCAGAAGGTCTACAGCAGCCAGCAAAGCACCAAATGCACAGAATCCTAGCACACCTCACCTGCTCCAGTGGCCTGAGACTTCCAGATCCAGAGCCCCAGGCAGCCCCAAGGGCTTCCAGCTCTCTCCCCTTCTCCCTGAAGGGCCCCCAGAGCAGCACAGAATGCGAGCTCCAGCCAGTGCTGTTTTACATCCCATTTGTAAATTGACTACGCAAGGCAGAGGAGAATCAGCTTTCTCTAGCAGCCAAAGGTGAAGTGCCTTCTCTTAAAGCTGCCCATGCCACATGAGCCTGCTCCCCTCTGCCCTCCCTTCCCACCAAGGAGATTATGCATTCCCACACCACAGGCTCAGCACAGACAGCACCAGATTTCCTGCAACAGACAGAAGGGGAGCAAAACGAGAACCTCACGATGGAAGTTCTCAGTTTTCCCTCCTGGTTCTGTGCTCAGACTTCATGCCTGGCATAGTCTGGTTTTATATGCAGGTCACTCAGTCATTCTCCTCACACGTACATCAGGTGCTGCTGGAAAATGTGGCCATTATCCATCAAGTCCTCAGCTTCAGTCAGCTTCCAGAGGAAGAGTAATAGATGCACTTGTGTTGTCACATCATTGTCCGAAATGTCAGGGTAAAAAGCCCTGAGCATTAACAACTCCCTAAGGAAATCAGTTCTCAAAAAAAAGTAGAATGGAAAGAAAAAAAGAACGAGAGGGACAGAAGAAAAGTGCAGAGCTTCCCTTTTCATCAGTGATGGCTTACACAGGAAAGTGCCCTGACCTGCTGTATGCCAGCCAAGCACCCACACTGTGGTCTGACTTCCACTGAAGTTTACATTTTGTCTGGATAAAGCAACATGTGCACACGTTGGGTTTAATTTCCAGGATCCAGGAACAGTCTTCTCTTTGGACATCATACATTAAAAGAGACGTATCAGTTTGAAGGGTGAGAGTAATCTCATCCCAGGGCACTTATATTAAGATTCAAGCAGCGTGGAGAGGTGATAGTATCAGGCAGTGCAAATCTTCATAGACAGTAAAGGGAAAGGGGGAAAAACAGAAAAGAGAAAGATGAAATCAAAGACGACAAGAAGCAGTAGTCAAAGTCAGGAGGAAGAGGAGGTCAGGCACCCAAACTAATCAAGGTGACACGGTGATATTTTCCTGGTGTGGCCAATCTCGGTGATGTGCTTTTAAAGGATTTGCTAAAGTTAAGTGAGAACTACGCAAAGCTTCAAAGCTTTTAAAGGCAGGTAAAACACTGACATGAACAAAGATATTTCTTTGCTGAAACGCGAGGAAGAAAAGGAAAGTGAAATGGGAGGGAAAGTATACCCTGTCCTGAACAGCCTGAAGCTGAATTTTTTGACCTCTACTCACCAATTCCTAAAAAATCCCTACCTGGGACTTCAAACCCTGCAGAGGAGCTGCTTCCATTTCTGAAAGGCTTACAAAACTTATGGTACATATTTTTGCATTTGCAGCTGCAAGTACACAATATCAAAACCTCAAATGACAAAGATAAGGTGTAGCAAATCCAAGAGTGCTTTGCCCACTCTGTTGTCCTTGGGTGCCCCTTTTACACAACCCCTCATCGCAGCACAGCCAATACAACCAGGAAAGATGCTCGTAGAAAAATAGGAAATTAAGGCAAAGTTAAACAAGACTGCAGGAATCTGTCTCAGAGACAGTAACATCCCCAGTTCAGTCACCTGCTCCAGGTACATCCCTTCCCTCTCCAGACTCCAACAGGAGAGGCATGGCCACACTCTCAGCATCGCATCCTATCTCCAGCTCCTTAACTGGGCTTGTGGATTACTAATAAGTAATTGATACACAGGAAATGAATGTGAAGCCACCGCTGTGTCTGCTCCTGAATACAAATACCGGCAGCTGAATGCGCAGCAGCAGCAAACGCTGCAGCCCTGCCATTCCTATGGCATTTCCAGTAGGAACGTGCTTAAAATACCTCAGCATAAAGTGTTTCACTTTGTACAAATGATGCTGGCGTGATTGCTCAATGCCTTTTCAGCGAGGAAACTGCAGAGGGCTGAGGGGGTCAGATAAAACCCAAAGATAACATGCTACGCAGACATTACTCTGGATGAATATCAGGAGAAGAGAGAGACTTTAAGGAGCAACACAATAAGAAATCAAGATAAAGATTTATTTTGCGGCACACAAAGCCAAGTACACAGCCCTCCACGCATTCAGTCTTTAGGAACAATCTTCCTATTTTTTCCCTGGGAGCCAAGAAAGTCCCCAAATTAATCTCTGTGCACAGCCTAAATTCGTATTTAGTGCCAACTTTGTGTCTGTATCAAATTCCTCCGCGGCGTAAGATGCAACGCTGTAAATAGGCTCATTTTCGTTATTTTATCAAATTGCATTAACTTTCTCTCTGCAGCATCCTCCGGGGCTGGCAACACGGAGACGTGCAGGAAATGTAAATCACTCCCCTTTTGATATGATAACCGTGGCAGTGAATTGCATCCCAGAAATCAGCTCAGGATTGTAGCCGAGAACTCGCTGAAAGCACTTGGCTGTGGCGTGGGGCCAGGAGGGGAACCTTCAGCTGGCTCCAGGGCAGTGTGACATGGGCTCAGGGCTTGGGAAAGAGCAGCAACATGGAAGCCCCAGCGACCTGGGGCTGCTCAAAGCCCAAAGCCAGCAGCCTCAGGGTCAATCTAGAATTAAAAGATGCAAACAGGTGCTAAAAACAAGTGTGTATTTACGTATGCAAATACGTGGGGGAGCTGGATTAAATATGAATAAACACCTAGGGAAGCAACAGCCAGAGGCTGTAAGATAAAATCTACCTGCCAGACAAATACAGAGGTGTGTATATATATATACATAAACAACCACACACCAAAAAAATTGCATTTCCTGCGTTGACCTATTTGTGGTTAGAGAACATTATGGCAATAATTATAATCATGTATCTTTCATTTAAATAATGTTTTCAGTTTCAAAGATTCAGAGGATGTTGGAATGCAAATAAAGATAATGAGAACATGAAAATAATTGTTTTCCTAATGCCTTATTTTTCGTGTGCAAATGCCACTGCCAACAGCTACCAGCATTAACCCTGGACCACAACCCCATGGAATTCGGTACGGCACAAACACTAAAAGAAAAAGCTGTCTGAACCCCACGGAATTTGCAGCTCTAACAGCAAAGAGGCAGCAGATGGATATAGACAGAAATAATCAAGAGGTAGTAGTTAACAAGGCAGGAGTCAGTCTCAGCAAACCAAATCCCTGATTGCTGTGAGCCTTGTACAGGCACCACAACAAAGAGGAGTTTTGATCATCCATGCCCCGCAACACACGAAGCTCTGCACATCCTTCATCTCCACCGCTGTGCTCCATCTGTTGCCTCCACACTTGCTGGCAATCCACGTCTCCTTCTCCCACTATCGGATTTTTCACACAAAAGCTCTCTGGACCAAGGGCTGTCATGTATGACCTCGAGCTCCAGCACTGAGCCCAGCAGGGCTCAAACTAGGGCCACAGAGACAGGTAGAAGCATTTATGAACAAAATTAATAATAATGTGTATTAATAACTAATCCAGCATGTGCACAAGCCTGAAGTCAGAATTAACACACACAAGCTCCATGTAAAACGATGGAGGCATCTGAGCAGCAGTGAAGGCCTTCTGATGGCTCTCACATTTGTCCACACACCTCCTGCTCTCAGTACGAGCCATGCAGAGGAGAGAGCAGCAGCTGGCACACAGTGCTCTCGTGAAACTGAGACACACAATCAGCGAATGCCCAATCTGAGCTGTGATCTCCAGAGGCACCACACCACACACCACAGCAATCAGAGCCAGCCCAACGACAGCCAGCCGGGTGGTTATGACAAACAAGCTCCACAAAAATATTTATAACCTTCTAAAGCAGTTCTCTGTAACGGAGATAACATCTGCAGAATACAGCATTCCTGCCAGGAGGTTTTATTTCAGCATGTTTGACTCAATGACCTGCTTATTACAACACATTTCAGGCTAAGTTTAAGGCAATGAAGTATTTCATTTGTATAACCAAACCTGTCTTTCATGACACAAGACCATTCCACGTGGCTTTCAGGCTCTTAAATTCAACGCTTAAAAGTCATGAGGTGGGGAAATAAAAGCCTGCTCTACAGCATCAATCCATCCCCTGAAGTGCTGCTCTTCCAGCCTCCACTTTCACACTCAAAGGGTTAAACAACACATATGTATTTTTTATTATTTTGTATCTGCCTGATTGTTTATTGCACGTTCATTTTTCCTCCTTGGGCATCTCTCAAAGATTAAAAGCAACAAACAGAAAATACTGTTCAGGCCCCAAGTTCACAGAGCCTTCACTCTGCAAGGTAGGTGTGTTCCGCTTCTATTAATTACATTATGTTTTCAGTAAGATACAGTGAAGTGCAGGGTAGGAGGGCACTCCTGCAGTAAAGACATGCTCAGCAAAGTCTCAGCTTCCACTTCTATGCTTCAATGTCCAATATGACACATTTTCCAATGCAATTCAAGCCTCAAAAGTGGGAAAGAAATGGCATGTAAATGGACCTTGCTTGCACTTTAAATCACTGTTAGCAAATCTTAATTTCTTTAAAGCTGGTCATTTAAAATCAGGCCTATTTAACTTGCAAAGGTAGGTCAGGTTTTATTGATCACCCCTAATGCACTCTTAAAAAAATGAGAGCAGTGAGATACACAGCTCGGTTGATAAAAGCTCACTGGAAAAATATCTGATAGTATTTACAGCCTTCAAGCTATGCTGTTGTAAATGTGATTTCTATATGCACCAGAATGCAGATTACAGGCTTGCCAGTTCATACTGGAAAAGGAAAAGAAAAGCCCTGCCACAGAGGAGGTGGATTACTCTTTGCATTGACTGAAAGCACAACTATAAACTTTTACAATACAGGCACAGCAGCCCAAGTCCATTTAGTTCTCAGTTATCACTCCCCAGTCTTTCTTCAGTGCAGTATTTTGTGCCTGGATTTCCTACACTGAGTCCTGAGTTTTTGAACCATGAACAACTGCGGGTATTTTTCCAGTTGCTATAGAAATAAGGTAGGTTATTGTTATTTATATTATGGCATCACCTAGAGGTGCTTATAATTAATCAGAGCTCCTTCTCCTACACCTCTCAGAGAAAGACCAGTGGAGAAGCAGGTTTTTAATAAAAAAGTGCAGCATTTTCCACCCACATGGACAAGCTCAGATCAAACACGTTGCAAGGTCTAGAGTGTTCTATCTGATACAGCTTTTTGCTCACCTACTCCAGCTATTTGTGAAGGATTTCACTTATGAACCACCACTCAGAAAAATGAAAAGTATTTTTCCATGCAAAACTAAACATATTTTTCACTTGTTTTATTTTTCATGCCATGCTAAAATTAAACCACTATTGGTTTCCAATTGATACCTGAGACACCACTCCCATTGCAACTATTAAATACCCATTTTTGTGGCCTGAAAGAGATTCTAAATGTAGTATTTCCAGGCACAGTAAAAACCCACTGCAGTTAATATATAAGAACAGGCACAGGATTTCCAGGGTTTATTCCACTGCAGACTTCTTGTGCAACTCAGACAAGTTCCTTAATCAACATTTACACCAGGCTTCCTCCTCCCCTAATGAACAGGTGAACTGCAGAAATGGATCACTGCCTAGGACACGCTCTGGAGCTACGCTGTCAAACAGAAGACCTAAATAGTATAAATCCCCATCAACGACTTGAGGCAATTATCAAATGTTTATTAGCCTCCAAAATGAAGGCTAATAAACCTGCTTATTTTAGCAGATAAAGTCAAATTACCTTGACTGAAGTTGGTAAGTGTTCGAAGATTAACAGCTCTGGCCTCATATGCTTTTAGGTATTGGTGATGAAATGTCAGCTCAAAAAACTGAAAGATACTTCCTAGTTATTTAGGCAATGTGAAAATTGGGCAGTTATTTTCCAGGAAACATGGCCTGCCTGACAGGTTTTAAATGAAGAAAAGTGATATTATTACAATTATCATTAGAAGAAGATGTCCCTCATCAAAATGTGTCTGGATTTTAATTGACAAGGTCCAGGTTAATGCTGTGAAAATGCCAATGAAAGCAAAGCCTGTGGCTCAAACTAATTGTCAGCACTGAGCAACCTCCACCTCTAACCCACCACAGATTTATCACTCTGTGCAGACTGTACTCATGACAAGAAACGTTTGAATTAATCATTAACAACTAGAAATTCCTCCCAGACAGAAAGCAAGAAGAGTGCAGAGCTGCTCCCCCTTGTTCCTGTGCTCCTGAGCCAAGCAGAGGTGCCACAAAACCTTCCCAAGGAGAAAAACTTTTCTGTTCCCCCTTGTTCCCATGCTCCTGAGCCAAGCAGAGGTGCCACAAAGCCTTCCCAAGGAAAAACACTTTTCTTCTTGTTGTTTTGCCCCCTTTTAAGAGCATTCCAGGGGAAACTTCCAGTGGTCCTCTGTGTTTTGGTGTCACCCCCGGGGGCAGCACAACAATGCGGAGAAGGACTCACAACCTCCCCACTTCAGTCAGAACCTCAAGGGCACTTTGGAAGGTGTCACCCCACAGTGTAATCACTGCCTGTCCCACCCAATTTAACACAAAAAATGCAAAGGGGTTTGCAGAAAACGTCCCGAATTCTCTTTATTTCATTTCTATTTTCTCCTCCCCAGAATGCGGGCTCAGACCCACCAGACTATGACTGGGCAGAAGGAGAGGAGCTGAAAACATCAGCACCTGACAGAGGCACAAAGTCTGCCAGGAAAATGGCACAGCCCTAACCCTCCTGGTACTTTTTCACTCAAAATGCTTTGGTTCTCAGCTTCTCCATCCATGTGGGTGATGGCACCACAACACAGCTTGAGTGCACATCGAATTGGTGCTTCCCCAGCCTGAGGCTTTATACAAATGAAATGTTCCTCCTCACACCACACTGAGACTGGAAAGTACAACAGCACAGGCAAGAAAGGAAGAGTGGCATCTCCACAAAGACCAGGGGTGCACAAAAAGGCGTCTGGCCACTAAAGTCAAAGGCACCAAGCTTGTCTGGAGAGATAGAAATGGAGCTACTTGAGCCCACCTAGTAGAGAGGGGGAAAAAAAAGGGAAAAAAAAATTCTCCCTGTTCTCTTCCTGGACAATCAGGAGTGAAAAACAGATGGTATTTGGTGTTGTGAAGGACCCTATCTTTGTTTAGAGGAGGCCAGTGCAGCAAGGTCTCTGCTGGCCCTTCCCAGCAACTGAGGGAAAGGGTTCAAAACTGGGGGTATCGACCCATCAACAGAAACGCTGCTCACTTCGCTGTCTCTTTTCCCCCAGAGGTGAAAGGCTCCTTCCATTCACCCACAGCACCCCTGCCTTTCTGGTTTTGCTCTTATCTGTATATTCACCACAGAAACTACAAGCTGGAAATTTCCCATTAAACGATGCCAACAAGAACTCTCCATTCTCAGCTAACGCTTGGCTGCACACATTCTCTCTTATTTCCAAACATTTTCAGTATGTTTTAGCTTCCCTTCATTAGACATTCATAATTATTTGCAGCACATCTAAACCTGTTCAACGGGTTTGTGCTTCCAAATACAGTCCCTTGGCTGCAAAAAATCAGCATGACAGCACCAGAAAGGAAGTGGAATTTGTGTCAATCAGGAGGTAGAGCTCAGGAAGCCACACCATCACGATTTGAGTCAGTGACTTCCACCAGGCAGCAATTTGGCCCTTTACAAAATCCTAGTTATCTCTTAGAGATCACCCCTCAGTTAACCATTAAATCAGTTAGCAACTGTGACAATAAATTTCATAATAGAAATGTACTAAGTGGAGAGTTCTGGTACCTTAACTGAAAACTTGAGAAGCCAAAAGGATTTTTCTGGTCTAAAGAGACACTGTTATAGAGAAAAGCCTCTCCAGAAGGCTTCACGCCTGTTACTGTCGTGGCTTTGCAAGGCTCTTTCCAGCAAACTCTTCAATACCCTTTGGACTAAACAAAAGTTACACCAAAGGCTCATTTCTTTAGCTCAGCCCCAAACAGCCACTTACAAATTTGCCAGGGCTTTCCAAAATCCTGCCTCTTTCAGACTCTTTCATGCATCCTGAAGGGCTCCCTAGGGAAGGGCATCTTTGGCACTGAGATTGGGCTGTGCTGGCTCTGCAGGGCTCAGCTCAAGGCAGTGAGACCAAAACAGGTCCTGAACTACACCCCAAGGAGGGCTCCCAGCAATTGCCTCTGTGATCCCTAAGACAGAGGCTGTCCAGGGGCAGAACTGCTCTTTTAGGTGATTACATTCCCAGGGCTGCCCAGTGCCTGTCAAACTCTCCCCTGTCCATGTTTTTGAGGATCGTGAGGATTATGAGGTTTTGAGGATCATTATAAAGTAAAAATGTCATCCTGAAGGATGAGAATATAACAAGCACCAATTCATCTGAACCTGAACATTACCAAGTCACGACCACTGAGACAGAAAAATGTTGCTCCCGGACTGCACAAGGGACTTTGTGACGTCCCCACCACACACACAAATCTTTATCAACTTGGATGCACAATTAAGCTAAACATTCATCCAAAAAAAGGCAAAAAATTACTCCTTGGGTGGTGTCACAGCTGAAAGCAGAGCAGTAAAGGCTCTAGAGCATCCTGACTGATCAGTCCCATATGAGACATTCTCCACTAGCTTTGTTCTGGCAACATTCCCACTATCTGAGGAAGGAAATGCACAGCTGGATGTAAAGCTTGGAATGCAGAACTGCCTTAACTACATGGCAGGAGGATGGCAGTTCATAATTAATTTTCCACATCAGCTGTTGGCTGCCCTCCTCTTCCTCTCTGCTAGGCTGCAAACTGTCAGTGGATACTTATCCAAAAAGCAGGCCTGCCACAGAGCAAAAAGCATGATTATTATTAGCTGGTATTTTAAAGTGCATCCTAGCCAAAAATCAGAGGTAAGCGAGCCTGGGCAGAGTGAGAGCAGCACCAGTGCGAAGGCAGCCCTGCCAGGAGCTGCTTGGCCTCGGAGAGATGCAAAACCAAAGGGGATGGAAAAGCAGCATGAAGAGAGCGAGACAGAGAGGAGAGGGCTGAAAGGAGATAGAGAAAACGTGTTCTCAGAGAAAGGTTTTGAGCCAGCTGATTTCAGAATATCTGCAGCCCAAAGAAATGCAGGCTCTTTTCCACCCTGGTTGGACTCTGCCCTAGCCACGGCCCAAGGGCTGCCAGCAGCAGCTCTGCAGAGTACAGGGGCTCCAAACTGCTTTGTCCTCGGAGAGAAAGAATGTGTGCTCCACTCAGAGGCAGCATTCCCCACTCCTCACTCTCCAGATCTCTGCACGACTGGAGTGAGGAGTTATTACAGGGAGACTGCTGGTCCTCCCTCGCAGGGGAAAGGTCTCCAGAAGAAAATAAACCCCAACTTCATCACACCCTCTGAAGCACCACTACAAACACCAGAGGGCAAGAAGGCAAAGCCACAAGCTGCCAGCCCAGGAGCAAGGCCATTTGTGACTTCAGGCAGACCCACTGACTTCTCAGTACTTCAAGAGCACAGGTGAAGGACTATTATATTGCTGTTCTGTGATTGGTATCTTAAAGAATCCCATGTTAGTTTTGGAGTTTCTTATTTTCTTTCAGAAATTCAACTCAGTTCTGCTGCTGCTATCGGCTTTTTAATTCATTTTACAACAAGATATTTGTTATCAGAAATTGTGCTTTGATATGTGTCAGGTTGATGGATTCAATAAAAGCGCTGTCAGGAGAGGCTGAGCGAGTGGGGCTGCAGAAACGGTGTCATCAAGGGAATTGATATGTTAGCAGCCAGTCTGCTGATCTTGCAACAAAAACATGCAAATATAATAGCTGTTTTATTACCTCACCCTGGCAAAACAGTACAGAGAAACACTAGAAAACATTTGCATAAATGTTACTCATGCAAACAAGCTCAGCCTGCTCACTGATAAAAAAACATATGTAAAATATGATGCTGCATGCTGTCCTCTTGTCCTGTTTGGTGTGCAAAATTCAGTCACGGGGAATAAAGGCTTTAATCAAAATAAAGATTTTAGTTTAATTTTGGGAATTCAAGAAGATGCTCCAACCAAACGTTTCCCTCAAAAATGCGGACAATTTTACTGACAAATTTTCAGCCACCCGCACCCCTCAGCAAAGTCACTGAAGAGTTCCATTAGGGTCTTACTGTGACAGCCAAACCCACAGGCTTATAAAATCAGAGTTATTTTCTGATTTAATAAATGATATCTGAAAAGAAAAAAGGAAAAACTGAAGAAAGAAATAACAGATCTTTATAAGGCCACAAAATATAGAGAATGAGAGAAGCAGACCTGCCTACTGCTCTGCTGCAGGCCAAGCCTCTGCTTCACCTGATCAGAGCATCGCAGCTGCAACACCACCTCTGCACTGGGCTGTAGCACAAAGACGTTTTTAAAACTGGAACTGATATACGGAACATCTGGAAAAGGTGAAAAAAAAAGGGATGTTGAGATTCACCTTTTAGAAAAGAGAAATAATATTCCAAGTCTAAACAAAGCAAAGGAAAAATTTCCACAGCAATTAATCTGAAAAAGGTGAATTACATTGAGGATTTATGTTCATGTAATGAAGACAATTAATTGCTACGAGAGCCATAAAACACATTAAATGAACAGGTTTTTTTCCAATTCCACTTGCAAGATAAAATTTATTAACTATGTTTAATGGCTACTTAAAAATTTCTCTTACATATTTATTAAATGTGCCTTTTCAGCCGAACAGAGCATCTTACTGACTGGATTCCACTAATCTAAAAATGAGCAACTTCAGAAAAAAAACTATTACTCTGCATGTTATCTGCAGATCCATTTAAAATAACTTCTTATACAACAAGATTACCATCAGCACAATTTCACAAATGCTGTTAAAAGGGAATCTGCTTGTCTCACGTGAGCAAACACCGCTGCAAAGATGAATGAAGTCAGCTTGCATTATTTGAACAGATGCTTTCAGTTTTCAGCAGAGATACGGAGGGAAATGTTGAGTCCTGGTATCATTTAGTGTTACTGTAATTACTTAATTAAAACTCTCTCTGCTAGGGAGAGCACGACACATGGAACAAACTGGATTAGGTGGGAGCAGTGACCTCAAAAGGATCCACATCCAAATCTTGTGCTTTGTACTACAGACTCGGCTGCTCAGCCAGGGCTATCTCCAGCTGCAGGCATCGGATGCAGCTTGTGCATTTAGAATGCTTGAAAATCAGGGACCACTTAAAAGTGACCCAGCAGTGACTCTGTTTCTTATTCACCATTTACAAAATGGGGATAAGCAGCACTTCTGTCTTACAAGGGTGTCGTGGGAACTGATAAAGTTGATGGCAGTCAAGTGCTCTGTTAATCAGGAGTCCCTGAGATGAGAAGAATCGATAAAGAAAGGCCTCAGCTACGTAAGTGAGCAACAACAGTTTGGCCAAATCTTTATATTTTAGCACAGTTTTCTCAACCTGTAATGTTCTTCTTTAAAAAGACTCCGTAAGTGTGAGATTTGAATAAGAACGAAGTTTTAGATCTGATGGTCACGAAGTAAAATGCAAAAATATAAGTGTCCAACCTAGAGTTTAATGCCAAAAAAATAGTTTCACACAAATCAACTGTAGAGAGCCTCGAGTGAGAGTCGGACTGGCTCAGGAATGTCGGGGGGGGGCTCATTTAAAACTCCACTGTCCCAGGCAGGAGCAGCACCATGGTCACACCAGCAACCAACACCTCTGGAGCAGATCCTCACACGCCCTAGGGCTCCCTGTGCACACAGCAAAACTCACACCCTCACTGCAAGCAAAATTTACATGTTTCAACTTACAGATCTCAAACCCAAGCAAGGAATAAACAAAAACCGCCGTGATTTCTACATTTCAACAGCGCAAATTTTCTCTCCGCGAGAGTCAAGAAGCTCTCCTGATTATGAAATACCTCTCCTGCAAACCTTCCCTTTTAAGTGTTATAATCACAAGAGCAGTAGCATGGAAATAAACAGAAGTGAAGAGGATAATAAAGGCAGGAGCAATGTTTAACAAGCTCTTCTTCCAGAAAACAGGCGCCACCAGAGCAGACAGACACGCAGAGCTGTGCTGTGCTCTAATGATGGGAGCCTCGCCCTAGCAACCGCCTTGTTTTCTTGAGATTCCTCTACAAATTAACAGCACACGCTGTGGTTGGAACAGACCTTTCTTGACCCTCAACATTTAAAAGTTAAGCACCCAATTTAAGCTATTCCAACCAACTTTTCCCTGCAATTGCCAGAGATGGGCAGAGCTCTGCTGGAGCATGAGAGTTTGAGCCTACAATTTCCAGAGGTAACATGACAAGTGCAGTCAGATCAAAAGCAGAACTAATGTACACTCACCTGGATGCATCATGGTTTATTTTAGAGGCTTTTAAGAAAGTCTTGACTTCTTTTCCCTGCTCCTCCAGTAACACCAAGAGCAGGTGTTATGTTGCTGCTGTACTTTTCTCAACAAGATTATAGTGCTGGTTCAGTCATATAAAGGAAGTCAATACCCATGTGTTAAATTGAAAAGGATAATATTGTCTGATACCATTCCACCGAGATCTGGGAACCATTGCTTTAAATTTGTTAGCTTTTTTTTTTTTTTGGAATCAGAAGACTTTGCCTCACAGAAATAACTTGACCTAAGTAAAAGAAGCTATAGAATCAGAAACCATATTACCCTAAAACCTCCTATAGCAAAATCTTCATCAACAATACGTCCTGACCTGCAGTTTCTTGTTAGAAAATGATTGCTTATTGCCTTGCTAACTTCCAGCAAAGCCAAGGCAATGTTTGGAGGCAAACCTCCACACAGGCAAAAATTTTAAGTGCTACACAAAAAAGGGGAAATAAGATTATAAAGGAAATTGGTAGTGGTATTTCCATCCTTTGCAAACAGTGAGAATATACAAAGTGCAGAGGAAAGCACAGAGCTGGATTACAAATGGGCTACTTCATTTCCTTTTTTTTCCCCATCTCTGACCCTCAGAACTGCAGACATTAATGCAACACAACAAGTGGGATTTTCAAAACACGGATTCTTATCACCAAGTATCCATCACCAGCAGCAACACACAACCATCAGCGAGCATTTTGTTCTATAAAGAACTCCACATAAACACACACCCCCTCAAGCCCAAGACAATAAAAACACTTCACTCCTGATGAATGCTTTCTAAATTCAGGGAGAACAAAGCTTATTTACAGACACAGTAAGAGCATGGCATGAATACTGCAATAAACTCAAAGGCTGCTAATGTTCTGTTTTCTCCAGACATTCAGAAAAGAGCAAAAATACAAGAGCAGGGGCAAAAATACATACCTTACCAAACCTGACTGTTGGACACGACTTGTTTCAGAGCAACATTGGTGTGAAGGTAAGTCCCTCAGGCGACCACCAAGCACAGTTCCTTTCCGAGCCCCCCAGAGGCTCCAGCTGTCCCTTGCCTGTGTCCCTGAGGAAGATGCAGTGTCCTCCAGTATTTCAGAGCCTTAGCTGCAGAAGATTCTGCTCAGAAAAAGAAAAGAGAAGAAGGTGTGGCATTAAATTCTAGGGTCAGTTGTTTGGCAGATTCAGAGCAGAACACAAGACAACATCGGATAGGAATGAAATGTCAAGGCAGGACAGAGAGTCTGTGACAATCCATCATGTGTGGCACCTTCAGAGGGCAATCATTGAATTCAAGAACTGTGGTGCAAAGCTATTCTTGCTTTAGAGTACTTTCATAGTGTCCCTAGACCAGGAAATGAATGACAGCCTGGCTGCTTTTTATTCCAGTCCAATATCATAATACAAAAGTAAGTAATGCACTTCTCCATAGGGAATATTTTAATTCATTATGGCATTTCTGAAGAATAACAGGACTTTCATATTAAAAGCAGAGACATCACCTCAGTCATAATACTCTGCACGTTAAAATGGCTCTTACTCAAGAAATTCAAAGCTTAGGAGCTCACAGCAGATGGGAAGTCGTGACTTCCAGCCCAACATGCAGCAGTTCCCAAAGTTCTGCCTCCAACGCAATTGTCAGAGACCAGGAAATGTCCTGGGGTTTTCTGGGAGCAGGGGGCTCAGCATCACCACGTTTTCCAGCTCACTATCACTGCTAGATGTGCTCAGAGTTTTCAAGAGGTCAGAGCCTGGCACTGAGCAGGGATTTGGGAGCCTCACTGCAGACAGCAGGTGAGATGGAGCGATGGAGGCACCAGCAGCGCTCCCAGCAAGCAGAAACCTCAGAGCAGCACCGAGAAGTTCAAATGCTCATCCCCAATCCCTGGCATATGGGAATCACCCAAAAGATCATCCTTCCCCCACCCAGATAACACAGCCTGCGAAGCAAAACTGGGCATAGCAGCACAAATCAGGTAAGGGCTGAGGAAAGAGCAGGATCTGAGCTCCCTAGGTTAGATATATCCATGCCTTATGTCCTTAAGCCACACTCAGAGATGCTTTTCTAAGATTAACTCAGCAGCCACAAATATACTCAAACTTTGTCTAGGAATGCAAAAAAAGCAAAGGGAAAAAAACCCCAGAGATATACAACAGGTTTCCCTCAGAGGAGAAAGCTTGAGGCAGCTCAAAGCACCACAAAATCATATTACACCTTCACAAGAAACCCTGAACCCATGAACAGGTTATACCAATCTGGAAAACACATTAGGTTTTGGGCTTGCAAGAAGGAAGATTTCAGTAACCAGAACATGGAACTGTGCATAATGGAAATTAGCATCATAGTGCCATATATATGTATATATATATATTTTTATTTTTTTTTACACACACACATATATATATATACACACACAAATGTACATAATGGGTTTTTTCTTTTTTTTCTGGAAGTCCACACAGCAAGCATAGTCACATAGATGAGAACAATCAAATATATTCAATTTATTTAGCACTAATCACTTTACTGCACCTCATATGTTACAGACAACCCCAGAGGGTCCATAACACCTTGTGAGACACCCACGACAGGAGTCAGGGTGGCAGACTCCAGCCTTGTAATTGTTGTACATATTTGCAGACTTCCTGCCTCTCTTAAATTCAGACATAAAGGACAAAAGTGGACCTTCACAGCTCCTGTCCTCTTCCAGGCCAACCATGAAAAATCAGACTGCCAGCTGAAATGGCTGCTGAATGACTTATGGGCATAGGAATGGCTGATGCTGCAGTAGTTTGATCTGCAGGCAGCAGTAAGACCTAATTCTACTGCTTTTAAGGGATTTTATCTCTGGAGACCACAGCTACAATTACTTTTTTATTTCCACTCGTAAATTGTAACATGGAATAGTCACTAAAGAAAATCAGTGCTACATTTTTGTGCATTAACCACAGCACCATCTGACTTGAGTAGTGGAAGTGACAGCAACAGGACCAGACCATCAGTGCAACCCAAGTGCAGGGCCTGGGCTCAGGCTGGGAAAGGTGGGGTGTGAAAGTCCCTGTTTGGTGCAGTTTGGCAATGCTCTTGTAGCCACGTGAAGGATGAGAAGTAACGGAAGGTGCGGACACGGAGGTGAAAACAATTTCAGTCGTGACAAAATGCAGTGACTCTGCACAATTCCCATCTCTCATGATTCAACAGAGATGGGGCAATTTAATGAAATGAAATTAGTGGCCAGGTTTCCAGCGAGCAGCAAAGTGCAGGTGCAATGGGCTCCTTCCTCCACACCCTGCGGATGTGCATCACACCATACAGAGGGGGGAGCCAGCCCAGGGACCATCCTTGTCAGCAACAGGGAAGGCAAAAGGCTACAAAAGATAAATGCATGGAAGCCCTCACAAGTTATAATTTGTGTTGGCTCAGAACTATACAGGGGGAAAAAGCTGAGAAAAAATAACATTTAAAAACAAAACATTTCGCAAAGAAACCCTTCCACACTCACTGATTCACTCCTGATTTGATGGTCAGTGTCCAGCTGGTTTCCCTCTCACAGTAAAGGAACCTGCAGAACCCATCACACAACTTCCCAAATGCTTCCCGGAGCTCCTTGACCTTGGGCAGTTCTTGCCAAGCCCAGAGCCTCCGGAGCATCCCATGGCTACAGAGATAGCACAGGGTGCCCAGAGCAGCTGTGGCTGCCCCTGGACCCCTGGAAATGTCCAAGGCCAGGCTGGATGGAGCTCTGAGCAGCCTGGGACAGTGGAAGGTGTCCCTGCCACAGCAGTGGGGTAGAATGAGATGAGCTTAAAGATCCCTTCCAACCCAAACCATTCTATGATCCCTTCCAAAAAAATCATCCATTTCAGTCTGCAGCTGCCATAGAAGCTGGCACTGCTCCTACCTGAAACAAAACCAAGTCTGAACTTGCAAAAATGCCCCATGTCCTAGAAATGCGACGATTTTGTTGTGCTGTTTCTAAGCTGTTGTGCTCCCCAACTCGTCTTTGATCAGAGGGAACACGCCGACAAACTGCAAATTACTTTCATTATCCCACCACTTCAGATTTTTACATTCAGTTAACATAGTTAAGTGGTATCAGATCCATCTTCCACTCACAAAAGCCAGCATATGGATGTTCTCATTAATCAGAAAAGGCAGACAAGACATTTTTCCAGTAAAAAGAGAGTATTTCCCTTGGAGGAGTCTCAGTCCTTTGCTGATGGAAAGCATGAATTATACAAAATAACTATATACTTTAGATGTAACAAATAAGATCAAATATTAAATTTGAAGACACCATTTCTATCTTGGGATGTTTCCAGACCACAAATCAATGAAGTCTGGTAGAGCCTCTCTCTCTCTGTCTCTCACGAAGCCTTGCTATACCTTTGCCCTGTTCTCATGCTTGTCTTTAGGCAGCAACTATTGATCCCTGTTGGGGTGAGGACAGGACCTGGCTGGACCCTTCTCTGACCCAGCACAATCATCGTCAAATTTGTGTGTCACACAGCTTAAGGTGCAGCTTGGGCCTTGTGGCCTGATATGACAATAGTGGGGAGCATTTGCAACTTCAGCAAGGGCAAAAATGAGGTATCTAGAAGCTAAACAACACATCTTCAAGCAAATATTGCAGTGTAGTAGGTATTCAAATTACTATTAGTTTGTCTCATCAAAAATTAATTACAATCTACCTAACTGCAATTGAATAAATTAGTTGGGCGTAGAAAAGATTAAATATTTAAAGTGGCTGGTGACTGAAAAATAATTGAAAACATAACTCCTTGGTTAAATATTAAATTTCTTTTATTTTTACTGCTAGCGCGGCCATTAAGAAAACAGAATTCTGTATGTGCGCACATCCATGTAGATGTGTATGACACATTCAGGTATGTGGAACATGTTCATATATGTTCTTCTAACTCCCCTGTTTCCCTAAAACTAAACTTGGGTATATTTAAATATTAAATAAATATGAAATATTTTCAATTAATAAAGAAGAGCTCCACTGGCAGAGCCAGAAGAAAGGTTGTGAAACAGGCGAGGGAAAACACATTTTTACTGCTAAGTGTTTAGCAAGATCACCCGCCTCTGCAAAGGCAGGAAAAGATCCCAGAGCAGCCTCTGAACACAGCAGGGGATTACACCAATTCATTAGCAGGTATATCTTCTAATTACAGCCTCGGACATGAGTCCCCACACAGCTGAGCAGGGAACCACTGCAGCTTTTTGCCATATCCTCAGGACCAAGCTCTCGGCTCCTGCTGAGCTCCAGGACAGCATCAGCACCACCCCAGCACAGGCTCCAGCCCAAAGCACTCTGTTATCTCAGAGGATGCTCCTGACTCTGCACAGCTCAGCTCCTGGGGAAGCTGTGGCATGGACAGCTCACCCTGGCAGCTCCATCTCTGCTAAAGATCTCACATTCATTTACTGAAAGGGTGACACAGGTGAAGAAGGGAATAAATTGAGACTTTGAATCCCTCCTTCCAAAGGCTAATGGTAAAAAATCGGTAGCAATGCAACTCTGGCACCTTTCCAACTATAACACTTAGAGCGTTGCCCACAGCCATGGCCCAGACATACTTTATCATTCACCATGGCTCAGTACAAAACATAAATAAAACAGAAGTCATCAGCACAACTGGCACTCAGCTGTTTTGAAGCTTTTTTTCCCCCCCCTTCCCTGCTAGCAAAACCAATAGCAAAATAGGAGAGCTGCAATTCAAGTGATAACACCCACCATTAGAAATTTGGTGGAGGCTGATGGTGTGTTGGGAAATTAACTCAAATTAAAGAATGCAGGCAATAATAAAATGAAGAATATCCTGACTGAGATAAATGCAATAGAGTACTGTGGTGCTGCTGAAGATCAGCATTGATTTTTGTCATCCAAGTACAAACTAATGGTATCCAGGAAAAAGGAAATAAGTGGTTAATCATGCTTTTTGGAGGAGCTATTCCCATCATAATAGCATCAATGTTACATTATGAGGTTGAAGAGGGATTAATATCTTGCTGGGTTACAAAACCCTACAGCACTGCACAGGTTTTGCTGCTGCTGCACACAAGTAAATCCTTTCTGAAAATGAACCCAAGAAATGCCACGGAAATATTTCCAGTTTGAAATAATATAAACTCCTTTCTTCAGTGAGCATTTGGTTTTAGCCAAAGCTGCTTCTCAAGTTCAAAAGCATTAAGTTGCAGGCTACTGTCTAACTCTCCAGCTGCCAACGCTGCATTACACTATTAAGTGTTTTTATTATTATTACTCCTACTATTACAGTCTGGTTAGACTATAAAATAAGATCTCTTGGGCTCCTTACACTCAGACATTTACTCTGCCCTTGTACTGAAGCTCTTGCAGGAGATTATTGTTTCTCCTGCCAGTTCAATTGAAAGCAATGATGAAGTTATAGCAATGCATATGTCCTTGTCAGATAATGCTTTCAAAGGGTTGGAAGCACATTTGTGGGGGGGAAAAGCAATGCTGAACTCATTTCCTAGACTGAGGAGAGAGTGAGTAGCAACCAGCTTCCACTTAACGGGACAGATCGTCAAAATAATCGAGTAATGAAATGAACCCAGTTCTCCCAACAAGAGCTGACAGGTTTGTACCAGAGGCAGCTGTGTGATACAGCCTTTGCTGATAGAACAATATCTAAGTGGATTTCTGCTAACTTAAAATGGGAATCTAACAAGAAAACAATCCCGTCACTCATCTTAGTGTCACAGTTAAGCTACAGGTCTCAGTTCACACTGAGGGGGGAGTTACTGCTTCCATCAGGTCTCTTCACCACAAACCTGAAGCATTTTCTCCAGCCCCAAGTGCACTGCATCAACATTAACTTGTTTCCCAGCTCACTAAATAGCTTCATTTCCAAATTTAGGATGACAGAGTCCTTAACTCATTGGTAAGGCAAAGTCAGTGCCTTTCTTTTCCTTTATCCTCTTCACCCCTTTTACAACAAGCCAGGGACAGATGTTTTGCAAAACTTGGGACAGATTATCTCTTTTCCAGAGAGATAATCCAGAATCTCTTTTCCAGCTTCTCCTCTCCTCCTGTGGCTCACATATCCACACATCTCAGGCACAGAGTTCCCGGGGGAGGGCTCCACTCTGCAAGCACAGCGCTGCAGAGGTGGGATGTGCTGTGAAAACCTCAGCTGAGCCAAGGGAAACAAAATCTACCAACATGTGCAACAACACTGAATAAATTATGCTAACCAGGAGAAAATATGTTTTGATCCATCCCAATATAAACTTCTATCCATGCAAAGTAAGTGCACCAAGATTATTCTGGGATTTATTTTCTAAATTCTGTAATTCAAGGACATTGCATGTTGAAGCACACTGTTTATTACTAGAAGGTTCCAACACCTTCCCACCTCTTTACCACAGCTGATAACACATAAGTGGATCCTATTACAGGATCACGACATTAGAGCATAAGCTTTTTACACACATATTATACTACTCTATCAAAGGTATTAACTTGGCCACTATTAACTTTAATCTCATTTGAACTCAGTGCATTTCTATTCTGCCACCCAAAACTGACTGACTTCTCTGTATCTTCTTCAGATGTACTTTTGCCTTCATATATTTTACAAGTAAGTAAGTAAGTAAATAAATAAATAAATAAATATATCTATATAAAATTTGGTTTTGTTTTGGTTCAGGAACTCTCTCTTTGGAACATGCCAGATAAAACTTCCCAAATTTTCTGGCACTGGTTTCACTCTACTCTCGCTGGAATCAGTGAGCTTTAGGACTGGCCTGATTAACACTGCTCAGGAGAAACACTGCCTTTGCTGTCCTGATCTGTCACTGCTCAGAGATTGCTGCTTTGTGTTACTGCCACTTCTGACCTATTTCCTGCTGGAAAATTAATAAGTAAATGCATACACCTCCATCTGCTATTGAATGTCATTGCTAAGAAAACCTTCCGTCCTTTGCTTAAATTACTTATCTCCAAAGTCACTTAACTCTGTAACGTTATTGTTTATCTCTGTGGACCATATTGGGATAAGCTGGTACACCAAATCTTAGAGAAAATACAAGTATATTGGATTCTGTGGCACCTGGAGGACACACAGCTGCCTCTCAAGTGTCAAGCCAGAATCTGAGCAGGGTTTTCCATTATCAGTTTATTATTTTCAAACTTTCAATTTTAAAAGCCACACATAGCATCAAACTCTGCTGTATTTCCTGAAAATGAGCTTCTCTGATGCTTTAAGCCAACTTTAGTTGTATTAGGAAAAACAACTGGGTTTAGTCATTTTGCAAACTTTGAAAAGTTTGGATAAATTTGTTGTTTTGCAAAGTCCCACCCATTGCTGCGGCTTTACACTCTTAAATTGCAGGGAAGGTAGGAGTCAAGAAAGCCCATGAATGACACAGAAAGGACCCTCACTCAATGCAGAGATTTTTCTTACCCTGGAAAGTGCATCAAATTCAATGACACTTGAAAAACACCAACCTGACTTCCAGAATGTCCTTTTTCCTATGTGGATTGTGTAACTGAAGAAAAACAAACTGAACTTAAGCTGGTAACCAGCACAGAAGCTTGGTAAAGCCCTAGAGCCTTTAAGTGCTTTAATTTCAGCCTCTGGTACAGACAGGACAGAGCAGGGGACGCAGCAGAGGGCACGATGTGACCTGGCACAGCATCAGGGATGGAAAGGGCGAGCAGGGGACTGTGAGGTTCAGGTGAGCACATGGGGAGCCAAGAGAGGCCAAAAGAGCAGACCTGGCTGGGGGAGGATGCTGAAGCTTTCTAGGAAAAGTGTCAGGAGTCTGGAGAAAGGTGATGCAAGGGAAGAAGAGCCCTGGCAAGCCCCCAAAGTTGGCCTTTCACTGCAGAGCCACAACACACCTGCAATTGCAAATTGAGGCTCATCTTGATGTTCTCTCCCCTTTCCAACCACACACACACATCCCTGCTCAGGCTGCACATGGGACAGAGCTCGTGTTCGCCCATGCAAACACCTCCTGCTGCCTGCTCTCAGACAGAGAAGGTTTTCTGGGCTTTGACAAAGTCAGCAAATGCCTGAAATACTCTAATTCACCCATAAAATAAGGCAGTGTCACAGTGCTTCCGTTGGGAAACGCTGCCTTAAAGTGCTGTAAATCCTAAAGAACGGAGCAGAAATACAGCACCCAGCAGAGCCAGCCTGAACAGCAGTGCCTGAACTGGCTTCAGCAGCCTCAGAGAAATTTTTTGATTTGTGCTGGAAACCAAAACAGCTAAAATGGGACCAACGAGCATACATAAGGCAGTTCAGAATACCCTGGTTACAAAATAGGCTGGATTCTTGTCAGACTTGGCTCAAGGCTGCTGACTGCTGGGTTAGACCCCAGCCAGAAATATGACATTAAATCCAGGTAGAGCTTGGCATGAGATGAAAAAACTCATTTAGCCACCACTGGCAAAAAACTAATACAGGACACCTCAACCCCGTCTAAACCTGGACACAGCTAGAGTACAATAATTAAATACAGATTAAAACTATTCCTAACAGGGCAGCATTTGAGATAGAAATTGGCCTCTTCCCTGGTACAAAACTGTATCTCCTCCAGGTGCACACTGACACACAGAGTTAGCAGTGCTTACAAGAGAACTGCCATCAGGCACTTGCATCCCTGCTCTCCCACCCACAGTTCATCACACCAGCCAGTAATTGTGCTCAATTAAAATCTCTTTGGGAATATGAACCCACAGACATCATGCACGAGCATTCAGTGTGCTTTTCTTCTCTTTTAAAGTGCTCCTAAAACTCTGGATAACATTGTTGTCAAAACCATACTGCAGTTCTGCATGTATTTAAGCCAATTAGCACAAATTCAGCTCAAAGGTAATTTTTTTTCAGTCCACTAAAGCTTAAACAATTGGATACTGTGAAAAAGCCTATAGCCATCTATCTGCATAGCACTACAGTCTGAACACCACTAAAATAAAATTCATTGACCTGAATTTATCTTTGGTGTAACTTCAGTGACTTCAGTGAGCCTTTGCCAGGGATAAATTTGCCCACTGGGTTCTGGGACACGAAAGGACTATGAAATCACAGCTTGTAGAAATGTCAATGAGCAGGTTTGGAAGAAGGCAAGGCTGTGCATCGAGGAACTCTTCTCATTACAAATCTGCAAACCTTTGCCAGTTTGCAAAATGCTGCTCTTAGAAACATTTTGAGGAGCTATAAATAGACTGCTCAGCCCATGAAAAATTATAATCTGTGAAGGCTCTAAGACTAGAAATATGTTTAGCTCTGGGTTCTCGGTACAAGCTTTCAGAACTTCTCTGGCCAAATTTTCAGTTTTCATCTGTGTGTGTCCTTGTCTATACAGGAATGTCAGAGTCGCTTCTGAGTTCTTCTCATTTCTAACAAAACGTAGTCTTTTTGAGAGTCACAAACTGACACCAGTCATACAAACTGAAATGCTCTTGTGACACCCCCAGCTTAAAAACAAAAGAGAGAAAAGCTCAATTTCCTACAGCCTGATGTCCCTGAAGCTTCTAATTTTCAGAAGCCATATGGTTTCAGAACCCCTTAACTGCCTCTCATGAGATAATTCAAAAATTTTGATGCAACCTCCTGAACTCTTGAGTCAACCTGGAGTTACAGCCACACACTCTGCTCCTGGGGATCAACTACTGAAAAGGCTGAATTTCACCAGCTCTGACCTGCATTCAGAGCAGGAATAGTTACATGTTCCTACTAACTCATCTCCTCTTATCAAGCAAGGGAAGCTTTGCTGCTCTGACTGCTCACTAAGCTGGAAGGCTAACAGGGGATGACTGCACATGCTCATCACAAAAAATATAAAATAATAAGCAGAGGAGGAAAAGTGTAGGATCAAATTTTCAGTCTGTGTAACTCCGACTGGAGTCTTTGAAGTTAATGACTACAGAGTAATTTTTTTCCTTTTCAGAGCCATACTGTGCATTGGGGTTTTCCAATCAATCCAAAGAGATGTGGCAGCCACTACACAGTGACAACCATTGTACAGTGGTCATTACAATTATACACAGGCAATTATTGCAGTGCCAGAGACTCATGGGAAACATGCTTTCCCCTTCCTATTTCCCTGTGAAAGTGCAACAAAAAGTAGTTAAAGTACATATTAATGGCTTTTCAAATAATATACTTGATTACATCTACCACAGAATATTTTTTCTTCATGTTTTTGTAATGAATCTGACCATGAATAACAAATTTATGCCCAGAGTTTGTATCATTATAAACTCAACTCATTTGATGTGAAAAACCTACAGTTTAATTGCTTGATTTAGAATTGGCTGGTAAAATGAGTACTGAAACATTACTATTTTAATTATGTTAATTTATAACTGAAAAGCTAAATTTACAAAGGCAATAACATTAATTATTTACTTGCCCATTAAAGCTGAATATTTATTACCAGGATAATTGGCTTCATAAGTCTGCCAAAAAATTAAAAACGAGTTTATGTACTGGCTTACACAGGAGTGAGTGATACTGTAGTATCTCTCAGCAGGCTGTGTGTGTTTAATGGGTTGCTCTGATATACAACTACACTTCTTTCATTTATAGTCTGTTACATATAGTTTTTTCAAAAGATTTTATTATTTTCCCCTTTATAAAGATGCCAGTTGTGACTCAGAGCAAGTTCCTTTACTGCTCTGCAGCCAAAATCCTCTGTGCAGTGTGATGGACTTCCACTGGTCTGTAATAATTTATGAAGATTGCATCTCACCTGGCCATCTAAATGCTCCCTGAATGTAGGACTACACTGGGTTAAATCAACTGAAAAGGGAAACAGTAATCCAAAATAATCCAGCTCACAGCCGGAGTAACAGGGCTAAGAAACACCAGTAGTGAGTCCCCACTTCTGTGGTATTTTAGCTTCATTTCCACTTGCAAGATAGCAAATATATTCAATGCTTATTTATGCATGCATCCTCAAAGTAATACAATTAAATTACTAATGCTCACAGAACAATTTGTATATTACCTTGATATAGGATGAAAGGCTAATTTTGATTGCTGTCTAGACACAAATCCTAATTCCCCTTTGGCAATGTCTTTCACCAAGCAGAAGCCTTCCCTTCCTGCTTATGCTTCTTTAATATGTGACTTTGCCAGCAGGTACAGGATCACCAAAGAGCTGCAGCACCATGGCCAGCAGCAGGAGAAGGATGGACTTCTGGCACCTCCATTTGTCCTCAGGCCTGGGTGAGAGCCCTCTTTGACTGAGGTCTGCAGAGGGCACAAGTCAAAGTGAAGAGACAGAGACAGTACCTAGGATTTCAATCAGTATTTATATATTCAGGCGTCCTCAAAACAGGATAATCGGGTCCAGATTACAGTCTAAACTTCCAACCATGCTGTAATTGTAGTGCCATGGAAGGACATAAGCATCCATGAAAGAGAGGCAGTAGATCAGTGGATCTGGCATCTCATCTCAAGTGAGAAGGAATGGGTTGAACCACAGTGTAAAACCTTGCTGTCCTTATTTTTTTTCCCCTGCAACTCCTCTGCTGCTGCCTGCAGCCCTGAAATATACAATGTCTGACCTCTGTCTTGGGGCAAAAATAATCTACCTTGAGATATCAACATCTCACACTGCCATCTCACACAGCTGGATTCAGGACATACAATTATTTTTATTATTATTGTTGTTGATGTTATTATTATAAAACTGATAAAGGGGAAAGAAAAAACAAAACCCAAAACATCTAATTGAAAACCTGAGGGTTTCTTTGTCCATATGTAGCTCCCATCACAACACAACAGACCTCTGTCTTTTCTCAAATTCTGCAGGACATTGATCCTTTTGCCAACAGAGCAGTCACGCCAGAATCTCTCAGCGCCAAATTTCTCTGACTACAAAAGCAGCACAGCTCAGTATAACCCAGCACTGCACGGCTGCAAGACACCAAAGTGGCAAGAGACGGACGAATTTGCTAACACCCACACCCAACCTGTGATGCTGAAGATGCATTTTTTACAGGATTAATTCAATGCCCGGAGAGTGACAAGGGCAGGTATTTCAAGTGAGAATATTTGTTGGGGAAGATGAAACAGGAAAGCCTTATAAATATTATTACCTGGCAAAAGATGCTGAGAATATGGAAACTATAAGCGAGATTGAAATGAAGACAAGCTTTGAGATACCAAACCCCAGTCACTGAACAACTGGAAAACAATGGTATGGCCACTGAAGGTAATCCCGTTTGGATTAAACAATCCCCTCTGCTTGCAGACAGCTCCAAGGGTCAGACCAGACCCCACCAACTTGGCAGAGGGTCCAAAAAGCAGTTTTTAGAGTTTAAAATATAACGCCATATGGTAATGCAATGACTCTCATAGGCTGTATGGAAATGTAGGATTTGTAGCTTGTTCTAGATTGGTTAGTGAAAATTAGAATATTCAGCACAGAGGATGATTTATTGTATTGTACTGTATTCTGTACTTCTCTTCTCTCTCTCTCTCTCCCCTCTCTCCCTGCTCTGAGCTGTGTCTGGCAGCTCCCAGCAGCTCCCCTACACCCACACCTTTCACAATAAACCTCATGCTCTAAGACCAAACTTCAGAGATCTCTCATCTCCGTCCCGACCATCCGAAACAACCGACCCAAACACCACAGACGACAATCCTACAAATGTCAAATCAGGTTGGAGCTGGAGCTGCTCCATGCACACACCCAGGACACCCCAGGGGCTGCACGGCAGGTCCTGCAGGCTGGACGTGATGCAGGTGAAGGCTCTTTAACCCTCAGGCTCCATGTGCACAATTCCCAAGGCCACAGCAGAGAGAGCAAGACTCCCATTAATTCTTGGATTTAAATCAGTACTGCAGCATTCCCTGCTGCCTGTTCTGCTCAGGGCGGCAATCAACTTACACACATTAAACAGTCACGGAAGCATCCATGGCTCCTGTCGAATATCTGGGAGTTTGGTGCAACACTTCCTTCAGTGACAGCCTGAGCAGATCGGAAATGATCCATATGGTGACACTCACTGAGATACAACGATGCTACTTTTAAGGCTTTGCCTCAGAAATATCTGACTTGCCTAAATACATCTGCAGCTTCTTCCTCTCAGCAAAGCACAGCTCAGTGAGGTAATAGCTAAGAATCACAAAGCAGGGCAGAATAAGAAATTTTTTCTACCTGTAAAATTAGTTACGTAGACCAGAGGTCAAAGTACCAGAAGTCATAATTATTCAGAAAGCTCAGTAAGTCCAAATCCATATAAAGCTCATTTATTTGTGAGATACCTCACTGAAATCTAATTTTTTTAAAGAACTTTCTTAACGCCAACGTAAAAAATACTTCTTAGGGAAGAAAGGTATTTCAAACTAAAACCCAAGCATTTCTATTCAAAAAGCTAACTCCAGAAGTTTTGTGCTGTTCCATTTTGGTTTCAGCCCAGTGTTCGCTGAACCTGGCCTCTCCCTTGCTATTATCAAGGTATTAATGGTTTGGCACCAACCAGTGCCAACACATCAGACTGTGAATTCCAGATCAGCTCTGGCATGAAGCTGCAAACCTCTCAGATAAAGACCTGGTGTGAGGCAGGGGTGGTAAACAAGGATAATACTGCATGACAGACAACTAGCAGGAGAGAGGATGGCAAACAGAAGATAATTGTCAAGCATGTGGTATTTTTAGCAACAATCAACCAAAATGCCTTAGACATCAATTTCAAGCCACTTAATCCTCTTAATGACATGCTATGGCATTTATTTGTGATTAGGGTTTCACTTTGTTTTCTATAGAAGATTCCCCTCAGACTCCTGCATTCAATGTGCTTTGTAAATAGTTCTGCCAGTACGCCGAGTATTAGGTTAGAGTTTACTTATCACAGTGCTAAATTATTCCAGATGGGTCATTATTAATTCTCCTAATTTTACTGTCATTTGCTATCATTACAACAACGCAGCACCCTATGGATACATTTATTACAGAGCATAAATCCAGGGCTCATCTAAGCTGCTGGAATGCCTACTCTGCAATCTTTATGCAAAAGCCTGAGGAGTGTTTAAAAAGAATTATCTTTAGGAAAACTTTTTACAGGCTTACCTCTAGCTCCCCATCCTCCACCCACCTATCACACTTGTGCACGATGTTAGGTAAGTTTTCGGTATGTGATACTCCACTGCAGTACAGGCTATTGCCCACGGCAAAGCTCTTTCATAGTAAATACACTGGGGAAAGGAATGCTGGAGAGAGAGCAAAGAGGACAGCACTGCAGTCTATGCAATTTCCATTGAGAGAAAGCATTTATAAAAATAGACATTTAAAAATATCCTAATGTATATTCCTCTCCCCCTTCAGAGAATCTATGCACTGCATATATCCTTTTCCTAACACAAGCATATGCTTGATTGGGTCTCGATTCAGCAAAGCAATTCATTTGGGGAAGAGCTTTTAGCACCTGTTAAAACCTGTCAGACAAAAAGTTAAGCAGATGCTTCAGTGTTTTTCTAAATCAGGACTGTAACTGGATTTACCAGTGCATGAATTGCTCCACGTCATACAGATTGTGAAATTTTGGTTCTGTTATCAAGGCAACTCTGTACCTGTTTTGACTCTGCTAACAAGAGGCCATAATTCAGTTTAAAGCTGAATGTGCCAGTACTGTCTGTCCACGTGCCCACATTACCTCCCCTCAGTAAAGCTGCAGCATTTTCTCAGCTCAGCAGACCTCAGACTAATAACAGTGGTACTAGTCCTGGTTCGGTTGCTTCTCTCCAAAGTTGTGCAGATCCTTAGGGAACACCATGTCACAGCAGCCACCCCTCAGTTCTGGGTCCACAGTAACACCCCGAGCTCACCTGAAGCACTGATCCCTTTACAACAATTCTGCACGGGAAAGTGATTTTCATTTTTAATGACTGGGGCTCGCCCGCACTTGGGAAATGCACCTTCTGGTCCATCAGTCCAACAACTCATCAAAATTATTAAGGCAGATACTTCTCACACCCCACGGCTAAAATGTCCAGTAACATTTAAGTTAAACATTAATAAACTGCTTTTAAGACTTTGTTAAAGCCAGGTGTATAGCCAGTGGTAGTTGTGCCGTGAAATCCTTGCTACCTGGGAATATGAAGCTCTGCTAGAAGAGATCTGGTGATCCACTGATCAAAAACTTTGACAGGCACAAGTCTTGAGCTTTCCCTTAGGTATGAGAACATGGTGCTCACATGAGCATCACACTCCTGGCTACAGACAAAGTGGTTCTGCTTTCGTCCTCTCTTCGGTATAAGTCACACAATGAAAAAAAGAAATCAGATTAGTCTGGGCTTAAAGCATGTCAGTTATTACGTGCTGCTCACAGGTATGTGCTCACAGGTAATTTGTTCCATATCTTCTTAGGTATTTACAAATCTCTGTTTCCTTTCTAGTGTCCTCTATGATGACAGGTACAATGTTTGCCTTCCTCCGGAATTCTGACAATTGCCTTATTCTCCATAAGCTTCTGAGAGCTGTAAATAATTCAGTGGGTACATTTCATAAGGCCACACTGACCCAAGTATATCACCGTTACCTAAATATCCCTTATCTTGTTATTGCCTTTGCTCGTAACCCCTTTTACAGGGAACACTGTTACAGATCTGACACAGTTATTAACCTTTCTGTGAAGAGAAGCACAAAATAATGGCATCTTGTATTTCTGTCTTCACTGTCTAGTCCATTTATTTGCTTCCACTCCTTCCTGATGGACTTCTGCCTTCCTCTTACTTCCAGTGTGTTTGTAAGTCATTTCATAACCCTTTATAGCCATAACTGATTTTACCTCTATGTCCTGATTTCAGCCTAAATGGCTGCACAGCTGGTGGTGTTCTTGGTCACACATCTTTGGTTTATCAGGTTTGTACCAATTACACATTACTGAAAAGCTTTCTTTTCTGTGCTACTCCCCCAAAATTATCTTTGTGCACAGAGCCTCCAAAAGCCTCTACTCCACAGAACAGATTTAGTTAACAAGTTTGCACAAAGCATTTTAAATATGAAAATGTGGGACTTTTCCAATATTTGGCACCCCAACTCATTATTCCAAACGAGCTCAAAACGTGAAACCTCTATTAATCCATTACTCTCTGCCCAAACCCAGCCTGCTCAAACATTCCAAAAAGCAGCTACAAGATGTATCCTATACTTCTGGACATCAACATATCCGTGTCCTAAGTTGTCTGCCTACACCCCACTGGTCAGCACAAGTTATTTTCCTCACCAAGAGCAACACCCTTGCAAAAATGTCCCACAGCCAATTCCAATCAAAATGCCAGCTGCTCTCCACTTAGCCCTGTCTTCACAATTTCTCTCTTAAATATTCTGGTGGTATCATCTTTTCTTCAATACTTTTTGGATTTTGTACACCTTGGTCACGACCCCTCTTAATCTCTTCTATTCTAATGAATATAAACATAATTTTCTTAACCTCGCCTCCTGTTTTATAACCCCTGAGGCCCTTTATCATCTTTGTCAAGACCGTATCCATAATTAGGGTATGCAAAAAGATCAAAAGCAACGAACAAGAAAGTGCCTACTTGACACAAATTCTTACATGAATAACCAACACCTCCTGCCCAGGCTCACCCTTCCCATCCTAACCCAGAGTCAGAGGGCAAGTGGCTGCTGATTTCTGCCCATCAGGTGGTGCAGCCAGGACAGGTTTTGTCACTGCAGGGTGCACCACTCCCCCCAAGGGCATCCTGCAACACTCAGCTTTCCTGCTATTTGTGCTAACTCATTACAGCTGCACACACAGGCACTTTGTGCATTTGTATTCCCCACAGGTAAGTGAAAATGTTGGGTATGAGAGAAGCTGCCCTCCATCCTCTGTGCACACAGAGCACACACACAGCCAGGGACACTCTCAGAACATTGTTCCCTGCTTGCACTCACAGGCACACAGGTGTAGGGGCACGGTCAATATTGCTGCTACCGAGGGAAGAGGACACTGACCATTTTCCATACAGGAATTGCAGATGAAGGTCACACACCAGCTGGCTTTCACTGCTCACAGTCACCTTAAGCACTCCTTAACTGGATAGATCCCTGAATACTCCGCTGATTAGCAGTGTAGAGGTTTCAAAGGGATGCACATAAAACCACAAAAATGCCCAGGGCCTGGAAGTTAAACACCTTACAGGGAATATCGCTGTTTACTTACGGATTATTCTGTATGATATTTAGAATTTGGAATTTGCCATAGCAGATCAGACAAACGCTCTGTTTAGACCACGAGCTTGAATCAGACAGTAGCAAAAGCAGATGCTTCAGGGAAGGTTTTGAGAAACCTCTGCAAATAGTTACACAACAACTAAACCACCTGGGCTGTTTTCTTCCTCATCTTTATTCACCAGAGAGTTGGCAGGGAACCCGAAAAGGAAGAATTTCTCTACCTCTCTCAACCATCTCCCTTCCAGTCCTTACCATTGCTGAATGGTCTCACTGCTGTGAAATCAGGTCCAGCCCTTTGACCTTCAGCTTTTGTCCTTGGTGTCACCGTTTGTCCCCCAGCCTCACCCACAAAATATGAAATCACAACTTCATGACCAATTGTGCTGCTCCTCCAAAAGGTTCCTTGCAAAATTTGCTCACACGTTAATGAATCACTCCCAATCTGTTTTGCATAAGCAAATTTAAGGTGTTTTATTATGGAAATGTACGCCAAAACATCTTCCCACAGAGCGCGATACTCCGTGGTGTGACGCAGTTACGCAGGGCCGACACTGCAGTAGGTTTTACAGAACACAAAGCTGCAACCTGTTTGTAGTGGGGTAACAACCTCTGCAAGCATAAAAGATGAAAAAGAATTTATTTGTCTTTGGCACGCTTTGTAGCTACGTCTCTGCTACTCAGCAGGTACAGGCAGTAGTAACAACCTGCAGAAGGAAATGGCACTAAAACTGCAGCCCACGCCAAACTTACGACTCTGTTTTTCTTCGCCATTATTAGCTATCAGATGGTTACTACGAAACATTATCTGCATATTCCATCATGCCTACATTTATGCGACATGAGCAAATCAGCAGCTGAAAATAGCTCTGCACTCCTCCAAGAAACTTCGCTGCCTTTACAAGATCTCAAGCTGGTAGTTCTTTATCAGCACCTTATTTACCGAGGCAATTCCCACGCTGCTGAGCTTCGTCGTTGCAGAGGGTGGGACACCTGCACTGCTGTTAATGCCACTGATCCTAGGAAAAAAAATGCAGCTCCAGCCTGGAAGGGCGAGGGCACTCAGCTGCTTGTCTGGGTTAGGGCTGTAGGATGCAACAAACACTTAAAATGCTGCTATTTAGTGCCAAAATATCACCGTCATTCCATTACATTTCCTTTGTGGGTTTCTTTCATTTTGGAAGGGTTTTTCAGTTCCCTCAGATAAAGCAACAATTGGATCTTCCCCTCCCACTAACCACCTGCAAATTTTGACTTTAAATTGACTCTTTGTGGACGACTAAGTGGCTGCCACATTACATTACTTTGGAGGAGATTTTCATATTGGTATGAGCTTAAAACAACAATGAAGTTTCTATTTCTTCACCAGATACACATTTGTAGAATTCTGCTCATAATTCCACTCTCCTCCTGAAGATGCAAAGTACAGGAGCTCATACCTACTCCACATCTACTCCCTGGGCAGCAGCGATAGAGCTCAGCCTAGACAGGACTATTATTAGACTAGAGCAGGTCCACCACTTTTTGGCCTCTAAACTAAGCAAATAATTCCATGAGTTCTCCTCTAATTGTTGAGCCACAAATAATAGGTGGGGAAAAAGCAGTTCACAGAGTTCCTGGCCGAAATACGGCAAACATTGAATAAGATTAACACACGCTCTAACTCTTTTCAGGATACAGCCTTCAGGATATAACTGGATAGGGAAAGTCTACATACAGGTGTAACTATGCAATTAAATAACCACAAAGATCTATGAATGTTATTAAAAGTCTAGGTGATATGTGGAAATTGAAAAGTACAGCCCTGTGAATACAAAAACACACACTAAAATAAAAAAAAATTTAAAAATAAAAGAGAGCTTCTTTTAGACTTGGTTGCTGGTTAAAAAATAGAACATGAAAAAGAAAAAATACCTTATTGCTTCTTACTGGCAAAGGTGCTGGTTTGACAGCCCTGAAGAGAGATCTATTTATTCAAAGTAATGCTGGCAGCAATGGCACATTTCTTCCAATATGCCCAACCCTGTATCTATTTTGAGTTCCATCAGTAAGCTAAAGGTTAAAGCTATTTATTTAAACCCACACCCACATGCCATTTAAATTGACCCAAATTATTGTCTGAGTTGTAACCTCTCTGTATTAAAGTCCCCTTAGGGGCTGCTTCTTCATTTCAGGCTCAAAAAATTCCTCCCTCGCAGGATAAAAGCAGATAAGAAGCACTTCCAAATAGAAATGGAGAAGGAAACGGGGAAGAGTTCAAAGAATGCCTCTTGGTGTTGTGGACATGGCAGAAAACTTCAGTTTCATTAGATAAATAATTAGAGAGGTTAGGTCCAGTCATAATTAAAGATAAAAGATGTCACTGTCATTCCTGTTTTATGGATTTCTTAAAAAAAAAAAGAGGGAGAAAAATAAAAGAAAAAACACTATATATTCTGCTTGCCTTCATGATGCAACTGGAGTGAAGCCCACCGAAATACCCCAAAATTAAAAAGGAAAGGAGGTCTCACACAATCAGCCCACAGTGGAAATTATCCTGTGCCAAAGGTGCTCCCTGGGCCAGGGGACAAGGAGGAGGAGGAGGAACAGGAGCCTCCTGCAGTCGGGCACCAGCTAACAGGAGCAAAGTGCCATCCCAGGAGTGAAATTATTCTCTAGGCTGATAAAAGGCAAACGGAAAGCAGCATCTGGCCTGCAATATTTAGCCTTTTCTACACAGTTTAATGCTGTGTGAAGCATGGTAAAAGCAAAGCTTCCTGAGCCCCAGGAAGACAGCTGGCGATGAAACGCAGCAGGGACACCATATGATGGAAGGCTCCTAATTACAGAATCTCTGTCTTGCCTGTCAGAGCAACTGCACAGTAGTACAGGGGAGCTCACAGAGGAGCTGGATAAAAATCAAGCATAGATAAGACTTGAAATCCATCTCCAGATGCAAACTTTCCCTGCCTTTCAGTACAGCTGGCTCTTGGATCCAGCTCCAGCCAAAAAGATGCAGTTCAGAAAGGTAAAGATATTCCCAAAGCTCAGGGCTTGTCCAGCTTTGGCTTCTGATGCTGAGCCAGCCTTGCAAAGAGATATTCAGCAGAGAATTTCTGTGCTGATGGACCACAGACACCTAATTCCATCAGCACGAGTGATAATCCCTGGATACCGAGACTCACAAACACCAAGACAAAGCACATGAGTGGGGGAAGAGAAAGTTACCCATGAGGTTTGAATTTCATTTGATGTTCTCTAGACACATAAATGGAAAAGAAGGACTTTCTCTTTCAACATATAGAGAGTATCTCATTATGTACAGATCCTGTTAATTGCTATTCAAGTGCCCAGAGGCAAAGACACAGCACAGTTCTAACAAGCTGAAAAGTATTGTTGAATGCATCAACATTACAGAATCAGAACTCCAGAATGGTTTGGGCTGGAATGGATCTTGAGATCATTCTGTTGCAACCTTCCTGCCATGGGCAGGGACACCTCCCACCATCCCAGGCTGCTCCAAGCCCCATCCAACCTGGTCTGGGACACTTCCAGGGATGGGACAGCCACAGCACCTCTGGGGAACCTGTGCCAGGGCGTCAGCACCCTCACAGGAAAGATCAAAATGAGTAAAATAATGAAGAAAAAGCTAAATGCCACCAACACCATGGAAGCAAACCCCCAGAGAGCCAAGGGAAGTGACTCCATGCTGACAGACAGACTAGGACTGCTATCCATCCACTAAATTTAATTTAACACACTCCACCTCAGCCCCACTGTGCCCACACAAACCCTCCGAGTCCCCAGGCACCAGGGGACCCTGAGGGCACAGCAGTGACACCAAGAGTCACACGGCAATGAACTCCTAAACCTGGGCTTTCCCTCCTCCCCGGTGGGTGAAGCTCTCCCATATTAGTGCTTCAGTACCACTGGAATTAAAAGGGCACCACTGTCTGCCGGGAAGGAACTGAGCAGGGATATTTTCAGCTGCACTGCCAGCACATTTCTGCAGTGCCATCAGGGGAAAAAAAAACACTGGAAGAGCTGGCTGGACTCATCAGTAAATGTAATTAAGCTCCTGCTAAACCATATGACTTTTGCTAAATTTGAAGCACAAACAACAAAACCAGTTTATCGGCTTTATGCTGAGTAAGAAAGGGATAAAGAATTAGATTTGTACAATTCTGTGTGAGGAAACTGCAGCCCTGCAGAATCTGCATCATCCGGACTCTGCGCGGGTGGCAGAGACGGGTGCTTAATTTTTGAGACAACAGCAGATAGATATTTAAAGCTATTGCTCAAAGGGCTTAAATAATGAGTTGTAAATTAATTCATGACCATTTGCTGTATAGCTGATGGAAAACAAGTCAGATCTCATATGCCATACAAGCTTTCCTGAAAACTGACAGGTGAAGCTTTTGGCCAAGAAACAGACGCTCCCAATGCTTGAGGCTTAGTTTGCCTCAAATCCAAGCATTTGTTTCCCACAAGAGTCAAGTTTTTGTGAACTGCAGGTAAATTTGACTAATCTTGGTTAAAGTTTCAAAGTCGACAAGTATGCGCGTGGAAGAGACTGACAAAACCTTTCAGTCAGCAGCTTTGATACATGTTTCTTAATTATGCTAAAGAATTATAAGATCCAAACAGCTCAAACTAAAACCAAGGAAAAAATTAGTGCTGCTGTTTCAAAAAGAACAAACAGTAATAAGGAAAATCTGCAAAAAAATAGTGACACGGATTAGTACACACAAAAGTCAGTCAGTACAGTATGCAGACTTTCATTTCAAAGAAGAAAAATGGTCCCAGAAATTGTCAACTAGTAAAACAAGACTGATAAGCATTAACTCTCCACAAAATTAAATTACAGTTAAAAAAAAGAAGAAAAAAGCGGGAGCAATGAGCCCTGGTAGAAAAAACGACTGAATTACCATATCAAAGGAAGGAGATAGGAGAGTAATCCAAAGGGTAATACAAAAGAAAAGTTTAAGGGACACCTTGGGATAAGTTTTCTTTGAAGTACTGCACTTCCTAAAATAATAGGAGGGTTATCTAAACACGCCCATCATGCATCACAATTACTGTACTACACTTTTACTTACAGAAAATTCATTGCATAAGTGGAGAGTAAGTGCTCCTGTGGAGCAGGCCTAATTAAGAAGTTCTCATTATGAGTGGAATTAGTATCAGGGACACAGAGCCAAGGCTGTATTTCAGACCCGGGCCATGCACCCCAGACACTCAGAATCCTCCAAGGCAGAGCAGCCTGGGGGTGAAATCTTCACAGCAGTGTGTTTTATTGAGCTAAAAATGATGTCATTGTCCTGTAGTTCAGCTCTTCTCCCCATCTCCCATGTCTCTGCTGGCCTCTGACATCAGATGCAGATCACCAACAACTCCTACATCACATGCAAATGGCAATGTCTCATTTCCCAACGATGCTGGAACAAAAAGCCTTGCAGAGTATTGAAACTGCATAAACCAACCAAAAATGAGAGGAGAAAGAACCAACCATCACTTTGCAATTGCTGCAGCAGATGCTGCAGTGGCATCTCCTTTGTGAGAACATCCCATTTGCCTGCTACAGAGAAGAGCTGCAGTTCTTTAGAGATTTACACCACACTAGAGCTCAAGGAACAATTTAATTACTGGGAAGACTAGCAGTAGTGGCACCAGCTGGAGAAATGTCCAGTTTCTACACAGCAAGAGATTACTCATGCCTGTACAAGCCCAAAGGGTTGACCACAGCAAAACCCGACAAAACAGGTTCCTATTTTTCTTTTTTGAATCATTTGAAAGGCAGGGATTGAAGAATTTACAAGGAAATATGCACAGTGTATGCCTGAGGGACTCCATGGGTCTTTGAGAAGGATAATCCTGCCTCCTTCCCTGAGATCATCCATGTCTTATCACAATGAGGTATGAATTTGGAACATGCTTTTACTTTTGGAGATTTAAGATCTAGAAATACCTTATCCTGTGTAATTGTTTTTAACTTTAGCGAGTTAATTTTGCCTCAAGTTTCTCTCCCTTCCCGGCCCAGTTCCATGACCACAGTGGTGGCCAGAAGGGATTTACTTTCCTGAGCTGTAGTGCACCCAAATGGAATAACCCAAAATGAGCAGCAGCAGACACTCATTTCTGAATGTGATTTTCCAACGTGTGTGACAGATGATACAAATACCTCCATGTGATTGATCTACATCCAATAATCAAATACAGAGCAGATAAGATCTTTAGATGAAAATCATTCTGGAAGTTTAAATTGAAAAGCAAATCAGATAATTAAACCCCTGCCCTTAGTGGTACATTTTTTAAAGTGACAAAATCTATAGAAACCTAAGGCAGAAACATAAAGTGCAGCTGAAAGAGAATCATTGAAAACCAAATTAATATTTTAATTCTGTCAACATGGAAAAAAGTCTCTAAATGAGATGAAGCTTAGAACGAGTACCAAGCACAGTGATTTATTACCTTTTCCCTGTAATTTAAATTACTGTTTCTTCAATATCCACTAAATTCTTCCGATAGAGTTTCGGCCTTAGCTGATCACAAGGAAAAAAAAAAAAAAAAAGAGAAAAAAGAAAAAAAAAGAGAAAGAAAAAAAGAAGCAGAAGGAATGGTGAATTAAGAAAAAAGCCAGCGGTTTTCCAGTAGCCATGTCAAAAATCAATGAGTCTGAAGGACCAGAGGTGGGATTAATAAAGCTTTCTTCAACTCTGCAGCTCTGCACTTACTCCCTAAGCAGTAGGAATGGGCTTGTTTTCCAGACAGTCTCTGCGAACAATAAGTTTCAAAGAATAAAACTAAAGATTCTTGTGCACTTGTAATGCAGCACAATGCTTTCAAAGCCAGATCAGCTGGTCAGGGCAATATTTTAGCTACACACACTCTTCAAATTACTTATCCAGCCTTTGCCCTATAAGGTGCTTCCCTGAAACATATCCTCTCAGAAAGTAGTGAAAATAAATAAATAAATGCACAAATATATAGATAAATAAATCACAAGCATTTGGTTTAACTGCTTAAAAGAGTCTACAGCAATCACTAAATGATAGGCTGTCAAAACTGCAGTCTTAATTAAATGAAGATTAATTGTTAAATTTACTTAAATTTAATACAATTAAGGGATGCACCATGTTTATATGAATTGATCAAAAGCAGTTAGCAGCTTGCACAGATCCATATTTAATAATAAGATTTTAATGTTCAGTTGACACTTACCACACAGCCACTTTTATTAAATACACACAATGATTACGATGGCACTGTCAGGCCCTTCCAACATTCTGTCATTAAACAAATGATAATTTGAAGATGCTATTCCCTACCACCGAATATCCACGCTTTGATGTAATTACAGCAGTACATAAAGCACCCTGAACAGCAGCATTCCATGGCAAGGGGACAGGAGAGAGTCGTGCTTTTAAAATAACCTGTGAGCTCTCCCTTGGGGGGTCACGGCTGGAATTAAAAGCTCCAGTGGGCTGAGCCTGGACCCAGCAGAGCAGGGATGACCATCCCAGTGTCCCTCAGCAGCCCAAATGTCCCCCATTTCCCAGGCACACCACCCTCCCTGTGGCACATTGCAAACAATGCCAACCCTGCCCAAACCAGAACGGTGCCACGAAGCAAACAGACACCAGCAGAAGGAAGAAGTCGGATGAAAACTCCCGAATTATCCCAGAAGGCAGCAGGTCCTATGCAGAAAGAGAAGACAAAAGGAACCTGAAAACTCTTCTTGCCTCTGATCTACAGAAAAGTTTCTTTTTCACCTTAAGCCTCGCAAGGAAATGAATTCTGGTTAATCTCTGGCTGTTTTCACAGCAGCACCTCTGCCAGGCAGCCGAGGGTCCCAGCAGAACCAGGAGCAGCTCCAAGCACTGCACACCACCTTGCCAGGCAACTTCGCCAACAATTCCATGGGAGGTTAAAGGATAGGCAAAATGGAAATTGTGCATTCATGGGAGCAAATAGCAACGGGTCCTGAGGCACCTCAGAATATACCACCAACAAAATGGCAATTCCAGTAGGCACTAAAAGGCATCCAGAGTCTTAATGGCCACTGACGAGTTTGATTTTGCTAATTAGAGGCAGGTATCTTATGACACAGATAAGTTGAAAGCCTCCGTTCCCAGTATCCCCTGTGACCTCTAACATTTGCCTTTTATAGAAGATTATTTATCCACAGCTTTAAAACATACTTATCCTCATCTTTAAAATATACTCATTCTCATCTTTAAAATAACATACAAAAATAAGAGTCTTTCATGGGCTTGCCTTTACAAATTAGAATCCTTTTCTGAGCATCATGCTTGAGACAAAATTTAGGTTCTTTCTGGTGAAAAATCTCAGTGCAAGATAAACCATTCCCATACAAATAAACACCAATTCTGGTGACTTCAGCAAAGCTTTTACTGAAAGAAGCATTTCATAGACCCATGCTGTTGTTCTAAATAAAAAATAATTTCTATTCCAACCACAAATTTCAGGTCTTAGCCTCAGTACAAAAATTGTATCTACCACCCCATTAGTTTTATTCTGACAGGCAACATATTTACAAAAGTACTTAATAATTCAGTATTTTCTTAGTCAATGTGCAGCATCCCTTTCCAGAAACAATCAACACTGGGATTCATTCTGCTGTGCTCACTCATGTCCAAGTGGATTACAGGAATATGAGAATAATATGAACAAAAATAACCACTCCTAAAGCAGGAATTTAACTTTATCTATGACCACCTGTAAAGTTATACTCAAATTAGCTCAAAATGTTGAGAATTCCTAAGATCTCAGCTCTGAAGGTAACAGATCCATGTGGATTTCTGCCACCTCAGAAGTGCAGAACCTCAGCAAGAAGCCACCTGTGTGTACCTGAAGGCAGCACATAAATCTTGTAAGGAAAAGAAGCAACTTTCCCAGCGAGGCCCCAGAAGAGCAGCACTGGAGCTGTCTGCTGCCTTCAGCTGCGTGAGGAGAATCAACCAAGGCCATGTCTGTGACCCCAAACACAGGGGAATCGCTGAGTGTGGGCTCCAAATAACCAAAAGTGAGCTCATCCTGGCCAAACAGTGAGGCTTTTGAACATTATTGAAATATTTGGGTGTCACATCTTTCAGCTCCTCGCCAACCCTTCGTCCCTTCCTTACGAAGTTTCAGTGATGCCCCAGAGGTTTTTCTTTATTTTGCTCATTTAAATGCTCTCCAAATCGCTGCGTTGCTTTGTTTGGATATTCACGTCGATTCTTTCCATACATCAAGCAGATGAATTGTTATGCTGGGCATCAGGATTTGAGAAGAAACACCACAGCAGTGCCCTGGGACTCTCTATCTAAACGATAACTCACTTCATCTGAACCCAGCTGATGGAGCCATGTCCTGCTGGCTCTGCTCCTCGCCAGCCCTCACTGCTGGGCTTTGATCTACCAACTGCAGCCCATACTTGGTTTTCGGGATGAGAATTGTTTCAAAGCTCGTGTTACAGACCTGATTTTCAGTGCTAACAGTTGTTCCTCAACACCGATAAAAATACATGTATTTAAGGAACCAGCTTGGTTTGGAGGAGGAGCAGCACCCTGCAAGTGGATTTTGCCTTTGGGATATGTCCCACTGTGTCTCTCTGAGGCAGAGCTCAGGGTTTGCCCAGCAGTCACCCCAACACCTCTATCTATTCCCCAGCAGCAGCAAAAGCTCTTGGTATTCAAGGCACACCCAAGCTAAGACTCCCACCATATGCTGAGAAAGTATTTCATATTAGATCCTAGGACAGCTGTGGTGCTACCATCTCGTACGGCATAAGGTGAGAGCAAGAGGAAATTATAGAGAGGAGAAGAATTAAAAAACCTGAACAATTCAGCTCAGACATCAATCACACTGTATTTATTATCCTGCTTGGGATGGGGAAACTTAGTGCAGAAAGCTGGATCCTGCTCTCAAAAAGTGCCTCTGTTGCACAGATTTACTTCTACAGGTGTTTAGGAAAAATTATTTCTAATTGAAGTCATTAACAATGGTTTTTCAGGACTGCCAGCAGAAATATGAAGCACCCTCCCACCTTGTAAGAATAGTGCAGCAGTCTGGAAATATTACAGCAATGTGTCACTTTCACTTGTTCTAAATAAAAATAGGGAAATAAAAATTAAGTATCATTAAACACAAATGCTATTTCATTCTAGATATCTGAAGGGCATCCATTTCAGAGTGCAGTGCATCTAGACATCTCATTATTTTTAAAAATGAATTTAGCTGTGAAGTAATATTAATTTGCTTAGCGAAATTTGGTCTCACTTTACAGCTTTTCTAACTTCATTAGAAACCTCTTAGTGAAATGTGAACTGCCACAAACTGTCCTGAAAACCAGACCACAAAATCCATCAGGGATCCATTAGAAAGAGAAAGGGAAGAAGGGAAGGTGTCACTAGCAAAATTCCTGTGTGTGTCTGAACTGCTGTTTTTGAGTAGTGAGCAGTGCTTGGAGCTTCCTCTGCCATCGTCCCTGGTACAATTTGGGCAAATAAAATTACAACTTGAATGCACTGCTAAACTGGTAGGTGAAAACTATTACATGCACGGTCTTTGCACAAAGGAAATCTACTCTCCTCAGAGTTATTTGTTTAAAAAAGGATTATTCTATTTATATACAAATATTTACACAACAACAAACAGCACTGTGTTGATCTCTTCTTGCATGGAATACGTTATATTTCAAAAACAGGACTATTCTACCGCTTTCAACAATCTTTAGAAATATCCATCACAAAAATATCCCTTCCACTTGGAACATAAAGAATAAAAGACACTTGATTTGGTGTTTATACCCTACTTACGCGATGAAATGGAAATCTAAAACACTTCCACAAACCCTTGGCCTAGAAAAATATTGATACTAAAAAGATATTTGTGATTACAAATATTTTCATAAACCTAAGTCAAGCAGCCTTGAGCTACTGTGGATTAAGTGGGATCGAGCAGCTCGTTATCCCAGAGCCCACACACACCTGCTGACCCCACAGCAGCTTAGCATTAAGAGGTGAATCAATAGGGGAGAGCTCTGAGATGTCATCCCCAAAGAACAGAAAAAGGTCTTCCCAGACGCCAGGATTGCAGTTAATGATATTCTCATGGCACTTGTACTAATTTCTCACACATCTCATGTCTGTCTGAGAAGAGAGATCCTTATGTGGCATGGACAACCACACTCGAAAAAACCCCCTGGGGATCAGAAAAGCACCAGCAATTCCAAATGAGACTTAGTTATAAACCACCCTTTTTTTCTAAATTGAAAATCATCACAAAGAAATGCTGGAATTTTTAGCCCACCTTGCTTTTCTTTTCCCCAATAACTTTTAAATAAAACAGTACTGAAAACACAGCCAAAATTCTTCCTTTATAGTAATTTCTTTTTTTTAATCAATTCAGTTTCTAATATCTATTTGCAAAACAGCTTAAAAACTCTGTGGAGAAAAACAATAGGTAGAAATACTGAGGGCAGGGGGGAAGGGAAGGGAAGGTCTAATTTCAAATAAAACTAAAAAAAATTGACTAATGAAGCTTACATTTAGCAAATAAAAATATTCAATATGCCCAGCTGAATATACCTGGCCCACACTTCCCATTGACCTAGTGACATTAGGGAAAACCCCATCACAGGGCTAGATGTCTTTACCATTTTCATTCGCCTTAAAAAAAGTGGGAAAAAATTTAAAAAATAATTAAATCCCAACCTAGGGGGTATTCTCATAGAAACGAGCAGCCACCACTGTATACCAGACCATCACCAGAGGCATTTCCAAGGGAAAGCATCCGTGTGAAATGGATCTGCCCTGGCTGCCCCGGGAGGCTGTGGGGAATTCAAACATGAATGAAGTGTTTTCCTTGCACTGTCCAGTGCAACTCCTCAACATGCCTGGCTGGCGATAGAAAATTGTCTGCTTCAGCACAACGCTTGCCAGAAATTATTAACACTCAGATTTCTCACGGAGAAAGACTGGCTCCTCTGCAGGGCCGAGGTGGTGGCTGGAGGAGCGAGCGGCGGCACGAGGCAGTTGGCAAAATTCAGTGTTTGATTTTCCCCTGAGACACAGACACAGGGCAATTGGTAAAATTCAGTGTTTGATTTTCCCCTGAGACACAGACACAGACACAGGGCAGTTGGCAAAATTCAGTGTTTGATTTTGCCCTGAGACACAGACACAGGGCAGTTGGCAAAATTCAGTGTTTGATTTTCCCCTGACACAGACACAGACACAGGGCAGTTGGCAAAATTCAGTGTTTGATTTTCCCGAGACACAGACACAGACACAGGGCAGTGCTGGAGGAGCTTCTCGCCTTTGCCTCACTTGCCACACACAGGAACAATTTTGTCAGATGAGATAGGCAGCAATTTTAATGTCGTTGTGTGGGTACAAACTTCCTACATGCAAATTTCAGCTTCTTAAAAACAGAAAAAAAAAAAGAAAAAAAAAGGCACTTTCCAGGCCCTGCTCGCAGCCCCTTCCCACCTCGCTGTCTAGAGAGCCTTGTTTGGCCCTGCCACAGCTCTATCCATAAGCACCTCATCACCATCATCTCTATTCTCACAAGCCCCAGGAGGCAGAGAATCACAGTGGTGTCACCTCTGCAGATGGCTGTGATGTGCCACTTTCCCTGGCCTTTGGCAGGGCGAGGGAAGGACTGTGCCCACCCCGCTGGGATGCAGCTGCATCCCCATCCAGCACCCCATCCCCAACAGGAACAACCCATCCTTCCCCTTAATCCCTCTTGAAGCTTTTCAGCATCTTGGGTAGCACCTCAAATGCCAGACAACATTATCTGCTTCCATCTCATTAAGCATTTGGGGCTTTAATTGCAGTTTGTTTCCGACTAGGATGGGCTCAGAACAGCCCCTACCCAACAGGTACCTCTGTCTGCAGCTTGAGGGCCAGGCTGCTGCTTTATACTGAGCCAAAAATCCACAAAATACTCACTATTATTTGAATTGCAGGAAGCACATCCTTTTCTTCAAGTTCAAGACTTTTTGGCGTGTTTTCACACACATAAAATATGTTCAAATCACAAGATTCAATGTTAGCTCAGAGGCTAATCCTAATGTAATTTATGAGTTGAGCAGGTGAAATGATTTTAAAGTGTCCATTTTTCAGGGTGCAGAAAAAGAAGATGCAACGAAACTCAGAACAGGTCCTGAGCCACCCAAAATCAGGACAGTCACTGCACAGGAAGGAACATGCTCGTGGTTTTGCTTTGTTTTGGTTTAAATACATAGACAGAAAGAGAAAATAACACGCCAGGTTTGTTATTCCAATACAATTTCTTTCTGACCACACAATTTAATTACATAAAGAAAATCAATTTTATTTTAAAATATCATTCAAATGTGTCCTGAAATGAAAATTCTTTGTTTATCAAGAAAGGATGAAAATTATCACTCAAAGGTATATGTGATACAAGGAGAATTAGGAGAGAAAGTGCAATTCTTTGTGGTGAAAGATTCAGCCAACAAGGGAGAAAACTAAACAGTCTCTTCCCTCTAATTTTGAATTCAAAAAAGAAGAGAAAACATAAATGCTCCTAATTTCATATATCCTTTTCAGTATATGGTATTTTTAGATGCCTAAAAAACCCCAAACAACCAAGCAAAAAAACAACCCAACATTCTGACCACTTCAGGCTCCCCAAGGAATACATTTCAGCTGCTAAAAAACATCTCAAGCTCAGACGTTCCCACGTGCAGCACAGTGAGCTGGCCCAGCACACAACAGTGTGCTCAGCACTTGCTGAGCTGCCCATAAATCTTCACATGGTCCAAAAAAGAGGCTTCAGACAGAGGCTGCTGGCCACCAGCCCTGCAATAATTCACTGCTACAAAATCATTTTCTACTACTCAAACAGAGCCAGCCTGGCCTTTGAAACAAGAGAGGCAAATCCAGAAGGGGGCACAAGGCACGGTTTTTTGTGGGTATTTGGTTTTTGGGGTTTTTTTGCTGCAACAGAGGAGGTCTCAGACTGGCAGAGGCCAGGACTGGATCTGGAGGAAGAGTTGAAGATTGAGAAATGACAGAGCTTCTCGCCCATGGTCAGGTCCCGGTTTTGTATTTCCAGGAGAACAGAAACCCTGGATGTGAGAGCCTAAAATTATCAAAAAATTATATTTTGATGGGAGCATGGGGCCCGCTCACAGCATGCCCTGCAGAGAAATCGGAAGGCAGAAAGAAAAATCTGCTTGAGGCAGACCTGGTTAAATGGAGCTTGGCAAGAACAGATAAGAGGGTCCTGTCAAGAAGATTAAAATAAAGTAGATGGTTGCAAAGGAAGGACAGAGGGAAGATCAGAAACCAAGCAGTGTGAAATGGGAGGAAACCACAAAACACGATGGAGTGGAAGGTGAGTCCACCTGGAAGACAGTGATGGGAAACTCCTGCCCTGAGACCTTTCCATCACGTCAAAATAGAGCCCCTACACAAACAGAAAAGCTGAAAGCCTTGGGATCTGAGCTGGGCTAAATATTTAAATTCATGGGATTAGGAGGGGAATCACCTGCCCAGCTAAGAAAAGAAACACAGAGACACTAAATTTTTCAGTCCCAGGCCCATTTGGTGTCATGGAGTGCTAAACACTACAAATGTTCAAACTGACAGTAGCAGATTATACGGATGCTGGATTATATTTCCATCTCTTTAAAAGTTGTTAGTAAAAGAAAGTATTAATCACTCAAAACTTACCCATTTGAACAGGTTTGAACCCAAAGCTCAGATTTAAGCCACACCAAACTCAGAACCAGTTCAGAAATGTATTTTATGCAAAATTCTTGTCCTTAACACAAGTGAAATCCAAATCCTAACATGATCTGAGAGGGTGAATCACAGCTTCAAGAGCCTTTGTATTACTCAGTATTCTTGCCCTGCCTCTCACATTACAGGAATTCCAAGTGATCCCCCAAATCAGCAGCAACCGCATCTTCAAAGGCAAAAGAAACTAAACTGGAAAAGAACTTAGAAGTGAAATGAGCTCTTCATCACAGCTGTGATTAAATTAATCAACTGTCTCACACGAGGACAAATACTGTATCTTATTACATTTTAACCAGACAAAACTAATTATAAAAGCATGAGATAATTTGCAATTATGCAACAGAACATTTTTCAAATGGTGTTCAAATGTAATATTGTCCACAGACTGACACGTAACATGTGCCATCATGATTTTTGGTTTTACCCCAGTGAGCAAGCCAGGCTAACTGAACCAGTAAACTACAGCCCCTACATTCAGAATATCACAAGTTTTTTTAAGTGTTCCTCCTCCCTTCACAAACTCGCAAAGGGAATCTCAAGGCTGAAAGCTTCAAGCTTGGCAATGAAACACAAAGCTCTGCAAACCACATTTGTGGGACATGGTTCACATGCCATTTTCAATAAAATACACAGAAGTGTGAGTCCTCCGGTATTCTCCAAAAATCCCATCATGCTCCAATTCCAGGAAATTGAGAAGTACCATTACATTCACCCTTACATTTCTAAGCTACGTGGGAGAGAGAAGCACCAACCTCCTCTTGCACTTCTGATAAATAAATTCCCCAGAATGATAGAACAGTACAGCAAAATAACCCTCTCATTGAGGTTTATGATGTACTTAAGCTTAACTCTGAATTCCTTGGATTTGCAACGTTTCTTTTTGGTAAAATTATTATGTGCCTGTAAAACTGTGGGAAAAGCCGCACATAAAAGGCAGTCTCAGATTGATCCTGGATGTGCAGAGGGTTATTTCTGGAGACTATATATAATAATAGCCAGAGCTTCTCTGAAGGCTGAGCCTGCCTTGCACAACGCCACTACAGAAAATACAAAGTTAGCAAGCCCAGTGACAAGGCTGGCAGGATGATCCATTGTGTCCAGGGGGATGCAAGTCCAGCAGATGCACCTTGCTGCTCCATTCAGCTGCTCTCCACATCACACGAGCCCTCGTCCACAATCCCACAGCCACTCAGGGATGGAACAGGGGTGAAGGGAGTCTGGAGGAAGCTACAGGTGCTTTGCCTCTCTTCTAGATTTGCATCTCCAACTCTGCTCCTCTCTCCCTCTCAAATTTCCCTTTCTCCTGTTATTTTCCATCACTGAAGACGTCACCAAGTTTTCTCATCAGCGTGAAATTGCTCACTGGAAAGAGTCAAGTTTATTTTGCTCAATGTGTTTGTGCCAGATAAGCATTTGGGAATTGTTATTTGTCTTGCAGAAGTCCTGTTTCCTCTCGATACAGGCTGGTACCCTGCAAGCCCATTTCTGCAGCGTCCTACTGAATTGTGAGTTCACTTCAGCCTTCGTGGTTATAGTCAAGTACTGCCCTGTCCTGATATGCATGCAGCTGCAGCTTCTGTCAGATGTATTTATATTCAAATATTACAGGCCTTTGTCAGGAGCAATTTTATTTCTCCTCTGCAAAAACAGGGATGTGTTATGCTGGTGGTTGGAGCACAGCAACTCCCCCAGAGTGCTGAAATAGTCCCTAAGAGCTTTTTCTGCAAAAACAGAATTTTGGCTTAGCATCCACAGTGAATCTTGAGCCAAAGGCAAGAGCATCACATACTGTCAGGCTTCTCATCCCCACACTATTGACCAGCGGTGGTGAGAAAATAAGTTCTCCTTGCCAAGTGGCCGTGAGGGGATGGTCTGTCTGTCTCCTCACAGAAATAACATCCTAGCAGCGAAGGGCACCGCTCCAGACAGACAGATTGCAGCAGAGCACACATCAGCTCATCAACCTGTGTCAAAACTCATTTGTTAAGCATCTCCCAACAACTTCTGCATTTTGAAACACATTACAACAGGATAAAAAAGGAGGGTCACTCACTAAGTGGCCTGCCTGGCCATCCCCTTGCTAGAAACACCTCATGCTGCATCACAGTAGCCAAGAAAATTCCCATAAATTTAAATGAGTCTTCTGATAAACGTATGCCAGAAGAAAGGACAAAGTTTTTAATGCTGGAGAACCACCCTCCTGATGGAACTATTTGCTCTGGACCACAGAGCTGGGCGGAGAAAGCCCAAAGCCACTGCACCCAAGAGCAGAGCAGAGCAGCATTGCCCAGCACAGACCCCCTGGCACCACTGCACCTCCGTGTCTCTGGGAAACACGGGGCAGATGACTTTGCTGCAAAGCTTGCAAGACAGCAGTGTAAGAGAAAGAAAAATGCATTACCAGGCTTGAGGCAGCTCTTGCTCTGAGCACTGCAGTTTCTGTTGAGTCAGAGCTGTCATCTGCCCTGCGAGGAACTTATCTTCACTGGCCATTCTGCAAGTAAGATTCAATCAGGGCTCCCTGGCTCCTGGGGGAACCAGCACTTTAGCATGAACTGCTTCCACTCAAACGTAATGGAGTGAGATTGCTCATGCCATTATTTTAAATGGTTGGAGGCCACACGGTCCCCAATTTCATTAGCTGCATTTATAAACAGACCTTACACTTAATACTGTGGAACACAGAGACATATACACATGACATATCATCTTCCCACCACACACCAAAAAAAAAGAAAAAAGGAAAGAAGGAAAAAGGAAAAACTAAAGAAATTAAAACATATCTCGGCAGCATAAAGCAGAATACCAGTTTAAATGTCTCCACATCATCTGTGTGATAATATTTCTGCAGATAGGTATAAGGAATAGCTGATTGAACTATTCAGTCAACTGTCTGCAAGTGGAAGGCATGGAATGGGTCTCCTGTCCTGCCTCACAAATCAGAAAAATTACAGTCAGTCAGACTGTGCACACACTGATGTCAGCAGAGAAAAAACCGGGAGCCCCAGATTTACCTGCACACAGGAGTTCATCTAAGTTCAGGTGGTATATTTGAGCTAATTAGCTAAATTACTGCCAGAGGCAAGAGATGAGTCAGACCTGTGAGCCTGCAGCTATGTCCTTCCACAGCAGGGCAAGGGGTCTGCCAATGTGCATGAGGAGCTGCCTCCATCATTTATTTCAGCCAACCTCAGGCCAGTTAACACTGATTTGAAACAGCTTTAAACCTAAGCTCAGGGGCTGGTATGATATTGAACCGTAATAACTCAAAGAACACGTCTGTAGCCACGTGCAAGTGAGAAGAAAATAATAATACAGAGATCCCAAATTGATCAGCACGACAGGAGTGAGATATGGAGCCCTCAAACACAAAATCATGAGCAATTAAGCTTTAGTGGCTGAACAGGTGTGAGTGTAATCATTGTTCATATACCTTTTTTCCTGGAAGCGATATGATTTTGTATCAATTTGTTTATTTTAAGAAAAATTATACATTTCCAACAGATTTTGCATAAAATTATAAGAAGCTTATATATTTGCCTACTCATTTATTAAGTACTGTTAGCATCTTTTGTACTTTTGTAAAACCCACTTGAAAGCATAATAAAGTAATATAAAAAAAGAAATAAAATTAATGGAGCTGAATGCTGATATGTTATTACAGTTTGTTGTTAATTGCAACATGGATACAGTTAAACAACAGATGCTGCAAGTACTTTTTAGCTACTGGTAATTTTTGGGCTGTTCTGTTTTTCTTACAAAACAGATTTTTCATTTAAACAGCTGCTGGGTGATTTTCAGCATAGAAAATTAAAACCTTCTCCATCACCTAAAAAAGAAACAGTGATTTGCTGTTAATCCAAAGAAGAAAAATCAAAGAAACCAGAATATTTTTATCCAAATACAAGGTACCAGGAAAAGGAAGGGCAGAATCAGCTGGGATGCAAAGTTATCCTGCAAACAATGTCATAGGAAAAACCTATTTTAATGGAGGCAACTTGCTTTCCATCCTTCTGTTCTTCACACCCCAGCACCTCCCTCTCCACAACAAGGATTCTCTAATCCTGCATTACACAAGGCTCTGGGAACATCCAGTGGAGCGATCTTGTTTCAGGATGAACTTTCTGGTTTTAATTTATTTTGCCGTGCTCTTTGTGTTGGAGAAGGTGAAGCCTGGAAGGAAAGAGTAGGGACCCCTTGGTGCTGGAGCTGTTTCCCCACTAACCAGAACACTGGTCATGCCCAGAAGTGAGAAGAGATGATGCTCACCTGACACAGCAACTGCAGTCAGCTCTGCCCACTCACCGAACAGGACCCCCAGGCAAGAAGTTTAGGCTGGACTATAAAATCTTACACACTTAAGTCCAGAGAACATGAATCCCAATAAAAGCTTTGCCTAAGATGGAGCACCCAAGTGTCTCCAGACACCTGAAGGGCTGAGGCTGCAGGTGTTCCTGGAAGGGCACTGGGAATCATGAAGGGCCCTTTAGAGGCAAGCAGAGAACTGGGAATGGGCAATGCCATGATGGAACAAAAGAAGTAACTCTGGGGGGCTTTAAAATGCGTCCCACAGCCCTATTAGTACTATCTCGGCATGCAAGCATTATAAACAATGGGAAAGGTCAGCACACAATCACCGAGTCAGACCCAGAACTACAGTGATGGGAGATGGAAAGTGCAGGCACTGAGGCCATAAATTCAGGGGACGAGAAGAGAAGCCTCCTAAGCACAATATTTACTGCCTGCTCAGGATTCCTTTTTATTTTCCCGTGTTTGCTTGTCCTTGGGCACTCCTGTTTGGTATTCTCTGAGCAGTGCAGGGCTCCCTTTGAGCTCCCACAAGCCTTGGCCCCTGCAGGCTCACAGGGTGAGCTATTTTACCCTGCCCAACATCACACACCAAACACAGGAGCTGCCTCCTGTCCCTAATGCCTCAGATAAGGCTGCAGTGACAGGCTGTAAAGCCCTCCACACGCACACACACCTGATGAATATTCATTAAAAGTCAACACAGAAATTTATATCGCTCCAGCCACACAGGGAGGATGAAGAGCCTCCCCCAGGTGGCAACACCTCCCTCAATTCACGATGGGCCACTTTGTACCGCGTTAGATAAAACCCACAGCCACTCACATCCTCTGCATTTCAAGCCAGTTTTTCTCCTTCATAAACAGCATTCATTCAAAAAGGAGACTGAGGCACGCAGGGTGACCCTGCCAGCAGTGCAGAACTCATCACCTTTCTCACACACATATCCCCAAGGTATTTTTCCGTGAGATAACAGTTCTTTTGGACTTGGAGAAAAAGGACTTCAGTGAAATAAAAACATCTCTTATCTTAAAACAACTGTCAGTTTAGGAAACAACTGAGCAGCACATCCTGGGTATGTACATTGTTTCATATGAAGGCACTCCTTAAAACAGAATCCCAGAAGCCCAATTAGTTTGTGAGCATCTTACCTCCTGCTGACCTCTCCTAGCACCATGAGCATACATCCCAAGCTGTTTTCATGCTTTCCAGGATTGCATCTGGACTAGAAACACCATATAATTATCTTTGACACAGCAGCTATGAGCATTACAGGCCTTTTTGGACCTCTGTACATTCATCATATTCAGCATGGAGAGCGTTCCAGATTAATAGAGAGATACTGGAATGGTGATGGAGAGATAAATAGCAGGAATTGAACAAACTGGAGATTAGGAGGCTTTCAGGAACATTCCTGCTTCATCCTTACACACGGCCCACATCACCTCAACATGCATTTGTACTTAATCATCTGTTGTACACGGCACAGATAAATAAAGTCACATGGACAGATCCTCAACCTCAGTTATACTGAACTGTGTTGAGAACAGCTGAGAATTGAGCCCTGTAGCTTTGGAGAGAGTCCCTTGGGTTGATTTCACCTCCTGGATGAAGACCAAACCCCATGCTCATCCTCCCTTTCCGCCTCACTCCTGAATTCATATCTCTGACCATCCACACTGGATGGAAACCAACCACTGGATCTGAGCCGGGGATCCCAGGAGACAGACACACATTCTCCCTCTGAGCTCTGTTATCAGAACATAAAAACAGGTTAAAATCTAAACATCTGTCAATTTGCAGTCAGACATCCCAACCTGACTCGCTGAAGCCCAGGGTGTTTGTCATATGTCTCCTCACCCTGAAAGTCTTGAATTGTTAAATGTTATAGAGTAGTAATTCAGCATTGTTCCATTACTTACGAAAGCTGTGCAAAAAAAAAAAAATCAAAAATAATCTAGGCCAGTTCATTTGAAGTGTAAATGCCTCTTGCATGCAATACAAAACGCAACAAGTGCCTTTCAAGCTGTCTCATTTATGATAACATAGAAGTTGCTGATGGAATGAGAATTCCCAGGTAGTTATCAGGGAATTTTGCATATCATTTGTACTTCATACTGCATTAGCAACTCTCCCATCATGTCAGCAACGTGGAAAAAATAAAACAATGAATTACATCCCTCCCAGTTTTTATTCTGCTTTGACTGAGTAATCTCATCACTGATCTCAAAGGACTTTGCATTCAATGCAAAAATGCTTTGTTCTATTCTAAAGGAAAAAGAAACCTAAGACTTCCCCTGAATTATTCCGCTTTACTCAGATGAGCAATCAGCCATCAGCAGAAGAAATATCTGGTTATCACATCTCCAAGGTACACAAGACTATCAGGTATCTCACTATTGGCAAAATTACAGAACTGAAGCTAAGGCTGAGTTTCATCCTTGACCGGTACAAATAAAGGAGAAGGAATTACCATCATCCCAAACCTAAGACAGACATGCTTTTACAGACAAAGTGACACTGGTGAGAAAAATACATTTTTACACTTTTGCTTGAATTCTTGGCAAAAGCCAAGTAAAAGAAAAAACCAAACATCCCTCAGTTTTTTGGTTATAGTTCATTGGTCTGGCTAGAGCTGCGTGAACATTTTATCAGCTTGACACCACAGTTGGCAGCTTTTATGGGTCAGGAAGAGCAGGCAGTGAGAAAGTAAACACTCCTCTGTAAAAAACTGCATTTTTACCTTTCTTTTATCTACAACCCTGGGCTCTGGTTTTCCTGCCCCACCAAAACCCCTTTGCCCACATTAGGACACTCATCCTGCAGCACAGCAGTGGCTCCAAATGCTTCCTTGCTGCCAGCAGGAGCCCAGGCAGCATCTCCCTCACATTCTGGGCAACTTGAAGCTGTACCATCACTTGTGCCCCAGTTTGCCTCCAACAGCAGAGAATCAAGGAGGTGCTGGTGTGATAAATACATATTACATATTATAGTGTTGGCTTTTTGCAAATATTTATTGTGTGTATGGTTTTATTCTTTTTCTATAGAAGTAGCCTTGTTATAAAGATAGAGGTATATAACAAATGTTTTAATTTCTGTTATTAATTAGATTTTGATATAGTAGTGAAATAACTAATAGTCAGTTTAAGAGGCTTATGCTTTCACTAACCACACTGCCTGCTTGACTGGAAAACACCCAAAGAACGGCACAGAGACCTGCCAGTGATACCTGACTATCACCTATAACCAGATGCAAGGACCACAGAGGAATGTCCAAACTGGAGATGATAACCAAGACTGAAAGAAGCCAAGCCAAGAAATACGCATGCTCTAAAAAGGAGGGAACAAGGAGGAGCCATGCAAAACAGTCCTTGGAACATGCAAAATAGTTTTGAGAAAAGTTTGAATATGCATGAATGCTTATGAATAGGCATGAGGCTGATGCAATACAAAGAGTATTTAAGACGACTCCCTCAATGGCAGGTGTGCTTTTGGCTGAGGGCCAAGCACCCAGCGCTGTTCCTTTGCTTTATTGTTTTTGTCCCCTATTGTCCTTTATTAAACTTTTAAATTTCAACAGGAAAGTGAACTTCGTTTTTCACACTGGGCAAGGGAACCTGTGTCTGGCATTGCACCACGACCCCACTGCTCTCCTGTTATCCCACGAGTTCATTCCCTACCCTGCCCACAGCAGTTCGGAGCCTAGGAAGGTTTCCGTCAGCTCATGGCACCAAACCCACCGAGTACCAGCCCTGGCTGGAGACACACAGAGGCTTTGCTGGGACTGGCACCAGGCACTGCCAGCACATCTGAATCCTGATCTGCAGCTCTGGAGAGCCCTAAAAGCAGAGCTGCTTGCAAGGGACAGTGCTTTGTAATTTGGGCAATTTGCAATTTTGCATCATTAGGCTTATGTTCCCTCATTAGGCTGTGCAGTCTATGCCCCTCATTTCTCCTCTCCTAATTCTTTTAGTACCAGCATGCACTTAGCTGAATTTCTGAAACAGTCCTTACAAGGTATTTGGTTTCCCTTAAAATAAAATTTGCAGAAAACAAAAACATAACATTTAAATGCCCTTCAGTGATCCATCTTCTAAATTACAGTGCACATTAATTTTTCACAGAACTCTGTGAAGTGGTTTTATTTTCTCATATCACATTTCAAGAGACAAGAGAAAAGGATTTACTAAAAGAACCGATATAAGCTTTATCAGTTAAAATACGCATTCAAAAGAATTCACTCCAAAAATTGCTCCCCTTCCTTTTTTTTCTTAAAGATTGCCATGAAATTGAAATTTCTGAAATATTAGGGAACTTGCATATTACCTTCAGTAACGTGGGCAGAGCATCAGAAGCCCAACACATATATTAGTTTAAAGCAGATATAGAAAAATCACATTTCAAATCAAGAGAGGAGCAAGAAAGGGGAAAATAAACCAAAAGCACATATGTAAAAAGCATGTATACAAAAAACTGAAACAAGCAAGAAAACTGATCCAAACTGCTAATGGAACGCATGCAAAATAAGACCATTGAAGCAGATTTAATTGGCTTTCCACAAGTGACACTTTGAAGCAAGTAAGGAAATCTCGATGGCTGAGGAATTTTAAGGACATTAGACAGCCATCTGTCAAGGATAAAGCAGGACCTGGAAGAACAGGTCCTGCCTTCAGGCAAGAGGATGGACAAACTGACCTCTCCCTGTCCTTCCTAACCTCATTTTCTCTGTGAAATCTGTGAAATTGGAGGAATTTACCAAATCTCCAGAAGAGTAACAGGCTGGAACAGAGGAAACTGATAAAGCTTGTTCTGAGCCATATGATACAGCAGGTTTTCCTCCTGAATTTCATTATAGAGTTTCTTTTGTAAATTAATAGAGACCTGGATAGGTAGTAGGGGAAGAAAGGTTAATTTTCAAGTCCAAGATCTCTGCAAGCATCCCTTTTCTGTTGGAATTACCCTGTTTCCAAGCCAAATGCAGCAATTCACATACATTAAGCTCCAGGGTAAACTGCAAAGCACAGCCAAGAAAAGGCAACTGGACAGGAGTGGGCTGGGGAGAAAGGAGCACGTGGTGGGCATGCACACAGCAGCAATCAGGAATCTAAACCTAGACAAACCTAGAAGAAACGGTTTTAAATTCTAGCCTAAACCAATAATTGCTTTCGGCACTGGGAGTTATTTTTAAAAATTTCCTGAAGGATCTTTTAAAACCCTATGCCATGAAAACCTGGGAAGTTTTAGGTTGAGCGACCATGTACTTAATTCTAGCAAACTGAAAGTGAATGAAGTGAAATACCTGACCACATCCAGTGCCACCATTTGATATATCAGAGCTGTGCCAAAGTTACGTATGAATGACCATATTGTGCTGACTAAATTAAAAAACCTACAGGGGTTTGTTTCACACACTGAAAAAATGAAAAAACAAACTTAGGAAAAAGATGCCATGAGGGAACGGTTTTCCTTTTCCATTCACTGCACACGCATTGTTACAAAGACAACACATGGTAAATGGATAACAACAATTTTCCGTCATTAAGGAAGCCTTAAACAACCCCTGACTGCTAATACCATCATCTCTTAGGCTCCTACTAAATTGCAGTTATTTGTTCAAAACAAAACGATGAGGCCTGTGATATAATAGAGCAATTTAAGCAATGAAGAATACAACACCTGTAATTCAATTTCATGGCAACTGCTTTCACAACATGTTTCCATAACACAGTTAGGATATAGGAAACTTCTCTCAGCGTAGCAATTCTTTTTTAAGTAAGCCAGGCTCTCAAGAGAGAAGTGGGCTTTAAGTAGACAAATACTATAAACAATAAGCAATTTGTATCTCTATGCCAGTCCTTTAAGGTCTATCTCCAGCTAGTCACCATTCTTCTATTTCAGTTTCTATTTCATATTGAAAGGCTGTTCTCAGAAAAGGGAACAATAAAAGTCACCCAAGATCTCTAACCTTGAGAAAGTTTTCAGGAGGAGGAACACACAAGAGCTTCTCTTCCCATTCATCTTTGCTATAACAGTCACCATATACCAAAAAGAGCTGTAAATCCCAGGCGTATGACCTTCCCAAAAAGTCAAGGAGGGAGCAGGGGGAAGATGGAGATATCAATAACGACTAGTCAATGCAAGAAGCACATTCTCCCAAAAGGAGAAATCTAGTATTAGCTCAAAACCCCACAGCTGAACTGCATCCAACAGCAAATCTCTCTCATCCTTCATGGCAATGATGAGGCCACTTGCTGTCCTGGTGGAAAGCTCTTTAGAGTACAAATTCATGCAGACATAAAAATTGAGCTTTGTAAGGTGTAACACTGATGTTCTCCTTTGTTCAGTATTGAATCATGCCCTCATATTCACTTCATAGACTGAAATTAGAAAGAAATCATACACTTAGTTAGGCATTTCCCTCTGGGTTGGATGGCTGGAACAAATACCAGAGCAATGGTTTCGGGAGGTCTTTGCAATGACATACAATAGCCCTGAAGATGAAAACCTTTCCATCTCTTTCTCCTTCCCCTGCATCAGGGCAAGGATTTGGGCAGAGATGTGGATGGAGGAACTGTGCCAGGCTGAAATGCCTGCAGCAATGAAAGCTGTCCATGCAGAACAGAACAGGATTCCCAACGAAGAAAAGGCAAGACACTTGCCATGGAGTAGATCTGGGGGGAAAGATCCAGGGCACCCACCTCTAACTTCCATGAAATGGATGTGTAACGGGGACCTGCTGTGTCTTAGTGACCATAGGTTGGAAAAATGGTCCTCAAGATAAATATTCCTACTGATGAAATGTGTATCTGGTCATAAATCATTCCTTGTTAATCAGCTTGGCTTGGACCTCAGATCAGCAGGACAAGAAATCCACCTCAAGTCCCATTTTATGCTACCCTCTCTACCCTCAAAGCAGAAAACGAGAAAAATCAAAATGGTTTAGTAGCTCCTGCTCTATTTCCTGTCTGCTCATACTTATATTTTACGTCATTTTAAACAGAAAAGCTACTGCTTTGAGCATGAACCATTCAATTCTGAAATTCTTTGTCAAAAACTATTCCACCTACATTGATATGCCCAAGGTGAAAGGAAAACAGCTAAAACATCTGAACTCTAGGTGTATTACTATCAGGAACACCGTATAAAAATGGCTCTTCAGTTCTCCCTGCTTAGTTTCTACATTGCAAGGCATCAAAACTGAAAATACAAGATCCCAATCTCTCCATCCACTTCAAGAAAACATTGAGTGAGATAATGGAAGTTGTTGTACTGACCCCTATAATTAGGGAGCAAAATATAAAGCACTTCTGTATTTAGATTAGCTACCTGCAAGGTTATCGTAATTTCTCCAAGTGTATACATAGAAAATAAGAGTCAACTGAACTAATTCCATCCACTCTAACCCTTGATTTGGTTGCCCCTACACACTGCAGATGGTTGCACATCAAAGGTTCAGTGGGGCTGTTCTTTAAACTCAACAGGAGACCTGTAGCTCTTTTTATCTGAAGATGTTCAATCCGTACTCACCAGTGACTTCTTCCCGTACCCCATTAATTAGCTCTGCATGCTGCCTGCTATTAGAAACACGAAGAAAACTCCAAATGAACATGTGCACTGCTCCTAACAAAATGAGACTGACACAACTGGCACCTTTCTGCACTGCAGATGTGAAGTACTAAGTAGGACTAAAATTGGGTGTTTTGGGGAGGAAAATGTGACTTCATAGAGGTAAGACTTTCCAAGTTCCCACAACGCGCCTGGTGTTTAAATAATTTTGGTAATTAAATGTGCATGTTGTTAAGGTGTCAGAGTGCAGAAAAGGAGTGTGATGTTCACTGGGAACTCAGGAGGAAACCAGAGTCCATTCTCTGTTCTACTTGAGATGGAGCTCATCACACTCACATTCACCCACCTACAGGAGCTACAGAAACACAGAATGTCCTGGGTCAGAACGGACCTTAAAGAGATCTATGGACAGGGACACCTAACACCACACCAGGTTTCTCAGAGCTCCATCCAAGGTGTTTATTGAGCCTCCTTCTGGAGTCACTGCAGAAAAACCACCCTGTCTAGTGTGCACTTCATTATATCCTAAAACAGAAGTCTAAGATAAAGGGATTCAACAACATGGAAGTGCTTTTATTTTCAACATTTACAGAGGGAGTATAAAAATAAAAATGACAAGGCAGCTTTTGTTGGCTAAAGCTAAGCTAAGTTTGGTTTTACTGCAAACACCTCAGTGGCCATAAGCTGGCCATGGAGCCCTCTGCATCTCAAATCTGCAGGCAGAAGGCTGGGATGCCACATCTTCCTTCATGAGTCACAATGATCATGGTCACCTTGGACTGAAATATGCAAAAAGGACAGCCTTCAACAGCGTATGGCATAATAAAGATTTCATTTCAGAGCTTCACATTACTGATGAAGTAGCAACAAAAAAATATTCTGCAACTCCTTACGTTTTTAGCAACCAATTCTCTCACATAAGCACAGTGATTTAAGGAAAGTCACCATGCAGCCCCATCCTTTCTGAGCACTATGACAAAAGCATATCAAAAAGCCAGAATAGAACAAAGCATTTCTGACCTTGGCTGAGAAAAAAAGAGCAAAGCCACAGCTTCAGCAACTGCTACAGCATTACACAAAATATAGCATTTACTGAATATTTCACCATTTCACGACTCTCAATCATTCAGCTGGTTGTGGTGTTAGTTCATTGTCAGGCCTGATGCTGATTAAAAATCTCTATCCCAATCCAATTCCCCTCACCACACTCCTATGGCATATTTGTCTTTTACAGGGGACCTTGATGTCAACAGCTAACAGAGTTTATCCTTCTCCCAGCAGCATGAAGGACCTGACCTGACTGAGGCAGGAGAATGGAGTTACCTTCTATTTACCCACCAGCTTCTGCAGCTGAAAGAGGTTTTTGCTGGGAGCAAAAAAATCTCCAGCACCCCAAATTCTGAATGTTTTAAAAGTACCTCTCAGGGTTTGTCACATTTCTTCTCTTTGCCCAGAGAAGCTGTGGCTGCCCCAGCCCTGGAGGCGTTCAAGGCAAGGATGATGCTCTGAGTGACCTGGTCTAGTGGAAGGTGTCCCTGCCCATGGCAGGAGGTTGGAACTTGATGATCTTTAAGGTCCCTTCCAACACAAACCATTCCATGATTTTATGATTTTCTTTAACGAGATGTATGAGACAAAACTCCCCCCAAAGCCCAGCAAATCTCTGCCAACACTGCCAGAAGGAGGTGGGCAGAGAGCAGGACCTCTCACAATTAATTCAGTAGAAGCTGCAAAATATTTACAACTGCTGCCTTTGCTGAAGAAAGCATAGGCAAAATTTTGCTGCACTGAAAACAGGAAGGGATAGGTCAGGCTCCTACTACTCAAGCATGGATTCAAGTGATGAGTTTATACAGTTACTTTTTGTTCACTTAGAGCATCCCTAATTTACAAAGTACCAAAGAGATTACTTGTCACATAGCCACTGATCTTAATGCTGCATCTGTCCTTGATTTATATTAAAGGAGGGGATGGGGAGGAAGCATGTATATTTTTTGGGCTTGAGGATAAGATAAAGGTGGAAGATTGGTAACAGAAGACAGAGATTGTTGTAGCACACATTCCACAGCATATACCTCAGCTGGTCTTTCTTCATAAAGGCAACACTTCTCTAGGTACACCACATAAAACAGACAAAACAGAGTAGGAAAGGTTGAGCATATGACTTTTACAGATGGAGAACCGAAGGTTAGGGAAATTAAAATATGTGCCAGGACTCTCCAGCAAGCACAGCTGGAGGTCTACACCAAGAGCAGCCATTCAGGACCTGAGCAACGTGCAGCTCACAGGCGTATTTTTCATCAAGGTAATTTCCCAATTCTCTTTTCTTACATATTACAAAAAACTATTGAAAATTAACTCTTAGAATTCCCACATTGAAAGAAACCTCATGCAATGTCTACTTTGAGTTTCAATTCAGGCAATTTTCTCTCCCCACTGTTGCAGCTCCTCACACAAAGGATTTTTTACCTATTGATTGATTGATAACTTTTGCAAACACTTTGCTATTATAAACCAACATGGCCAGAGAAAAGGTTCAAGCAGGGTCTGTATTACCTATTCAAATTCATTAGCTCTATCAGCCTTCTCAACCCCTTATGTTTGATTAAGTCTCATCTCCCACAAACTGATTAAATCTAGCCTCTTTAAATTATTATTCCTCATTGGTCCAGTGGTGCTAAATGTTTCTAAATGTGACAGCAATCTAGTTTTAAACAAACCAGAGCCTATAAAATGATCCTGGTCGTTGCTTGCACCAGCACAGATGGGCCACGCAAGGCCAGAGGAGCCCGGAGCACACGCACCAGAATTTCAACAAATATTGCTCTGCAAACACAAAAGCCCAAAAGTAAAGGCCTAAAGGCCAAATGTTAAAAGGAAAGCAGCACATCAGAAATACAGAAATTCGTGCGAAGGTCGCGAGCCTCCCATTCAGGGGCTGCTGACCCAAACACACTGGACACGTGTCTCAGCTTCAGCTGCTCTACTTGCACATGTACACCTCTAAAAATCGCTTTTTTGAAATTATTAACTTTTTTCTTTAAATAGTAAGCAAGACCCTAGCTGTCATTTTAACACCAAAAAAAAAAAAAATTCCTTCTATTATCACCTGCCTCGCAGTGGGAGGAAGCGAACACGCCACCGTCTGAAATGAAGTTTATGGATAAAAGACCATCAAGTCTGATGTTATCTAAGGACCTTGGACCCAAAATTCATTTTTAGAAACGAGATCATTCTTAGGCAGGTGAGTTTGCATCCACTTGCACAAATGAAGAGCCCCTGCCACTACCTTCCCTACATGCAGCATAGTCTCTCTTACGAAATGTTCTGATCATTTCGGCAAATTAATGAGAACCAGAGGGTTTTTTTTTTCTTTTTGAACCATTGCTCTCCAACTTGTACAGGGCCACTCACAGTTCTAAGTAGCACCACAACAAGTATTAGAAACACAGAGAAATATTTCAGTGCTGTGTCAAGCTGGGATGATAAATGTGAGAGAAATCTCTTGAAAAGTCTTTCACTGGCCAAATTAAGGATGACTTTACAGCAAAGAAAATTCCTGATATAAAGTGTTCTTTTGCAAACACCATTTTTCTGGTTTGACCTCTTGTAACAGATACACAAACAAGCATATGCGCAAAGAGAAGTTTTTTTCTCCAGGGGTCTGTGCTCCCTCAGCAATTGGGGAATCTTCGGGAAAAAAAAATTATTAGGTCACAGGAGATTGCTCTTTGTGTTGCTCAGCTGAGCTTTCTGTCTTCCAAAGGTAAACAGCCTTTTCAGCCACAGCAGTAACACGATGCAGGCAATCACCAGTCATGTTGAATTGCCATCAAACCACTGACGTTTAGTAAATTAAAGTCCCCAAGCCATCAGCTGTGCTCACGGCCGATTTCAACCTGAGGATGTTCCATTACATTTTTTTTCAAAGGAACTTCTTTTTTTCAACCTGGGAAATTGCAAGTGATTGCATTCAGCAAGCAAATAATAGAAAATTCATACATGCCGGAGAATAGGAATGAGACGCCTAGAAAACATCAAGTGAGGACAAGGATCTGGTGATGATAATAGGAGAAAAAAAACTTGATATAGATGTACAAGGGCAAACTGCTGCACTTGGAACCACTGGAATCCAGAACAGCAGCAGAACTACACTCTCTTTGTGAGAACAGTTTAAATTGCCAATCATGTATCAGTTTGGGGGCTACAACCTTTTTTTTTTTTTTCCTTGAAATACCCATTTCCATTGAAAAACCTGACTGCCCATATAAGTCTCTTACACCTACAGGCTCCTCAGCCTGAGGTGCTCAAGATCTGAAGTCCTCAAGACTTAAGGATGCAGAAGTATCCCCCACGCACAGATGTGAAAATCACTTGAAATCCTTGTTCACCCCTTTGTGGTGGGCCTGTCATGCATGGAGACTTCTCAGGTGTGCAGCAGCAATCAGACCTCAGCTAAGGACTCACAGCCACACTCTCCACATCTGCACTTTCAAACTCGAACTGCTACTAGAATTAATAGAATTAAATATAGAAGTATATATAAATAATTAAGTGACCAGTTCAAATTCTAATTGAAGTCAAATGTGCGTATTCATAAAATATTTTCTCCTAAAATTAAACCCTCCTCTCCACGTCCTCTTTGGCACACCCAACATACATCAACAGAAGTGCCACAAATTCTCAGTGGGTTGATGGATCCATGAACCACAGACTGCACTGAGAGGTCAGAAATTTTGGTCAAACCAAGCAGGACAAGTCAGCTCCATCCTCAGCATCATCTCCTGCTGTCACAGGCGCATGTGATGGCATCTCACAACAGGTTAAGCGTAAAGCCCTAGGCTTGGATTTCTTGTTAGAAATGCACTGCTTTGTTTATTAGCCTGTAATTTGTTTACTCTCCTTCTTCCAGACTGGGACTCCGAAGGGACTGTCAGGACAGACAATTCAATCAGAACAGGCTGCCTAAATACACCATCCCGGGGCAGGTCCAGCGGATATTGGAGGCTGGCAGCTGGCACCTGTGGCCTTTGCTGCGCCTCTCTCGGACACTGATGGAGGAGGACAGCTGGCCGGGCTGGCACGAGGTGCCACGTTTGATTGATGGAGTGATCCGAGTGTCACAGGCTCGTGGGCTGTCATTAACAGCCTGACTTCCTCCGAGCGGGAGGCAAAGCACCGCAGCTCAGACCGCTCCAGGAGCAGGGTCTGTCCGCGTGCTGTCCGACCTCCCAAAGACACACAGCCTCGCTAAACTCCTTATTTTTACAGATAAATGTGTATTTTTGCAGGTAAGGGGTGCAGAGCAGTGCAGCACACAACTACTGAAGAGTCATTCCCTTTTGCACGGAAACTCCGGCAGTTTTTATGGATAAACGAGTCGTAAAACGTTTTGTTCGGGCTATTTAATTCATCAACTAGCTGGACAGCAAATATGCTCAGATGTTAATTTAACAGAATGATTCCCCTCTCAATAAGGTAAATGTTAGATGAAGATCATTAGGCAGGCTGGCAGCCCTGCCATCCTCCTCCTGCCAAAGCCACAACGCGAAGGAGCTGCTAAAGAGGCTCTGGCAATGGGAAGGTTCATCATCGTCCCTGAGTGGACCCTCCTGCTGCCATGGTTCCTGTATTTCTGGAGCTGGTTTAGGTTTGTTCCTTTACCCTACTGTTTCATTTGTCTTTTAGAATACCGAAGCTATGATTTCAAAAGTCAAATATCCACATGAAAATCCATCAATACATTCAAGGGGAAAATAATGCCTTCTGCCTAAATGCTGCTCTGTGTGTCACATCACAGCCAGGAACCCTATTTGTGACGTGCTATCGAGTTTATCTGACCATCAAATAAAATAACTTTCACAAATTGGGTTAGTGTTTTTCCCCATGGGAAGTGCCATTACTTATAAGTAAATCTTGACCTTACAAATGAACTCCATCCTGCCTTAGATAGTTTAAAAAGGGGCCAGAGCTTCTGGCAGTTGTGTGATTGAGGGCTGCATTCCCCTTTGGAAAAATAATTTTTAAAAAAAGTTATTCCATTATTGGTTCAGATCTTTAAACTGAAAAAAATCTTTCAGTTTAAATAAATTAATAAAAATAGCTAATAAAATATTAGCTAATAAATAGCTAATAAAAATATTCAATCTTTCCCCCCCACTTTCAACTCACTACAATGCCTTAACAAATTCAAAAGTCTAAACAGAGAAGAACAAATACTCCAAATTGCAACAAGGAACAGTGTAAGGGAACTCTTGCATGGAACCTTCCTAAAACAATTTGGCCTGCTCCTGGCTACAGAAAAACACAGACAAAGTCTTAATAAGAGAACCACGTGAGTTTTGATTTTTTTTTCCCAAAAAACTGTAAAACAAATCAGAACTGTTAATGGTTCTATGACAACATAACACGGCACTATTTTTGCCTGTTCTAGTAGCAGATGGTAGATATTGAAAAGCGCCCCAGACTCCCAGGTTGGAAACATTACAATTCAACTGAATTAGATCTCATTTCTCATGTCTTACTCCCTTATTTTTAGATGTTTTCCTTTGTCTTAACTTTTTAAGGTTTGATAAATTCTTACAGCAGGGGCTTTATTTTCCTGGGCATTCATAGAGCACCAGCACAGCCTCCAGCACCAACACACACCCAGTCAGTGTGTGGGAAATGGGTGAAAGGATACAGGACAAGCTACATTTATTGCATTTTCCTGACATTTTTGCCCATTCAAATCTCTGCAGGTACTCAAGTTGCTTTAATCACTGTCACATTCATTTCTAAATGCACATAAAGCAACAGGACGAACATCTGGGTGGTTACTCATCTATGTTCCTCCCCAACATTAGGAATTCTTCTGTCTAATGTGGCAGAGCCAAAGCAAATACAACTCCCTTGTGTTTACTTATCTTCATGAAAAAGCTACTGAAGCATCTCAAAACTCTCCCCCTCTGGGTCCTGAGCAGGCTGACACGTCTCTCCCTTGTTTCCATTCTGTTTTTGTTCAATTGGGGCTGCATTACGTAGTTATCATCTCACGTCTGAGCCCACAACTGCTCAGAGCCTGCCTCTTCCATGCGGATAGTGCTTTTGTAGGAAAGATAATAAAATTTATTCAGCAGCTCTTAAAAGTCTCCTCACATAGGAAGGCACGTGGGGAAAACAGCCTTTCAAAGCTTTGAAGCTCTATACAGAAACATCTGTCCGGGTTTCGAGGAGTTTGCAGCTCAGTGCCCAGAGCTCAGAGCTGTAGGTTGAAGAATCCTTCAGAGCTGTGGCAAAGCTTTTTTCAAGCATCTCCCTGTGATCAAACACAGAGGCTTGAGCTCAAATGCAAACTGTAATACCTCTTCCCCTCTCCACGTTTGCAGGGCTCTTTATCTAATTCTTCCAGCAGTTTTTCCTATAAAATCTATTATGATGTCTCAGCAAGAAAGGTTTGGATTTTTTGGGTATGTTCAGTTGGAAAGACAAGGATCGACTTGTATGTTAGAAACCAAATCACACAGCAGCATGTAAATGGACCTACTAATCAACATAATCATCCTAATATTTACCACATCTTGTAAGGGTGAAAACTTTACAAGACATACAAGAACACACAAAACCACTTTAAGAATAGCTGGAGCTGACAAGTTCAAATGTTCACTGAACTAAATCAATTCACCTAAATCATTGAACTAAAACAACTACTGTTTGACCCGGGAAAAATAGAACAGGATACAAACACTACAGTCTTTCAAAATAATCCCAACTTGTGGACCCAAGGGCTTCCTGGGCCAGCAGAGGTTGTCTCTGCATGAGAGCCACTGTGTATTTCTCACAGCCACATCTTGAAGCTGCAGAAACATTCAGCCACTACATCATCCTGCACAGAGGCTTCCAGAACCAGGCTCTGTGTGAAGAATCATCTTGCTCTGTATATTTTTTAAAGTAATTCAAAATTTGTACGCAATGCTTTCTGATTCTTCAGTTATGAAAGAGAATGAACAGTATCCCCTATTAGCTTTTTCCCTATTGTGATTGGCAGACCTTCACCACCATCCCCTCACTCTGTCACCTCTTTTCCAGCTGTCTTTCCATGTACTAAATTGTTCAGTCACTCCATCCTTTTCTTTAAATTTAAAGCTATTTGTTCAGTCATTTCATCCTCTTCTTTAAATTTAAAGCTATTACCACCTGCCTGGAAAAGAATGGCTTGAAATCTGACTTCTCATTGACCAGGAGAAAGAAATATGCAGATACAGCATATCTACAGGACAGCTTCCTTCTTTAAAGAGATAAAATCCTGAGCAGAGGCGGTAGAGAGAGAGCAAAGATTCTTTTGGATCACAACAAAATACCAAAAACCCTTTTCATGAGGGATATCTCTACCACAAAGTCTATAAGGACACCTCACACCACCATATCCAGCAGTATTTTTCAATTCCTCTCAAAATTACTTGTGCTACATGAGAAATATTTTCCCAATTCTCTCCTCTTTGACTTTTTCCTTAATGAACCTCTAGGATGAAAACCCCTATGGCCCTCATATTGCTGAGTTTGGAAGTTATCAGCAGTCACAGCTTCAATGAAACAAAAAACTGATGACACTTTTTACAAAGACCACAAAACAGACGTTTAAAAGATTCTCAGTTTAGCTATCCTTTAAAGTTTCCTCTGCCTTTTTCTCTTTAGAGTATCAGCAATCGCCGAGAAGAATTTCTCATGTGGATAATTTGATTTTTATCCCTGGAGTGGGTGGAAAGGACTAAGAAGATGATTGTTGCTGGCCTGACCAAAGGAAGGCTGGGAAGAATTGAACTTCTGCTCCTGGATACACCAGATAAGCAAAAACTCAGAGGGAAAAAACCTATTTACACTGAAGGACAGTGCTGGCACAGAAACAAGGGGGTGCAAACCAGCTGTGAATAAATACCTGCTGGACATCAGACAATGAGGTTCTATTCCAGTTTTCCAGGGGAAGTAGTGGGGGCAGAAAGTGTTCATACCTCTAAAATGGAGTTTGATCAGCTAATGAAAGGGCTCATGTGATGTGATTGCTTATGATGGCAGCAAAATGGACCTCATGACCCAGGAGGGCCCTTCGCAGACATATATTCTCCTGGTGAGGGGTCAGCCTGCGCAATGAGTAGAAAGAACAGGTAATAGTAGACCTTGTGTGAAATTCTGGTGAATTTTCAGAGTTTTGCCCAGGACTGCAGCAAAGATGCATTTTCAGTCCAGGTACACAAGTGGCGCTACTACAGTTTTATATAAAAGCCTACCAAGATACTCATTTTCACACCATTTGAAAATGATCAATTCAGTGCAGCTAAAAAGCACACAAATACTAAAAAATTAAAATTTTTAAAAAATTTTTAAAAAATAAAATAAAATAAAATAAAATAAAATAAAATAATCACTTCAGAGCCAGGAAACACAGATTTCTACAAAACTTGGTTTCCTACTGAAGTGGGGAAAAGAGACAGTAGTCCTCAGCATTAATCTTCAATAAATACAATCTTTAAGCTTCTCTAACCCTCCTGGCTACCGGTGTTCAGCAGCCAATCAGGGCATTTTGTTACTAGGTTACTCCAGAGGAAAATTAAGCATTCTTCACAAACCAAGATCAGTCATTGAGAATGGTATCTCCAAGCCAACAGAATGTGGAGCACACACCCAGCAGTGCCATGGACACCTCTGGCCCTCCAAACAAACACCAGCTGCAGGCACGAACATCAACTCATCCACGCCAGACAAGGCAGATGTCTACCTCACTTTCCCTCATTTCAGCAGCCTTCATTCAGAGGTGGAACAGGACACTGGGACACAGATTGCCATCGTATCCATATGAACCCTTCTTCCTCTGGTTTTTCAACCTAGATTGCTTCTCAGCCATGCTTTTCCCTTAAACTGTGTTGTGGTAAACTTACAAAATCTCATCTATTCAAATCTGCTCAGTAATCACTCAGAACAGTCCCTCCTTTCCAGTCAGCAGATGCTTTGCTTTTGTATTTTCCATCCATCATACACCAAAAAAGCTTTAATTAATAAACCTCTATTTAGCTTTCACACAAGCACAGTGTCTTTTGCACAAAATCAAGATTTCTCTTACAGTGTGGAATTACATTTTTAAAGAACTGCATAAACCATCTCAGGAAGACAATCACCAGCTTCTCAAAGGGTCTGGAATATTGCACCATCAACAGCAAGGTAGATGTTCAAGATGTTCAAGAACATCAACACTGGATATCAGAGATTCTGAAGAGCAGAAAAGAACATTAGCTCATTTAATTTGATCAGTCACACAAGGCAGTCTCCCACAGTCCCCCCCTGTATTAAGCTCATACCTTCAGTCCAGCCAGAAGTCTCCCAGAAAGTTATTCTGTCATCAAAAAGTCATTCTGAGTACATCAAAAGCAAGGAAATGTACTATCAACACATAGTTTGGCCTCCTCTATCCAGAAGTGCCTAACTTTTAATTTTCCTGTCCTTAATTTGGAGCTGTTGGCTATTCACATGCTTTTCCCCCCTAAATTAAAGGCCTGCTATCTGTCCCAGTGATATGCAAGATGAAGCAAAACCCAGTTCTGCAATTCAGTCTGACAAAGAGAGAGAACTTTCCCTTGTCCAACTGGAGCAGCTTCCAAAGGCTTGTGGAAAATCACACTTCTAATACAGCTACACTGATTTATACCAGTAAGAAATATGACCCCCACAGCCCCAGCAGCAGTTTACAATAAGGCGCTAAAGGATAATGATTTCCAAGAATGTTTATTAATAAAATGCAAATTATAACAAAGCTGATGTCTAGCACTTATCTCCCATTCCTTTTTCTCACCTATCAAGGCTATGTTCACAGTAATGGAACAAATCTTCATTCTCGTATTTATGCTCTGTTCAAAATTTCTGCGCTTCCCTACACCTCTACTCAGCTGTATCTGAATGATGGAACCAGATAAAGATAACATGATTAAAAAATAAATCAGAACAGTGCAGAAATTACCTTTTGGTGTTTTTTTAGTCTACAAAATGAGTCCCTTCCCTTTGCTTCATCTCCAGTCACCACAGTTAATAAACTGTGCTCTCTCATAAAGTGATTTTTCTCAGTGGAGAAAGCAGACTATTTCTGCTTTAAAGAGCAAACATTTAAACAATCCTCATGGCTCCTAGGATTCCTCACATCACAAGTTTCCTATTTAGAAACCTCCTCCCACATACACACCCCACCAGGCTGTGTTGGTGGAAGGGCTTAAAATAAAGATTGCCTCCTTCTTTAAACAATCCTGCCCTAACCCTTGCACTCTTCTTAGAGACAAAAGAAATCAGGATTGCTATTTAAATAACACAGCATGCAACACACAGAAGAAAAACTAGGAATTTCACCCTTTAAGAGGTGATACGGACTTCCCATAAAGGTGTGAGGTTTAACTGTGGATGCATCCCACAAGGAAAAGGGAGAGCACAGATAAATCCTGTCTGGGCACTATAGAGAAAATCAGAACTGTAACACAACTTTGAAATCAAACAGCAGTCTGAGGAAAGCCATCCTCACACCAGGACACAAGAAACATGAGGACAGCTGAACTCACAGACTTTGTCCAGTCCCTTCTGCTCAGTGAGGTCCATTTTCAGTGCTGTAAGCATCTCTAACCCTCAGCCAGCGGCTGAAGCCAGTCTTTGCAACAAAAATTAAAATTCACTAATTACAAAGGAACTCCTGCTAACTGTAGGCTTTACACACTGCAGAGCAGCATCTCGGGGCACATCCCTGAGCATGAGAGATCCTTCTCTCACCGCCTGTGAGATGAGAACATTCAACGCGAGAGTGCTGCAGACATCAGTGTGTTAGAACTGCAGCAGAAGGGAACGATTGCAAAGAGCCTTTGTCAAGCTGTGTGGAGCACTTTGCAATGCTCTGGCTGCGTCAGAGGAGCTGACCTGCTTGCGTTCCAGCAGGAGCTTGGAGCTGGCTTCAAGCTGCACGCAGGAGTTAAGAGAATGAAGAGCCGCGCTGGAGTTGTTTTACAAAAGCAGCCAACTGCGAGGTCTGCTTTTGTTAATATAATCATTATATGAAAAAGATGTCAAATGCTAGCTTTTATGCCAGCTGAAACTTCGTCTTGGGAAAAATGCTCTTTGAAAGTTGCAATCACTCCGGCTGCCTTCAAACCAAGCATTTTAGACCAAAAGAATCATTTTAGTTTCTTTTTATTTTCCCCTTCACACAAAGCCCAATTATTTCCGTGCTGTAATATGATGTTTCCACCTCTCCATTTGCTGGCGGATGTCCAGCCCACCCAGTGCCCACAGTTCTCACCGGACACCCAACCAGGACTTCAACTTCCAGCCTAACCCATTCTTGAAATACCTTCCCAGACTCCCAGCAGGAATTTCCCATCCAATATCCAGCTCCCACCATCTTCTGAAATCCTCTCACTCCAAAGCCTCAATCCCTCCTCCTGCTCCCAGTAAGGCTCCTGCCTCACAAATTACTCCCCTAGAACAGTCTTACACATAAATCCTTTAAGTCCAAACTCACCTAAAGCATTTTGATAATAGAAAAGCATCTAGGTGTGGATTATTTTATACCTAAGTGAAATGCACAGGGAGATACAGCCAGACTACCCCAAGCATAACTTATCTTTAAGCCAGTGTGACAATCAGAAGCAACAGCACAATCAGAATCCCCCGTGGCTCCTCCATTAATACGAGGCTTTGCCTACAGCAGCCATGGAAAATTGCATCGAGGTTTGTATGGTATTTCATATTAGCTGTGGGAGTGATACTGAAGGTCACAGCAAAAGCACTGCACCTGCCTCAAGTTTTACTCAGCAGCAGCAGAAGAAGCAGCCAAGATTGTCCAGGAAAGTTTAAAGAAAGCTGCAAGGGATGGAAGAGATCTCCAGACTCCTCTGTGGGCAAGGTGAGGTGTGTATGGCAATAAACCTACGGCTCAAAAATCACTCACAGGCATAAGCACTCGGCTTCTCTCTGCTCCTGTTAAATCACACTTCCCTCCCACGGATGAGAGGTGTTGGGAGAGCTCTGCGCCAGCCACAGGAACAGACTGGGGTGAGTGGGGAGAGATTAATGGAAAACTGAGAAAGAGGAGGATGCTCAAGATAGCAAGCAGCAGCTCTGCAGGGCAAACAGGGAAGAGAAACTGTGTTCAAAAAGCAGATTTAGAGAACTGGGTGGCAAATGTCTAAGAGTCACTGGGGCTTGGGACTGCAAACAGATTTCCTAGTGACGGAAGCAATGAGACACTCGTTTTTTGCCCACACAAGCCTTACTTCGGGAGGGATGAGTCCTCTTCCCCTGGAGACTCTGGCTTCCACAACCCTGAAAACTGGAATTTTCTCTGAGCTTCATTTCTCCTCCATAAATTAATGATGCCATGTCTAGCTCCTGGGTCTTTCTGGAAGCAATACTTTAACTGTTGTGAAAACTATGCAAATAATCACTCATGTTACCACGGAGGATACCAAGACAGTCACAAGAAGAGGCGGTTCTGGCTTTAGCATCTCCAGAAGAAATTAAGTCATTTGATACTAAGAATGAAGCACCTGTTTCTTTTTCTTCTTCAAACTAATAAAGCCAAGTAGCTTCAAAACTTTGCCAACAGGACAGTTCTCATAAATTAGGAAAAAAATGTGTAAATAACTAACAAAATTCACTGGTTCCAGCCCAGACAGAACCAGACCTGCCACTGCTTGCTCTGCCCTGAGAGGTGGGAACTGCAGGGACTGTTCAGAGATACCAGAGATCTAAGAAACAGGAATATGCAATGCCCATTGCCTCTCCTGCCTGCTTTAAAACAGTGCCTCCAGTTTAGCCCAGAAGGGTCTTCACACACCATTTAAAACAACTCATATGTGTCTTTACAGTAGATAATTCTTTTCCTTTTAAAGAGGGAAGTAAATTAAACTCTGAACCCTAATCACATTAATAGCCCCGCCTGACACCATAAATCACTGATGTAGCATTTCGTTTGTGCCCATCAATTACTGACACCATGTCCTCCTGCAGAAGATTCCTTCTCCTTAAAAGCACATTAATATGTTTGCACCCACTCTCCTTTTTAAATACACTGGCTCGCACAGTCAGCTTTCCTAGCGCTCTAGGCACCGATTTCAAATTTCATAATCAATTATATCATTTTGCTTCGCGGCAGTAATTTGATTACTGCTCTTGGGTGTGACAGGCATTTGTGACCATTTCTGCCCATCTTCATCTGAAATTCCTAATCTTCCTTCCTTCCCTCCTCCCCGCAAAACCTGTGCAAAATTGATAAAATAACATCAATAAATCAAGGCCCTTGCATTTTCCCTGAAGTGACTGTATTTCAGATTTCTTCTCTGAAATACAAACAAGGACATAGTTCATCTAGTTCAACAGCATGACCGAAAGGGGTATAAAATGATGATGATGTTTTGTGGCAGTTATTGCCAGTTTAGTTAATATGACTAACTGTTTTTCCTGTGCAAGCTGTCTCTTCTAGATTACCCTATCTTTGAAATAATCACCACTACCACCTAGCATTTAGTAATAATTTACTCCACAGCAATCGGTATGACAGAGCCCACATCAGCCAAAAAAAACTGCAACATTCAAGGGAAAAAAAAATAATTAATTCACAGTTGGTTTTGACAAGTTCAGAGTCCCTGCTGACCAACCTGTGCACTGCACTGTTGAAGTACAGCACATTTAGAACTTTTCATATGCAGCATCAAAGGAACAGAGTTCAAACTAAAGTTGCCACTTTCTTCCCACTAATTTCAGAAGTTTTAATGAGAGCAAGAACAGGAGGCAAGAAATTTGTGTATTAACCAAGTTCTAAAACAGGCTTCAGGAAGATGCCTGCCCATCCCTGGATTTGGCTGATTTCATCAACCACGTAATTCTTAAGGACACTTAAATCCACTTCCATTTCCACAAACATCTGGAGAGACTGAAAGTAGCATGCAGCCGAAGCTCTACTGTGTTTTCTTTCAGGGCAAGTGATTTTTTTTCAAGGTTAAGTAATTGATTTCTCTCTTCCTCTACCCCCCATTAATACAGAGCCTTCCAGAGGCAGGCTGGGGATCACACACACATTCTCTTAGCCAGGGTTGAGTAAAACAGAGCTTCTTTGATTTTTTCCCCTCACCCAGAATTTCTGGGTGAGAGAAAAGACTGCATGTGTGACATACAGATTTAGACTATGGAAGCTTAGAACAGATGACCTAATTCAAATGAAAGATTTCCAAGAAACAGATAATTCAATTTTTTTTTTCTCCTGTTTTTTTTAAGTACCTGATTCATGATATTTAAAAGTAACCTGTAACCTCAGATTACATAAAGTATTCTGTTCTCCCTTGAGCTATCTCTGAGCAATCCAGTTTTCTTCTGTTGGGCAACCACACTGACATAAGAATTTCCATTAAACTTTTATCTGCAGACATGATGCAATGGTGCTAATCTACAACTGCGCAACACAAAGTCCATAACTGAGACAAAACCAAATGGACCTAAAAGAAATTTCAGCTTTAAGTTAACTGTTGAATTAGGGCAAAATAATTGTCCAAACTGTCATATTTAATCCTTATTAATTATTTGTCCCATGGGAGAAAAATATGTCAAGAGGTAGATTAGGTAGAAGGAACCATTAACATGAAGAACCACCGTCAGATGCAGTTTTTTACTCAAAAGGGTTGTTAATCTCTTCCAGGAGTTAAAGCCCAAACGCTCACACACGAATTTTGAAAAGGGTGAAGCAGCAGAACATAACTGAACTAAAAATTTTCTTTGAAAAGAGCAGTGCACATTCCTGGAATGAAGAAATCCTTCTTGTCCGTTTATTAATTCCTTCTTCTTGACATTCATATTTCTATCATAAATTAGCTGCAATTTTCTTTTCCCACAAGATGAAACCTGTGCTAGTAGACAAGTTCATATTCACTGTGAATTACTGAAACATCCATGTAATGGTTTTTTCTTGCAGATTATTTTCACAGAAATTCCTTTGAAGCAAGGTAGAAGCAGCACTTTTACAATGCCACAGCTGCAGCAATTTGTTTTGCTCTTGTAGGTTCTATTTGCTGAGCTAATAAAGACACTCATCAGTTAAACACAAAAAGTGATTTTAAATTTAAAATTATCATTCTGACTTCAAGCTACATATATGAAACTTACATGTTGCTTTTGCTCCCAGATGGAGCTGAAAAGAAACAGCAGATCTGACCTACAAAGCTGCTTTGAGGAACTATAGCAGGAAAGTGGCTTCACGTTTTGCTCTCTCCAATACCATCTCTTTGTTCATGGTCCCTTTCAGACTGAAAAGATACTACCATTTTTCTTAAGGCCAACGTGTGAGGAATTAAAATATAAAGTAAGAAAATGATATCTGAAACAGCGGTTGAACAGATACCATTGCAAAAATCTATATCCCCACATCCCTATTTGCCAGCGTCACAGTTTGTGGAACAGAGAACAATTCAGTATTTCAAAGGAAGCCAATAACCATCATGGGAGCTCCCATGGGTGACATTACTTAATCTGCAGTTTCATCTTCCAGAGGAAAAAGGAGACTACAAGGAAAAACTATTTCCATAAACAAGGGTCTTAAAAGCCAAAGAGAAAAAAAAGTCTTGGGTAAGTTAAAAAATTCAGGCACTTCTGTCCAAAGATCCTGGTCATGCCCTTCCTCCCCTCAAAGTCAGGGAATAATTTAAAAGGAATAAAAGCTCAAGACTCCGGGAAATGCAGATCTTGGGGGTCACGATATCAAAAGGGGCCAATAGGAAGAAGGAATTCCTTTATTTCTGCATCAGACTCCTCATGGCTCTACCAAAGCAGCAGCAATAACACATCACACCTTCCAGAGCCCCACAATACACCTCACGTGAGCGACTCCATCCCTGCCAGAACAAATGTTAAAGCAGTTTGTTACCCCTCATCCTCCTCTTTGATCATTTCAAAGCTTTGAACAGCAACAGACTGCCGAGGAGAGCTACCAGCACCAACAGGGAGACAGTGTCTGCTGGAGCTGATATGCGGCGCTCAGAGACAGCGTGCGAGGGATCTCCGGGGGGGAAAAGCAGAAGGAATCGCAGGCTCTTCATCCTACAAGGATCAACAAATCCCACAGACAGACTGCAATTACATGGCATTGTTTTGCAAAAGGAAATAGGAGAGGAACAGAAGTTACCTGCAATTTTATGGTTCTCATTGAAATGCAACCGACATTTTTAGGAGACCGAGGAAAAAGGGCATTATTTATGTCTATTTGGAGGACACAGGGGAAGCGGGAAGGGAAGGGAGGAAGATTCTCTTCTGTCAGTTTTGAGACCAGGCAAGTGGCTTAGCTAAATAAGCAAGGTCTTTAATAATATACTGATAATAATTTAAAACGATAAGCAAAATCTGCATTCCACTGGCAGAGCTGTAAAACTTGCCTGGAGACTACACACGGTGCTCTAATCACACTGGCTCCTCAGAGCTGACCCATAAAAGCAAGAGTGATGACTGACAGATGTGATAAAAGTTTCTGACTCGCTTTTTGGGGGAACAAGCCACTGATTTGTATTTGGAAGCTATTCCAAACTGTTCAGAGAGCCGGGTAGAATAAACAGCCTTTTGCTCAGCTGCCAACATACCAGCCCGAGAGCTCGGCGAGGTGACTTCAGACAGAAACAAAAAGCCTCTGTGCTTCTACCTACTACAGCCTGCACTGAATTCCCCTCTCTGACACAGAAGATCTCCGTGCCAGGGAGCAACAACGAATTCACAGGCCAAAGGCTCACATCTGCTGCTTGGCTTTGAAATCCTTCCTTGCTTTTACAGCCTTAAGCTGCGAGGGAAGCCAGAGCCAGTGCCACTTGCGGGACCCCAATGACCACTCAGGGGCCACACAGACAAGCCTGGGGACTTTCATCCCTCAACAGTTTCAGGTTTTGGAGCGCTGCTTCCCACACATGGTCACACCACTGATTCCAGACCTTTCTCCAGAAATCTTTCTTGTTGGTGGCACATCTGCTGGGATTAGAAGGGTCAAGGTGCCTCCAAATGTTAATCGGGAAAATAGGAAGGTGTGTCCTTCCACAATCCACAAACACAGAATCATGTGAGCCACAGAATGGTCTGGGTTGGAAGGGAACATAAAGATCATAGGGTTCCAAACCCCTGCCACGGCAGGGACAGCCTCTGCTAGACCAGGCTGCTCCAAGTCCCATCCAGCCTGGCCTCGAACACTTCCTGGGACACAACAATATGCTGCTTTTTCTACTGAAAAGGAGATTAAATACAAAACCATCGACCAAGCACCAGCCTTTCCAGCTGAGAGCTTGTCCTTCTCCACAGACTGCTCAGGAGCTCCCTCCGAAACAGAACCATCACTTGGAAGGTCTCACACCCAGAATTCAGGAGCAGTAAAACTCAGTTACCAAATTAAATGCTATCTGTGAGAAAACATGAGCAGCCTTTCAGCTGTGGCAGGAAAGCAGACACAGGGTAATTCTTGTCTTTATTCACACATCATAGACTGACTGCAGTGATTTCAAACACTTGCCTTCTTTCCTCTGCAATGCATACCATATCATTACCCCCCGAGAGGCCACTTTACACTTGGCTCTCCTGCCTCCTTTCTCCTGCTTTGTTGTATAAAGTTATATGGAAAATAATACCTAAGCGGCTCCGCATCCTGCAGGGAAGTAGCTTAAAACATCACTCAGTTTTTCTGAAAATTTTCATGCCACTGCAAACAAAAAAAACCAAAAAAAAGTCAGTCATTACACCTCAAACTTGAGAGCTTCTTTTGGATCGAAAACCATAAATTAAGTAAAAAATATTTATTTATTCAAACACATGGGTTTGCTTTCCACCAAAACACTTCTGACAGTTGCAAAGATGACAGTAACCTGTGATACCTGCTCTGCATCGCCCTTGTGGCTGTCTTGTTATTTCTGGATACCCAAAAGGTACCTCCTGAAAAATCAAATCATTCTGTCCTAATTAGAAGCTTCTGAAGACAAACTTCAATTGGGATGTACATTTCCCACACATTAAACACTAATTCAGAAAGCAGGAAGCCCTTCTCAGCATGTCCTTCAGATGAGAGGTTGCAGGCTTAAAAAACACCAAGTCTGAAACCCAAGCTGAAAACTCTGCTGTTTAATAATGAAACACAGCAGTTGCATTTCGGCTTCTAGAGTTCTTCTAGTAATAAATAAAACCCTGACTGTAGCAAGACAGGTTTTGAGAAGCTTCCTCACAGTCACCAAGTTTTACAGGACAGGTACTTGACCTCTTGATGCAAGTTAGTATTTTCAGTAGTAGTGAAAATTTAGTCACTTTGTACACTTTTCTGCAAAAATAGAACTTGTCTGTAGCAGCCTAGGAACTAGATATGACCCCATTTGGGCTCTAAGTTACTGATGCAAACTTTTCAGGGCAGATATCCAGTGATTCAAGATCAACAATCTGACATTATTTTTGCCTGTGTGCTACCAAAAGCCAAAACACACTTTGGGACTTTTTGACAGCATGTGTGGTTCAGGCAGCAAAAGCGCCGTGCCCTGAAACCAACAACACTAACAATTACATCACATCAGCACAGTTTCTTAGAAAACACTCGAACTCTTAATTTTCACCTACTTATAGCCTTGTCATTTCCCTTTAAGTCTCCCAATCAAAGTGCTGGCTCACCTCACGAGGACAATTTATTTCTTACCTTCTGTAAAAATGCATAATAAGGCAACACTAACCATGCATTTTAATTACACATAATCTACTGGTAACAAAATATAAGATCTCTTTAGAACATTCTGTGTTGCTTCTAGCAGCGTGCAGCCTCAGATATACAAATTACTGCATCCCCCCGTGCTACTTTCCGACGAGGTGTAAATTGGCATAATTCTGCTGAGTCCTCTTGATTTACACCAAAGAAAGGGTTTTGTGGCTGGCTGATCCACACAGATTTCAAAATGAGACACAAAAATATATTTTATAGGCCCCACCTGAGGCCAGCTGTTGTCATTTGGGCAGGACATGCCCCCCCAGTCCCCTCACCCTACCTGCCAGACAACTCCAGCACTACAGGGCTCCCTTTGAGGACCCAAGCCCTGCTCCACAGGAAGCAGTAAGCACTTCATTAAGGGCTTTAATCACTTAAAAATTGCTAGAAGTAGCAAAGGGGGAAAGCATGTAAGTTCCTCTCTTAAATGTAATTAACGTGTGATGTTCTGCTCTTGACTGGAGCAATTACACAGGTAGGACTTGAAGTTTCAAGGTCCTCCTTGTCCTGATGCCTCAGAGTATTCCAACTCAATGACTGTTGTTTACTCTTTAACTTTTAACTGAGAGGCCCTGAAATATAATCAATGCTCACTTTTGAAACCCTACAATTTTAATTACCATTTTCAGAAACCCTCTATCACATGTTTTATGTACAATCAATGCTTACCCATAAAGGGAAAGCACTCTCACATTTTGGTATACAAGAAGTTTGCTCTTTAAGAAGAAAACAATCAATTACTGATCATCTAACTACCTCTGTGTGCATCTCTACTGCTCTTCTGTTATTGCAGATTAGGCATGATTATGTCCCAAGAAAGCAAAAACTCTATAAAATTCCACTTCTGATATACTCAGTATAAGAATTTATTTATGTTGTTACTTAGGGTGATAGATTTTTTTTTTAAACCTACACAAAGCATTGTTCCCTGTGTAGCAGCTAAGGGGGGAAAACATAATTAAATCTTGGAACATCTTAAAATTTGATCAATGTGTTTTGACACTGCTTCCTTCTAAATCATTCTTAATATGTTGAGATCTGAATGTGTGTTGACACATCAAGATACCATTGTGTGAGAGTTGCCATGCATTGAAAGAAAACTTTTCATATACATAACTCTGGTTTTAATATGTTGTAGCAGATCATGCCATAAGAAGCTTGTCAATCGCAGATTTTGTGTTAGAGTGGGTTTTTTTGTTTCACTGGGGTGGGGGATCAATCTGTTATCTTTTCCAAGAGGCATTACCAAGTATCACTGAGAAAATTCCTGGCTTTAAGCATGCAAGAACAATGCTTTCCTAATTAGCACACATAAATAAGAGGCACAAATGCCCAGTGATAGACATTGAGAGAAAAGATGTGCCAGGACATCCACATTCTCTACTTTTAGTTCATCAGGAATAGGTTGATAAAATGCTGAAGAAAAAGCCTACCTTAAATTTCTGATCAAAGTCATTAGTTGAATTAGGAAAAGTAGTGTATTTTTACATAAATTGGTGTATGAGGTACATCAAGCTCAGGTAACCTGCTGAAATCAATAGCATTTACACTGGCCACTCAGAAAAGATGAGCTAATAGGTTTATATTTGGGACTAAAGACTTGAACATAGTAAGCCCAACTTCTTCTTTCTTCCTCTTCAAAGGAACGAAAAGTGTCCATCATATGCAGGCACGTGTCTGGCAGCAAAGTAAAGAACAGCCATCCTGTGGTAACATGCAAATATTTGCACAAATATGGGCAGCTGAGCTCAGAAACAGAAAGGATGTGCAAGTACATAGAACACTAAACCAAGCACAAAAGTTGCACAAATCTTATTACTTAAAGAAATCAGGTCACAAAAGCAAGTGTATTCCCAAAAACAAGGCATGGTTCATAGTAAATACTTCCTTTTTTTTTTTTTGAATCCCAAATGATATCTAGCTGCGTTTGAACTCCCATTACTCCCTATCCCTAGGAAGTCAAGTACAACTCCACAAAAGTGGGAGAAAAAGTAATTTCACAGGAAAAGAAGAAAAAGGAAAAGACAGCTGAGCAAGCTTCTTCCTTTGAAGAAGTTTTAAGAGTGAAGGCAACTATGGGGTCCTACCCGGAAAGGAGCAGAGCACCCCTGGAACCCCAGCAGCCTGGCTTGACTGCAGTAATATTCCACTCTTTACCTTCTCCTCTTGCTCCAGCATTGAACATTGCATGCTAATCCCTAGAATCCTCCTTATTTAATAAATGCATTAAAGTCTATTGATTTTCAGTGACGATGAAAGGTCAAGTCAAAACAAAGCAGGAACATTTTGCAATGCACGGGGCTGTAAAGAGGCAAGAATTCCTAATGAGAGTAAGTGGTTACCGTGTAGATTGAAGAGAAACTTCAGCCAGTCAAATCCATGTCTAGTTCCATGGATATAAGCAGAGAGTAATTCCACTTGGGCCAAAACTTCAAGCAATACTCTCTGTGGCCTCACCCTGAGTTTATATTTGCATGCCCAGGAGACAAATTTTAATCTCAAAACCTCAGATATTATTAGTATTTGTTTAAAGGCCAGGAGAGGCTGCTCTAAGCTTTCATTGTGACCTCCTGTTCAATACAGACTAAACGATGGAAGACAAATACTTAACTCCCCATCTCGCAGGGGAAGTGGCATGAAAACTGATCCCCTTCCATATTTAGGGTATCCCAAGTCAAAACATGGAATGGCATGGAAATGAGAAGCAAGCACGTGAGACATGAAATCTTTCATACAAGGTAATTTTATGGAATAGTCACGTTTTCTTTTTCCAAACGTTGTCATTCCACCCAAACCTACCCACAATGAAAAATGATGCCGTGATTAGAGGCATGCTTAATTACTTTCCAGCAACAACATTTTATGAACCAAATTTTTATCCTAGCCTGTGTATTTTCTTATTTATTTTTATATATTCATAAATATGCAAAGCCATTAAGATGATTATTAATTGCAGCAGAATGCAATTAGGTGGCTTTCCACAATAGCAGTCTTTGAAACTGCAATGTGTATTCCCTGTTTTTCCAGCACCTGACTTCAATTATTTAGCTCTTTGAGGATCTCTGTTATCATGATATAATGAATGTTCTACTTAAATAGCATTGCTACCTGAAAGAAAGAACACTGATCTATTACTACATTAAGCTCAGCCACGTAGTGAGTTGTGTCATATAATGAAACCTTCACAAAACTGATTACCTGCAGAGCCTCACACTGCTCACAATGTTAGCAAGTCACATAATCATTCTGGCCACAAAGTTGTCATCTTGTCCTTCCTCCAAATAATGCCTCTTTAGTTTTTTCTCAGATTTTTACGCCATTGCTACTTAATTTCCACTAATATTTACTACTATTTTAAAAGGTGCTGATCCAACTTTCCCACGCATACTGGAGGAAAATAGGGCGTGCCTGCAGCGGGGAGAGACCATTTATAAAATTATGGACACTGCACACTATAAAACACCAAAAATCCCGTTAGCAGACTGCCTTTTCAGGAGTTACTCCTCCAGAAAGGAAAACTGAAGGTCAGCAGCCTGACCTCACTGATGTTTACAGCACTTATTTCCTCAGCTGCCACTTACAGAATGCTTTCAGCATCTCGCTTCAGTAAGTGGTGGCAGCCTTCACAAAGGGCAGGATATCGGTACAGCTTACAAGAACTGACATTAACTTTTAGCCTAAGCAGTAGATTCTACCTCCAAAATGATAATTTGCTTTTGAAAGCATGTGCTTAAGCCATTTTTGCTTCACCTGACCTTATTCCCATTCCGTGCCCCCCCAGGTGTCAGTGCCCACCCCTCCCTTACAGGCCTAATACAAGAACTGAAATCCTAATTTGGGAACACTTTGCCCAATTGTATTGTTATCCTCTTTATTCAAATTGCTAATGGAGAGGTGAAACTCCAGGTGATGAGGAAAGCAAAAGCAGAGTTATAGGGAACATGGAGGCTGCTGAAGTGAGCACTGAGCAAGGCTCAGAAGGACGGGGTGGCTCCCAGGAGGGGACAGCACAGGTGGCAATTGCCAGCCCTGCATCAAGGCAGCAGCAGCAGCAAGGCACAGGTGTTTAGCCTGCACTATTCCCACAAAGTGACTGCCTGGGAGACATGAAATGCAGCAAGTGCTCCTGGAAATCTCCTCATGTCTCTCTTGGGATTTGGCAGGATTTGATTGGTTTCTGCCCTGGGAAGAGTAAAGGCAGCTGAAGGCACACCTGGGTGGTGGGGAGCATCGGACTTCAAAAATTTACAGCATCGGGGTGGTGCTGCTCCCTGCATGAAAACACAACCTGTATTTCTTACAGAAATTCTCCGACATTTTTCAGCCTCAGCTGCCTACAAAGCCCTTCTAAGCAGCTCACCCACCACTGGGTTTCCCTCTGTGAAAACCTGAGATGTTCCTAAAATAGTATCATGTTATACTGCAGCACTATCCAACTTTGATCCTATAATCCCCTCCAAGAGAGGGGACCCTGGCACCAGCACTCGGAGCCCACAGGAGCGACCCACAGAGCTGCAATTTCAGCATCAAGGATTTAAGGAGGTGCTTGGGGAGCCCTGTACCTGCACAGCAGGAGAGGGGGGCTTTTGGTGGCTCACTCTGACTTGAGATGTAAATATGCTTTTTCCTTGTTGTTCAGTCAAAATACAGATGCAGATTCACTACCTCACCAGAGACTACACTTTAATTTTAGGGTTGTATAACATTATCGAAAAAACATCACATTCCAGTCAATGTTTTTCTTACTAATGCTCTTTGCATTATTAAAGAAGAAAATAAATAAGAAATTAAACAAAATCTTAAATAAAATTAAAAAGAAAGAAATTCATAGTCGTGTCTGCTTGTCCTAAAGGTTTATTTACTCATCCGTCTCTTGTTTGGGACAAATACCTGTTCCACAGAAACAGCCTTCAGAAAGGGGAAAAGGCATTCCAGTCATTATTGTATCAAGCTGGAGTTCATCCAGCCAAAAGGCATGACATGAATAAATGCAGTGATTAGCTAAAAGGAGACAAGTGAATTAGCAGACAGCATCCCCACTGCAAAAACTATTTTTTACTGCATAATACCAAGAAACCAAATTTACTTTCCAATTTGATTTATAGATTCAGAACTAATGCAGCAGTTAACTACAAATTGACAAGTATGTTTTACTAGCAGCCAAAATTTTAATTTAAAAAAAAAGTAAACACAAAGCTCTCAAATTACTTTGAGAAATATTGATCTAGTAAGAGGTTAATATTGTTAAAATTTTTCGCATTGACATATGAAAATTTAGCACGTTAGGAAAGAACTAAGCTGAAAATGAATGCTTTAATCAAATCCTGGTGACATCATTTCTGCTGAAACGATTTGGAAAATCAGAGGGATTAAAGCTGAGATTCATTAGTAAGATAGCAAGTGAATATAAACATAATTTCTGCAATTTCTGCTGATTCAATTTTGAAAACCTACAAGATTAAAACTAAGAGCTACTTATAAGATGGCAAGTGAGTGCAAAGTTATTACTCTTCAAATCACAGGAACTTTTATATGAACATAATCAATGAGAAATCCCATTAAAGCTGATTTTCACATTCATCAGATTATTTGGTAAAGATGCTAACAAAATTAAATCCCTCCTGATACGATAATATGAAACAAATACAACATTACCCAGATCACAAAAAACTACATTCCAAGATACCAGTCAAAGCCCCGAATCAAACCTGTAATGAAATTCAACCAAGGATTATTAAATTAGGCCCAAGTTTGGACCAAGAGACTCTGTCCTGTGTGCTGGCTGTTCCACACCCTGGCAGCTCGGGATGCTGCTGGGAAATCAGCCAGGCTGATTACTGTTAAAAGAAATCTTTTATTTGGCTCTTCAAACTGCTGATGTCAGCTCCTTCCACTCTTAAAAGGACCCACGTTAGATTACAAATAAGAGCACAAATTGAAGGATTGCAAGTAGGAATGAAGGAGAAACAAACCTGTTTAGTCTGAGTCCACACAAATTTTTCACAAGAGCAATTAGTTCTATCAGATGATACAGAGCAAGAGAAAGCTGGGGACATTCCTCTGGGATCATCAGCAAAGGATGGGAATGAGCCACTGAGGTCTCAAATTCAGCTTTTCCCCCTGCCCACCATGCACAGCCAACAGTGCAATAATCCCTAATCCAGACCCCAAACAACTGCTGCTTCCCCCTTTGCCTTGCTGCAGAGCAAAACCCCAAATTCACAGCAGTGGGGAGCCTGAACAGCCAGGTACAAATCACCTGGAAAGATACACCACTCAACAGCTAAAGTAAATCAAGGAACATCATCCTGACCTCCCAGCAAGCAAAAGCAGCTGCTTCAGACCCCAAGCAGCAATGAGATCCCCACTGGTGGAGCCCAAAGCTTACAGCAGAGCCTGAGCAGCCTTCCTGCCGCCCAGGGATGCTCCTGCCTGCCTCAGACCACAGCAGCAATTCCAAACGAGAGCATATTCTGCAGTTTATAAAGTGTCTGAGAATTCCACCGCTCCCTGCCCTCCAGCCTGAGATTGGGGATTTTATATTTCTGTGATTCTAATAGCACTGAATTAAGACACAGGTTCTGGCTGGCAGCCTTGAGTGACCTTTTTAAAGGCCTGAAATAGATTTAAACTCAAAGTCCCTGGCAAAGGAAGCCTGGCAGGCTGCTTTTACGTGGCCAAACAGGGCTCAGGCGCAGCAACACCCCCACAGACCAGATAGGATGAAAAGGGCAAGTCTCTTAAAATATGGTTCTGACTTTGAAATTCAGATAACAAGGCTTCTGTACATACGGTATTTGACAGCTCTGTAACACAGCAGCTCTGGTCAGCCCTTGAAAAAAAATTAATCAAAGTTTCCATAAAGACAAACGTTTCCAATTCTGCTTTCGTAACTTTGCTGAAGGGGTCCATGGGGTCCAAAACCTTTAGAGGCAGCAACCAGATTGCAGCAAATGTGTCAACTCCTGCAGCCCAGAGCCACCAAAGTGAGTTTTCCCCTCTTTTTTTTATGTTTAAGGTGCATAATTAAATAGAATGCATCAAATCCAGCCATGAAGCAAATAGAACTGAGAACATATAGCTGAGCGCAGAATAATTAGTTATTAAAAAGTCAGCTCCTCAGAAAAAAATAGCACAACTGGATTAGGCAACTTTATTAAAAGTCCAGAGGAGGGAGAGTTGATAATTTCATAACTTAAATATCATTACCCAAGTTAAACTTGAAAACCCTGCAGTTCTGTGCCTGTCAGACCCCACATGGCCCTGCACCTCTGCTCCATCCCTGCTGCAAATGCACAGTCATTTACAGGACATAAAATATTCAGGGGAACGTAAAACATCCAAGTGAATCACTGCACTGTGCACAACGCCCCCGGGGATTTCTCATCTTCTCACTGCCAGTTTAAGCCACGGAGGAAGATGAAGAAGGCCAACAAAAAAAGCCAAGGAAGTCGTGGGCAGCTTGGAAAGGAGCTCGATGTCCTGAGCGTGGTGTTTCTCTCCAAGCAGAGCACAGCAGTGGGGCAGGCACTGGAATAAAGACTGCTCTGAGCCCTTCCCCTCCCAGCCCTGAGTGGAGCAATGACACCCAGCCACAGGCAGAACTGGCACAGCTGTGTCACACATCCAGGCACCCTGGAGCTGAACTGGAAAGCCACAATGGAATAAAACGGGATGTTTGTTTACCTCGAGCTGACACCTCGCTTTTATTGTGAGATTCTTCCACTTTGCCAACCCAAATCAAGAGCTGGGGAAGCCCTAAAACAAACCTGCGAGGAGACCACTTAAAAACCATCACACACCAATAACAGAATGAATTTAATTCCATGTCAGGAAGAGATGAAAAAGGGCAAATATAATGGGAACTGACTGTTTCACAGCAGCTTGTGAAACACCCAGCTGTGGCAGAGAGAGAGGACTGTGCACCTGTGTGGGGTATTCACTGCCACTGTGACACCTGAATAAAAACCCATTATTACAGGATCACACTGGTTTGGTTATCTTTTAATTTACTGTGTTTTTAAATCACCATGTTAACACTTCAAAGCACAAACCTCAGTTCTTTTATACCTCACAGCAACACCACGTGCAGACCATACACATGTACCTGGTCCCTCGTGTACTTCCCATCATAAATAAGGTTATTAGAGCAGCTCTTCACTCATGGCTCAGAGCCACTCTGTACCAAGCCCTGGACAAACAAGCAGAACAGCCTCTGTCCTGGGCAGCTCCCCATCTCATCATCTGCTCCTGTCCATGTTTATCTCACTTTAACATGGCAAAACCAGTTCCTATCCCTGTATCTGCTGCAGCACTGAACATGACATTCATACTTAACAGCAACTCATTTTCTCTAATCCAAAATCTCAGCCTAAAAAAAAAAAGAAAATTAAAAAAACAAAGTTTTGAGCAACTTTTGCTTTCAGAAAGTTTCAAAGTGAGTGAGATACAGAGGAAAGATCTAGAGGGCACAGACAGGAAGAAAAATAGTAAATGGCAGCTGTAAGAGAATCATATGACAAATGTAACTGAAGCCAGCCGTCACTGAATGAGTAAAAACCATCCAGTAAAAAAGACTGTGTAAGGGTAAAAATGAAGTGTGATAGTCCCATCACCTTTGGGGCTTCAAGGGATGAGTAATGAGAAGTTCTGGATTAGAGATCATAGAAAACAGGGCTGAAAGGGACCTCCAGAGGTCATCTAGTCCATCTCCACACCCCAAGGCAGGAGAAATTCTACAGATACCATTCCTGACAGACGTTTTTCTAACGTATTCTTAAAGACCTGCAATGATGGAGCTGCCACAACCCCCACAAGCAATCTAATAGTGTATTCCATCCTCCAAAGTTTTTGTTACTAAAGTAAATCTCACTTGCTGCAGTTGAAGCCCATCATTTCTCACCTCATCCCCCATGGACAAGGAGTGCGTTCCCCTCCCTGTGCAGGAGAACAGGGCAGAAATGTCCTGAGGGACCCAGCCTCAGGGTTCTAACTTTTTCCACCACTGCTCCCTCTGCTCTATGTGGTTTGTAATCTTGATTTTTTCGATGGCATACTGAAAGTAATGTGGTAACAGGTTAGAAATTTTAACTGATCTGTCCTGTCCACAAATGGTTACTCTTGAACATAGGAAGACATGGACCTGCTGGAGTTAGTCCAGAGGAGGCTGCAAAGATGATCACGGGGCTGGAGCACCTCTGCCGTGAAAACAGGCAGAGAAGAGTTGAGGTTGTTCAACCTGGAGAAGAGAAGGCTCTGGGGGACCTTTGAGCCACTTCCAGTGCCTAAACGGACTCTGAGAGCTGGAGAGGGACTTTGGCGAAGGGCAAATAGTGACAGGACAAGGCAGAATGGCTTTCAATTGAAACAGGACAGGTTTAGCTGAGATAGGAAGAAATCCTTCCTTGTGAAGGTGCAGAAGTACTGGCACAGGTGCCCAGAGAAGCTGTGGCTGCCCCTGGATCCCTGGAAGTGTCCAAGGCCAGGCTGGACAGGGCTTGGAGCAAGCTGGGCTAGTGGAAGGTGTCCCTGTCCATGGCATGGGAGTTAGAATAAGATGAGATTTAAGATCCCTTTCAACCCAAACCATTTTTTGGCTCTGTGTTGATCCTCTCTAAAGAATCATGATTCTTCCCCCCATGACCATAGCACTGGTATTTCTGTAAGTATATTACAGCTACTGTGTCCAGCAATTCTCACCTCTCTGAACACTTCCCTTTCAAGCCACAGGCTCTTGCCAGCAGACAACATTAAAAAATGGGAGTGGGGGGAAAGAATAAACAAAAGAGAGAGGCAGCTGTTGACCTTGTTTTCAAGGAACAAGACTCTAGGTGAAGGCAGGAAAAAAAGCCAAGTTCTCCAGTTAAGTGAAAGCTGTTGGCTTGATGCAGATACTACCTGGGAAATGGATTTTGTTATATAGGATCTCTTATTTGACCTGTAATATTATGGCATTAAGCTTGAGTCAAGCAGGCTTTTGAGAGCAAGGAAGCAGGAGCTGGTGAAAGATATATTCTCTTAATAAACACAAAATTATAAGCCAGTACTTTCTGGGTATTTACATAAGACAGCAACACCACAGGAATGAAAACTGTGGGGGTCTTTTTATTTGTTTGGTAAGGTTTCTTTGTGCATTCAAATCCAAAGCTTCACAGCTTCAGGCTGTTCTCCCCAAATACGTGGGCAAGTATATTTTCTACGATGAGAGCTCAGATTTTTGCTTTATCACATCACTCTGACAACTAAGGTATTTCTAAAAACCGCTAAATATCTTGGAATTCATAACATCAGTACAAAAATTACCAACAGGAGACTTCCTAAGGGTATCTCCAGCTCAAACAGTACTTTTTTTTTGTTTATTAATCCAATGACCTGCTCTGTCTCCTAATGCCAATTAAATATCCAAAAAAAAGACAAGAAGGAGGGATGTCAAAGTTGTTACACCTCCCTTATGCCTTCCAGCCAAAAGCTTGTCCTCTTTTCTGAGCCTTTTATAGTCTAGGCAGGTCTCACCAGCCTCACCAGCCAAGAGAGAGCTCTTGCCTAAGGAACTGTCTGCCTAAACTCCTCAATTTATTGGAGCTTACAGACATCAGGGAGCGAAGAGGTGCAGTCAGCAAAGATGAGTTGCACAAGAAAGAAAATAAAAACCATCCATTACACACACAAGCCCTGACTGCAGAATTCAAGGTTATGCAAAACGAAGCGCCCAAATTAATCATTAATTATCTCACATATCTCTTAAAAGCCATACACTCACTTTACCACTCAGAAAGTCACGACCAAGATGATGTGGTCACTCAATGCCACAGCTTCAAAGCACAGAATAACAAGTTTTCCCCCTTCTGGATCAGTTCCTTCCTCTGATCTCTTTAGGTACATTGACTTAGTGCAATTAGGAACACACATTTAGCAGAATCGAAATTAATGGACCTACATAAAAGAAGTGCCTGGCTCTCTAAGCAATCCCAATGCCAAACTCCTTAGTAAGGAAAAATTTCCATTCAAAGTAATGGGAATACAAAACACTTAAGTCTTGGCCCTTTGGGATGGATTTTTAGAAGAAAGCTGCTTCTATTTCAGTACTAAAGCAGGTAGCCAGACTTTGCTAAGTAGTAACTCTACTTCCACACTCACCAGGTGCTAAGCCCTTACAAAAAGTGTAAAAGGAAGTGGGTTTAAATGTGCTGCCATACCTGTGGTGTTTAACGACTGATTTTGAACCTTCTGGGGAAAAAAGGGGAGGAAGGAAACAAAAAGCTAACAGTACTTGTAGTTTGCTTTCCTTGCTTCAAAGTGGACTCCTTTCACCCATCCAAAAATTAGACTTGCCCCAGTGTTCAACTGTTCCAGCTAAGAAAAAGAGATAAAATGCTGTTGCCATGAAGACATCTATGGGAGCTTGCATCCCACTCATCAAAATTTTAACTACATATTGACATGCTCAAAATTAGATGTTGTTTTAAAAATAATTGAAAAACCCCAAAACACAAGACTCCTGTCATGTTCTCTGAGCTCTTTTCAGTCAAGACTTGCCTTTGAGTCAATTATGTCTCTTAATTAACAACCAGTCTTTCAAAAATTAACAAAGGAAAGCAGTACTAAAGGCTGTGGATGTTACAAGGAGAAACAAGAATAATGTTGTTAGGTTTTTGCTATGCTAGATGAGACATTACTGTGGCCAGAGGCACAAGTAATGGAAATGTACTTTTATATAAATCTCCTTTCTTTGCTTGGATTATTTTAAATGACTCCACTACAGTGTATATTAACCCAGCCACCAACCTTCCTGCAGTCAGCTTTCTTTTTACAGTTTATTAGGAACACAGCCACCGTGGAATCGCCAAAGGATGGTGAATACCATCACACTCTCCATTTGTTTGTTAAACACACAGAATGGTCGTGCAAAAAATTGAACAAAAACAAATTCTGGGAGGCAAGTCTTCAGTCCTCACCATCATAAATTCAATTCTTTGTGTCAGGTGTGATGTAGGAGCAGAGCTCACTCGCTTTCAGCACGGCAGCAGCTCCCTTGGCCTTGGCCAGGGGTTATGTCCCCAGACAATGGACAAGCACCTGAGAACTGGAGCTGCTTTCTGCCGCTTTCCTCACTGAATTGATTTCTAAATGCCTTTTTTCAGAGGCTGCAGTTCACACCGTGACCGGTCAAGCTAAAACAGATCAGGGGTCAAATCAGAAACGCACCCCATATTTCTCAAAAACACCTTTTCCTGTTCCTTCCTGATTTTACCCATTTGTTCCTGCTCTTTCCCAGAGCTGTGCCCAACACTGACCAAACGTGCATTTACGCTGTGACAGGGGTAAATATTGCCCTTCATTTTCCCACATTAAAGTTACACATTGGAAGGTTTCACTCGCCCAGAAAAGCATGACTGTGCGAACACACAACAATATTCAAAACCAAGAGCTAAATACCTTATCGCTTTCTCTTCCAGTACGTTGCATTCAACATCCCCTTAATTTTTCTACCCTAGAGCACAGACAGCAGCATCCTACTTACTCTGCAAGGGTACAGGGGAAGTTCAGCATTTAGCAATGGTGAGAAAATTGGTTTAGATCCCTGAGGGAAGGTGCTATAGAAGTGCATTCAATAGAGCTGTAATTCAATCCAGTTTGCTGAAGCTGAAAGAAAACAAAACACTTTTAGAGTTAAAGTGAAAGACAGCATTTATTTTATTTTTATATGTGTGTGCACATATATATACACGCACGTACGTATATTTGAATAGTTTTATATAAACATATATATATGTTTATATAATGTATTTTATTTTTATGTGTTGGCATACATATATACACACATCTATACACACACATCTATATGTACAAACACACACAAAGCCTTAAAATTTTAGGAATTAAAATTTCTAAGGAGAGCTCTAGAAGGACAAGGTTAGCATAAGCAAGTTCAGCCAGGCATACAGAAGCACAGACTATATGGAAAAGAATAGTTAAAGGAATTTTCTTTTACTATCATTTTTTTTTTCTCAGGATATGAACAAAACAAAATCAAAGCAATCAAATCATTACCTTGATGAAAAAACCAACAATAATTGTGCTTAAACCTCTGAGTTGCTATAATGAATATACCTAATTTACTTTGACAAAGAGAAAATGCTTTTTTTTCCCTCCAGTGCTGGAAAAAGTCAAACTCAAAGAAACCCAAAGTGACTCTCACAGTACTTTCCTTAAAAGAGAGGAAAAAAACAGCTCATGCTGTGTAATTATCCAAAGGTAAACAACGAGGAAGGCCCATTGCAAGGTGTACCTGTGATCTGTAATGGTGACAAAGCTTCCAAAAGGGAGAGCCTGAAATGAGTGCTCCCCACCCTTCATCTCAGACTTCTGCATAAGGCACATTGCAGAGTGGGGAATTCTCCCACTGAAATTCTGCAATATCGATATTTTGTCCCTGCAAGTTTGGTTCGCAGCGTGAAAACTCACCAGCTCCACTAAAGACAGCAGAAGAACTGCTTCAGACAAGCAAATTACATATCCGCTCCTCTCTGACCTCCAGCACCTCAGAAAAATTGGGTGGATGAAAGAGCCGCCGGCGCTGTTGCCAGCAGATCTCCCTGAGCTCCTCAGCCTTGGCAGAATTATAGGGGCAACTTTACGCATGGATGAACTGTTCTGGAACAATCTTTCTAATGCAGCTGACACAAATAGGCTTTCCTCCAGTACCAGGGAAGCGTGTCCCACATGTTTGTTTCTTTTGAACGCGATTCCTGCCGACAGCGCAGCGACATTTCTGGGGTGGGGTTTCTGTCCAAGAGCGGTGCAGGGGAAATAGGAGTGGGTGGGGAGCCTCCAGAACCAACTTCCAGACCTTCCAGACCCTCTCAAGGGCACTCCTGGAGAAATGTGGGCACATTCCTGTCAGATATCAAAGGGCTGAGGAAGCAGGTGATTTGTTTGTCTCTGGGAGAGACTGCTGAGCTAGGACCCTTCCAGAATTCTTAGTTTAACATCTCAACACTTAGCGACACACGTGTCCTCAGTGATAAAAATAAAAGATAAGCATTTTCACCATTTTTTTACGTGTACCAACTAAATGCATGCATTCCCTGGTTTCAGAGCAAAATGGCATCAGGTGTTTGTACCCAGGAATTCAGGGAAGGACAGGATGGATGGAAAGTAAGGGCAAAGGCTGCCAAAGGTTAATCTCTGAGATCAAAGGGAACGGTGCCCTAGGGAACACCTCTGCTCAATCCCTGAAATCTCAGCACTTTGCACTGAGATTTAGTGCTATGTGTACTCGGCAGTACATACAGTGTTGACAAAGCTTTTATTTTTAAACAAATAAAGGACAGAAAGTACAGATTTCCTTAACTCTCATGGGGCTTCAATTATGCAGTGCTGCACCTACCATATAAGCATATTTCCATAGCTTTAGCACTTGACATTTTGAGAGAAAATGTCATGAGAGTATTTGTGAACCTCCCTCCATCTTTGCCCCTCCGTTCCTCCACTTCGACTTGAAATCTTTAAAGGCATCAGACCACTGCTTCAAACTATCCCTTTCCTTTTCTTTCCTCAAATTCAGGATCAAACACCAGACAGGCTTTAATGGTATCTTGCACACAGTCTGCTCTAAGTCTTATTTCAAGAGCTTTTCTTCTACAGTCTGCCCACTACTAAGCTAATCAATGATTTTTTCTGCTCATTAAGTGCTGCTGGTGGAATCGCTCTTGCCTATCAGGAAGACTCTCTCCTGACTTTGCTTTTCCTGCCTTCCCCTCTTTCCAGCCCAGGACCACAACAGTCCCTGAAAGAAATCAATGCCACCTGCTCAGGTCAGAGCATTTTGGCCTTTCCATTGTGCCAAACCTCAGAGTTTCTCAGCTGGCGACTCCAACATTCAGCTTCCCGTGCTTTCACCCTGATCTCCTCGCGCTCACCCTCCTCAAATCCATCCTCATTTCCTGTGCTCTGAGCAAGAAAAGAGAGGCAAACAGGAGGCACAAAATTAAATAACAACTTTCAGTGAACTTCTAGATTGCCTTGGATGTGTAGCAGGGACATAGGAAACTGTTTTTTAAAGTTAAGCAAGCAAGCCCAGGGAGTTTAATGGTGTCCTGTGTGTGTGACTGGTTTCTCTACTGGCACGTGGATTTATCATCAAACAGGAGGAGGACAGTCATGAATTTTATCACACTCTTCCGAGCATACAGTTGTGGTGAACTACCTCCTGAAAAGCAGATTTTGGATGCATTTTCTCCGCCTGAAGATGGAGAGAACCTAAGTCCCAGCGTCCCCTTGTTCTTATCTGATGCAAATATGCTGCTTTCCCCAATTTCACTCTACCTAGTCTGTACTTTATCTAGTTTGCCTCTAATTGTACAGCTTTTCCTGAAAGGTCAATTGTTCCTCATCCAGCTGATGGCGTCCCAATGGAATCTAAACTGATTATTAGCCCCTGCCTACTTGTAAGAGCTACGGTGAAGATGATGTTTGGCATTATTAAGATGCGATGTCCTGTCAAGGATGCCTTCACAACTGGAAGAGCTAATGTGACAGCTCTGAGCTGGGAGAAAAAATAATAAAAACCAAATTAAAACAAAAAAAAGTTGCTTTTCTTCTTCTCTAGTATTTGCCCTGTGCTGTCCGGCTGCACGAGGGGGCCATGCTGGCATCTGTTATCCAAGCCCCTGAAGGAGTCCTTCACAGGAGCAACTCTGCCTGCAAAGCAAACGGGAGGATTTTGAAGATGGCATGTGAAAAGCTGCCGTAGGTCTTCCAGAAATCTTTGCTGTAAATCTCCTAAGAGCTGACCTGGGGCTTCGAAACCACAGTGCTTGTGAAACACAAAGCAATCGAACTGAACTCTCTTTCAGCCATTTGCATTTTCAACAATTTCTCTTCAGAGAGATGCCCTGTGCCTACGGGAATATTTGCCTCTATTCGCAGCTGACTTTTAATCTAAGTTAGAATCTGTTGGCTCTTCTTTTATAGTTGACAGTGAAGTTGTGGCTCTGTTAGATAAGTGTTCTTTTCTGCTGCTTTTTGTGCAAAATTCCTGGAAGATGTGGCCTGAAACACCAAGATGTGGTCCCAGAACACCAGGGCAGAAATAAACTAGTATCACTATTATGGAAAGTGCTCAGCAAATCCCACTCTGACAGAAGTTGTTGAATAAAGATACTCAGTCAGACCAGAAAAAGAAGTACCAAATAGCCTACAAATGTTGAATTATAAAGCTTGAAATTCAGAAATACGTATTAATCCTTAAGACTTGTTACCCTGATGTCTAGGATTAGTTCTTTGGCTTTTGTTTTGGTTTGGGGTTTTTTTGTCACATGGGGACTTTACTAAGGTGACCGATTTTAAATATCAAAAATAGTTGAGGACATGTGTAGAAGTATAGCAAAAGGAACATTTTCTAGAAGGCAAAGGTAAGGCTTTGATATTGGCTTTTTCCATGGGGGGGGTTCATGGGATTTGTTCTTGAGCTCCTTCTAGGTATTTAAGCTCATAATCACTATTGAATATATTAAGAGCCTCAAAATTGATGGCCCCAGAATTAATGTAATTAACCAGTGAAAGTCTTTGCTGTTACAAATTAAATCAGACTGTGCCAGAGCTCACAGGAGAAGTCAAACCTCAAAAAAGCTGATCTGTCCTCTCTGAGGTGTAACTGAGCACTTGTTGCCATGTAAGGATGTTATTAATAGATGTACACCCCACTGCTTTATTGAGAGAAATACTTTCAAAAGTAAAAATGGGGCAGTCAAAAATGCATTTGCTTCCTTAAGGACCCTTAACCCTCACATCCAGCAAGGCTCTGTGAAAGGTGAAAAACCACTTGGAACTTCACCTAAAAGTCTCCTGTCTTAGCACCACCCCAGTTACTACTGCAAAATACTTTTCAAACATCTCAACAGCTGAAAGTTAAACATAGATGAAGAGATCACACAATACTGGAAGAGGGCCGCTAATGAAGTTGTTTCTCATAGTAAGGCAGTATTGATCAAAATGAGAATTAAGGGGAAAATAGCTACCCTAGAAAGTATTAGGATCTGCAACAGTTAGTGTCCCAACATCAGCTGCTCTCAGAGCAGCAGCTCATGCTGGCGCACATTAAAAACCCACACTGTCAAGCACAAGCGTAACTCTTTCAATTCCTCTTCACACTCATGTGCTGCAGGGTCAGTGGATCTGAAGCATGTGCACAACACTTAAACACAGAGCCCCTGAGGTGGCATCTGCTCCCAGCCCGGCCAGGGCTCCCTGCTAAGTGACCTCACCCAGCAGAAAACATCCTATATTTGAGGGAAAGTCTTAGAGAGCAAAAGAGAAGTTCAAAGTCAAAAGAAACAAAAGGAAAAATGGGGTATCCTGCGAAGTTACAGTTAGCCATCTAAAGGAAACCACATCAAGTCACAGCAAGGAAACCAACATACATTCTGCTTTCAAGAAAAAAATCTCACTTGATACTTCAGGGGACTGGGCTGTCCCACCACAAACAGTGAGGATAAGTGAAAGGCTCTGGACTCCTCCACTCAACTCTGCCATTCTCACACATGGGAGCTTGAGAAAATTCAACATCTACATGTAGTAGATGCGTTAAATTATTCAAAACGCAAAGGGCTAGATTTGGGTCAAGAAAACAGGACCAGAGGCCAGGTGTCAGTGCTGTGGTCAGCAGAGCACAGAATGGTGACAGCCACAGCACAGCCTGCACTGGAGGCATGGAGCAAGGCTTCAGGAATCAGTGTGTTTCCAGAGAAACAAATGGGGTGAGGAGCCTGATTCCTTCCCCTTGAATGAATTGCATTTCTAAATGCAGCAATGGCTTTTTTGGCTCATCCCAAATACTGTAAGTTGCACCCAAACCCACACCCTCTGTGCCAAAGCAGTTATCTATCATATTTCTTTCTCCAGAAATACATCAAAATGAGAAAATAAGAAAAAAAAAAAAAAAAAGCAGTTGATGCAATCTGTTCAATTAGTTGGACAGTTTCTTCCTGATGTGGTATTTTAAGCTTTGTGCAAGAGGAGTTCTTCACACCACAGCCCTTTGAGTGTGCAGATATTAGCAGGAATGTGTCTTCTGTTAGCCTCGCAGTCAAGGAAGTTTGCTCAACACAAACGATGACTTAGTGCCATGATAATCAGATTTCTTTTTGCTGTTTTATAGCCACTCGTCTCGAGCTGACACTGTGCAGGCTCTTCACTGCTGGCGTCAGATGGTGTATGAGCAGCCAGAGCAGCCCCAGCAGCTGCTGGATGAAGAGTTTCTGCGGTTAACTTTAAAAATGTCAATCGTTCGCCACGTTCAGGATCCAGGTTTGTTCATCAGTTAGTAATAACATCCCTAGCTGAGCTGAAAACATGTTCAGAGTAAGAGCTGGGGAAAGCAAAGCTTAAACATTTGACAGCAGTTAGAGATGAAGCAGACTATGCTGTTCATTTCTGAAATGAGGATGCAGTGATTCCAGCAGGCTTCTGAAACAGAAGAAGCCACAAGATTATGGAAACAGACCTTTTCTTCTGGTTTTTCTGACAGCTACAATTCTACATTCCTCAGCTCTGTCCCGCAATTAAAAGGGAAAGATACCAGAAATAGCTGAAGAAGCAAGAAACAAGAAAAGAAAAAATAAGCTGATTCCAGCTACTTCTCTCTTTTCCATGTGTGCTATACACATTTCATTATTAGATTAGAAGCATCTTCCAGCACCATCTCCACAGGCTTTGAAATTGCTACCATAAAAGTACATCACAGAAGTTATTTTTATACTGTGGATTTTGTTAGAGAGAGAATCTCATTTTTAAAAATTTAATGGAGGAAAAGCATTTATTAGAAGACTATGACAGCTGAGGGGAAAAAATATTCATCATATTCAGAGAATACAGAAGAGAAAACCAACTTGGAATGTGTTCTTGCTCTCTCAGCCTGAATACCGCTCTCTTCCCTGACTGGTGTCAAATATGATCAATCAGACTAATTCTGCACATACTAAAAAAGAGCTTCTCCAACTCACTTGGCTCTAAAGTCACAGCCTCCCCGCATCCACACTGAAGCTAGGACTGCCACCTAAATGCAAAGGGGCTCGTTCCACGTGCTGGAATTTAGGCGCATCCCCAAGGAAGTCAATCCATCTGATGTTCAGGGGTGTACCAGTGCCTGCAACGTGCATTGGTCATGAGACCAAAAAGAAAATTATTAGAGATCTCTGCCCCTTCTGAAGGCAGTGCCTGTAGCCACAGCCTTTTCCCACTTTCACTGCTCAGATGATCTTCAGTCACCACCATTCTATTCCCTTGTGGGAGAACATCTGCCGACCAACAACACAGTGGCTCAGTGCCCTCAACAACCCTATAAAACGAGAAAATATGTATCAAGCCAAAGTCAGGAATGAATGAAACACTGAGCCTGAAAAATTCCACTGACTGGCAAAGGCAAGTGAATGCATGTCCTACTCAAGTGGGCAAAAACGACAGCGCAGAGGGAAAAAAGGCCACATGCAAGAGAAAGGGTAACGCCGGTGTTGAAGGGGAAGTGAAGATCCCTCCCACACACAAGCAAATAAACTTCTCATGCATTATTCACAGGCTGTGCAGCCAGGGATGGATACACCTCTTCCAGAAAGGAAAAACACATTCAGTGTCCTCATAGCTTCAAAACTGCAGCATTGCCCCAGGGTAAAGATCCAGGGAAGCAGCTGAGGGGTGAGGCCAGTTTACAAGTCAAACAGCACAAGAGGAGTTTTTTTGGGGTTTTTTTTGAGAGGCCAGACACTCATCCGAAGAATTGTTACACTGAACTGGGTCTAGGTTCAAAAACTGTGCTCAGTACCTATAATAAGTTTAAAAAAAACCCAAAAAACTAAGGGTGTGGGGGAAGAATCCTTAGCATAACAAGTTAGTTACCACAGCCACATTTAAAAGCAAGAAATCCACATTTCAAGAGCCATTCCATTTTCTCAGTACTGTAACATTAAACCAAACCTTTGCTGGACTTTCTCTTACTACAATTTATTAATCCCTCCCCACCCTCCACCCCCCCAAAGGGCAATCTGCAGTTTCTTCATGCACCCAAGCAACACTAATGAGAACTTGTAAAGGGTCAGGAGAAAGCCCTAAGCCAGAGCTCTGGCAGAAATCCAAGCTGGAAAAGACACTGACTATGCACAACAGCAAGTGAAGACAGACAGCTTTTCCCTAAAGTGATATTTTAATTCAGAAAAGAACCTTCACTAATCTCAGGGTTTATTATTATCTGTGTAGCAAATGGGACTGCAGTTGGTCTACATAAAGCATTAGTTTCCTACGGGGCATTTTAGGCTGTAAATGATGAAGGACCAGACCTAAACCAGAAGCCTGCTGGAACTCTGCTCTTACCTTTAATTTGATTTAAGCGTGCCAAAAGGCAGGGAATGAAAGTGCAGCGCTCACAAAAAGACCTTGGTGGAACACAGGGCGCGGGAGGGATCCCCTCGGGTTGGGATCTAAACAGGAACCTACATTTGCACCAGACCTCGCTGGGGCTGATCCGTGAGGATGGCTGGGAGCATAGAGCGCTGAGCAGGGTCTGGGACTTGCGGAATTGCAGCAGTTTCACCTTCACCAGGCTGGAAACACAGACCATTACCGGTGAAGCTCCAGGCTGAAGGACAGCTGCACCCAACACATCTCATGAGAAATCCATCAGTGGCTCACTCGATAAAGGGGCTTCGCTCTCCAGCCATGATGTTTTCCCATGTGTTCCCACTGTTACCAGCATCAGTGAATTCCCCAACAGAATTGCCACAGCTTTGGGCAAGACCTCTTCTCCACAATTCCTCCCAAGTACACTGTAAAGGGAGTGAGCAGCTCTCAGTGTGCACCAGGACAAGACTCGGCACAAGGAAACAAAAACCTTGGCCACAGACGCCAGTGTGACAGAAAGAGCAGTCACTGCATTGGGAAAAAGTGCTCCACCACCTAATCATAAATAAGTATAATCAGCAATGACCTTCCAGTACAGAATTTCTGACCTCTCAGAGGCTGAGACATTAAATACAAGGATGACATCCACATGCACCGAGCTCTGAAACCCAGGAACTCACAGGGTTAAAAAGGACTGCAAGCTTGGTATAAACCCAGAGCTGATCTTCCACTGTGGCACACATCCCACACCACTTGCCTCCCAGCCCTCCTCTCAAAGATCTACATTACAAAAGAGATTTCCTCCAAAGCTCTTCCTGTGATGAGCTTTACTGAAGAAAAGAGGAGAATCTAAAAGAAAGATAAAAGCGCAGGGATGTGGGTTAGGAGAGGTCAAAATCAGACACCACGTACTGTCAGTGGGTTCACAGGAATGTTTCATTATTAGGTATTTTTCTTCTCTTCCCCATCTGGACTATAGAGAAAGTCTTTTTCCAGAATGCTCAAAGGTACCAATAATCAATTTAAAATATGAAATACAGTTAAAATGCATTTTTTGAACCGTGTGCCTTTTGGAACTGAAAGCAGAGTGCCATAGAGTAGCCATCATTAGGAAGATGGTCTGGTTAAAGAAATTTTCTCACATATGAAGCAGACTGTGAAGTCTTTAAGTGTCTAAAAATATTTTTATAGAACTTGCCAGGTAGGAACAGCTAGGTGGGAATTTTACAAAACCTCCTCTTTCAACCTGAAATGTGTGAGCTGTACCTACAGTCTCTTCAGTTATCTAATGTCCTCATCAACTCAACTACAATTAAATCCATACACTGATAGCTACTGGCTGAAGTGGAGGTGAACCGCAAAAACTGTTCCCCTCTGGGCTGATGAGGGCTAGCACAAAAGCTGATTATCCTTCCTAAGGATTACCACTCCACCTTCGGGGTCTGCAATTCTCCTTTCTTTAGGACAGTGCAGTTCTTCTGTTTGGGATTCCAGAACACGAGCAGATTCCCTCTATTTCTGACTGTCCTTTTTAATGATGGGTCAGACCTGCAGCAAACTCCCTCAGTATTCAACACTCTTCCCAGGGAAGATGTGGGAAACTCTGCCAGGATTGATCCCTCTCCCTCTGGAAAAGATCCAGCCAGGTGTCTCTTCCTCATGGAGTCTGCTCAGCTGCACCGACTCACGGAGCAAACTCACTCAAAATTTTGCAGAGGAATGCACCCAGGGAAATCGGTGGGATTTGGAGCTTTGCAGAATCATTGTGAATGTGGAAAAAGATTTAAGCAGCAGCTTGGAGCCAAGTTTTCAGCTTGTGACATGTGCGTCATGACTGGAGCTGCCTTCCAGTTAATCCCAGACCTGCATCCCTAAACCAGCCTGCACAGAAACACCCTCCAACACCAGAGATGTCAAATCTCCTGCACAGAAACACCCTCCAACACCAGAAATGTCAAATCTCCTGCACAAAAACACCCTCCAACACCAGAGATGTCAAATTTCCTGCACAGAAACACCCTCCAACACCAGAGATGTCAAATTCCCATGGGCAAATTCCCCATGTCACCATCCAGTCTTTACTTGCCACTGTGCAGACCTGCGTTAATCAGAGTCAAGTCCGAATTATTTTAAAAAACATAAGAATAAAAATTTACAATATGATTCCAGTTTTTGATAAATGAGTTACTGCACGAATTCTGCCCATCTAACATATCTAGACATTTCAATGAGAGTCCAAAAACTAGTCCATGTTTTTGTTTGAGGAGAATTTTACACAGGAAGAAAATATCATAACATGTAATTTATGCCAGAGAAATTTTCTGGAAGATCAAAACCTGATGGATAAACAACAGTTAACATTCAAATTACACAAATGACGAGGAGGAGCGCAATGTACTTACTGGAATTAAATGTACCTGCACTCTGGGTATAAATCCAGCACCAGCTATTCCAAGCTCCCTATATTAAATTTTATTCATGAAGTTGAAACTAAGATTATGCTGATAAAATGCCAGATTGCATCTGTACTCCCCAGCAACAATACCAGTGATAATTCCTGTTGCTCCTTTGCTAAATTCAGTATCCTTGTGTTTTATTGCAGCCGCACCAGACCCTTCACCTAGCCAAGTTTGCTCTGCCAGTTGGCATTACGAGCCCTCCCAAAATAAACATAACTTGCAGTTCTGCTCTCTTGGCTCACAAATGTCCATTTCTCTTCAGTTTATGATCAGTGTAGTTGCTAACACACTGCCAGTTGTCCTGAGCCACCCCACAGGGTACAGACAGGCACTGAGTTATTGCAACGACGGAATGTCTTCCCCTCCCTTTTTTTTAAATGCTCCTTTTGGAAATGTTTCTTCATGGCATTGGATTAAGCAGAGGGTGGATGTGTTTTAGAACACAATGTTCTGGCTCAAACAGAAATTATAAACCAAACAGCAGAATTGCCTGGTGAGTTTTTCTGGTCTGTATAGTGTAAAATATATGGGTACTTGGATTTAAAAGACATCCCCACCCTCCCATCTGAGATTTAGGTCTCTGTAGACCCTCTCCTGCCTAGGGGATGAGCAATATTGTGCCTTTGGACCACAACAGCTCAAATTCTTAGCAGTGCTTAGGATCACACGGTTTTTTAAGTGCCACCACTGCAAACACTACACAGGAGTCATCTAAGCCATGTTTCATGTCAAAACAGCTCCTAAACACTGAGGCAATTTTGGGTGGCACACAGGGTTCAGCTTTATGTGCTGCTCATTAAACAGATAGGGTCAAAGCAGGGGAAGCACAGTGGAAGGCACTCCAAACACACCAACATCCTAAATGGAACGTTCATGAAAAATGAAACAAATTACCAAACAGGCAATGTAGGAAAAAGACCACAAAAGCATGAACCACCATCAAATGTGTGAAGTGATTAAGATGAGGAGGAAGAACAGCTGGTCCCTGTGTGCACCAGTGATTAGACAAGAAAGATTCGTTTAATTTATAGCAACATAGATACAAGTTCACTGATAAAGAGAAAAAGGAATAGTTTGGTCTACTTGATTTGGCAGTAAGTACAGACAGGTTAAGGCTTTTGCTAGTCTGACTCTTAGTCTTCAACACACTCAAGGAGAGGGTTTTTTCAACCAAATGTTACTTCCCAGAAATGTTGACCACTCAGCCCTAGTGCAGTGATGATGATAATAAATAACCATTTATTCTGAACCGACTGTAGATGCAGTTTTACTTCACGTTTCAGCTGAAGATTATGAAATACACTTCCATACAGGCAATAAGTATGGCTTGGAGACACAACAGATAACCTGCTGCACTCTCTGAGCTCTCCTGGCAGGAAATCCATCTAAGCCATCCCTACTGCTGAGGCTTTCAATATTGGTCCTGTGCTAGTGGCTCGCTCCTGCTCGCACAGTTAGACCTGCACAGACACCCAGACAGTGCTCACTCTGCCAGAAGCATCCTCCGGGAGGCACAGCTTGAGGAGCAAGCATGCAGCACAACAGGGAATTTGTCTTTCCAGGTTTGATGGTACTGATGCAAACTCCAAAATGACTTTCCACTGTGTTTTCTTTCTCCGAATACACACCTAATGCCTCTTCCATCCTCTCACGTTGCAAGGCTTCTCTGAGATGAGACATACATTTATTTATTCTCATTGCCCAGACATGGCTGCACAAATGTGTTCCAATGTAAAAATGTACAAGGTGCTGATGCTCAGCTTGCATGCAACCAAAAACAAATGAGATCATGGGCCAGATGCTTATCCAGACCTACTGCTGCTTGCCTTCAATCTTAGAGAAAAGCCATTTAAAGAGGGCCTAATTTGAAACACATACAGAATCCTTTATGTGGCACAACACCCCTAAGGCGATCGAGTCCAACCATTAACCCAGCACTGCCAAATTACCTCATAATTTGTTCATCACATATTCCAAGGCAAAAATAATTTTGTCTTGATATGACAGGTAACAACTAGGGTTAATAAAATCCAGGGAACCCAAGTATGCCAAAACACTTGTCTGGGTTCTTGGATTACTTTCTGGGCTTTTAATGACCCATATTTCCAAACACAGCTTCTTCAAAAGAGATTACAGAACAACATCATCACTTTAATTTGCAGCTGTAGGAAGGTAATACACGATAATATCATAATACCTCGACTAACATTTGATTTCTCTTATTTAATAAGAAAGAAAGCAGACTATTAAGGATGCAAATACCATATTAATTTGTGCCTCCCTTCCTTCCTCTGTATCCAGGTCCTCACAGCATCATCTACTCCTGAAGAGAAGATCCAGCAGCACATTTTGTTGCCATTGTTCTTCCCAGAAACAGATAATGTGTTTTTATATGATTACAGAACTCAGTCTTAGCACGACCGTTAAGTAATAAAGCAGATATTCAAGAGAAATGATTTATTGGTGACTTCAAGGGACTCACAACCTAGCACGGAACAGAGGTTTTATCACTGAAACACAGACAGTAAAGGGAATTACTCAGAAAAAACTTCATCTCCACCATCACATGATACTTTAAAAAAAAAAAAACAACCCACATACAAACAGAATTTTTTTTTTTTCTGACTGGGGAGGGACACAAAGGTTTAATGCAGAAGCTTTCAAGCACAGATCTCGAAATGGAGTAACTTTTCCCGTAAGTTCTGACTTTATACCATGCCTTATGTACACTTCCTGTACCTATTTACCTAATCCACAAATCAACTGTTAACCAAGCTACACAAACTATGCAAGTTTTAATGGAATACATTATTTAATGCAGAAATATCTCAAAGGACAAAAACCTGCCAAAACCTACAGCGTTACAGAGAATGAAAGACCAAAAATAATTTGTATGAGACAAGCGCAGCTCACGACGACAAATCACATTAGCTGTTGGCTTTTCAGCCAAAGAACACCTGAGCCATTGGTATTTTTAGTCTTAATCCTCTTAAATTTTTAAAACAATATGATAGTTATGCTTGATCTAAGCTAATTAAATCTTTAATTAAGCAAGAATCCCTGAAAAATCACTGCTATATGTAAAGGAATGACCATGCTAGACAATTTGACCCTGGCATTTTTCAGAACCGTAACACCCCCACCACTTCCCAAGTCTTTCCTCAAGCCACACAACTGCTCCAAGAAGCTGTGAAATACTGTGAGGGGGGATGGCTTCAGGGCAGCAGGAAAGGTTATTTGGAGTGCAGTCCCACACATCAGCACTGTGGAGCTTCAGTCAGTCCATCACCAACCAGCCAGAAGCTCCTTTGATCTCCTGGGATCTCCTCACATGGCCTAGATGACACAAGACACCCCAAATGCACTTAATTAATTCTTCAGCCCAAACAGGAGTCACAAGCACAGCATCAACACAGCCAAGTAGTATTAAAAAGTATTCCCAAGCACAGAAGTGCTCACATGCTTGCTCAGGAAAGCTGAAAATAACCATTTGCATTGCTGAGCAGCAGTTTCAATTAATAGCTCCATTTTCCCCATCTATGAGCAGAGGATTTGCTTGCTTAACTCCCATTAATGTTAACAGGGTTGGACCTACAAATCCCTACCTGAAGTGGAATACTGCCATTCCTGCTGCTGCACGTTTTCCCCAAAGTTAAAGCAGAGCAATTCACTTTATTTAACCTCTGCCCATTTTGCTCACTCTCGGGAGCTTAAAATGTAAACTTTAAAAATGATAAGCATTACTTTGAGAAGAACATACATTATTTTGCTTTTTTTTGGTTTTTAATCAACAAGCACAGCTATCCCAACAGACCAATTATAAACCAATTCAAATAAGAAAACAAATCTTAATATTAAAGTGTATATAGGTAAGTCAAATACAGCTTATAGATCAAATTTTGAGATGAAGCCCTTCCCATTCCAAACGGAATGAATATTGCACTAATTTCTGTGCTCACTTCCTACCAGCTCCAATGCAAAAAATCAAGGTGATGCTTCTGAAAGGTAGATTAAGCAACAAGAGGTATCAGCAAAACCTGGGTAAAAAGAGAGAAAAAAATTAAATACTAAAGGATTCTGGCCCCAGTCAAACAAGCCAGCACAGGCAACTCTCAGAGTGCAGTTTCAGCTGTGGTCCATCTCACCCTGGAGCTCACTGTGGCATGGGTAATTCTCTGGTACAGACCACAGGCAGTGACACACACATGAACAGTAAAGGCAAAATTCCACAGACCAGGTTTTTTATTACCAAAAGAACATTCTTACATTAGAACACATCCAATGAAAGACTGTGGGTTCATATCACTCAAACGAAAAGCAAAGAAGTGTGGACAGTGGGATGGGCAAAAACTGGTATCGATGTCATGACGTGGAGAAAAACCTCCCCTGAGCATCAATACAATGAGCTCTGAACTCGGCTTTGGGGCAAATTAGGAGTCCAAGGTGGATCAGACCCAGGGAGAGCTGAGACCCAGCCTGGAGCTCGCCAGGGCTGTGCCACAGCCAAGGTGTGCAGGGGTACAGGAGGCAGCTGCCTTCCCACCGGGACCAGGAGATACGTGCTGCTCGCTGACAGCTTGTCAGAACGCTGTCTGCAACATTTGGGACTTCCATTTGCAAAAGTCTTTTCTATGCTAATGACTTCCTACAGATGTTTTGAAATGTTTTAGCTGTTCTGGTTTGATTCAGCAAGACACTGACACTGTGATTTGAGGGAATTGCAGCAGGAGCTGCAGCAGTGAACCCACCCTGGACCTTCCTGGACATCCAGCAGCAGCAGGATATGGAGAAGTAAATTTCTGGATTTCCCAAGAAAACAAGATATGATGAAAGATGGGACCAGGGGTAGGACAAGAGTACCTGTTTTGACTGTACCTGCTTCACACAGAAAAAGGAATTTCCATTCTGTACAAAACCTTGCCATTTTGAACTGACTTTTCAAACCAAGCAAGAAGGAAAGGTCAACATTTCTATATACCAGAATGTTTTTAATTTTGTTTCAGAAGTATTGACATCTCCCTAACAATATCAAAACAATCTCAAACATGAATATGGCACGGAATAATAAATCCAAAAGTCAAAAGGAAGTCAAGCATAAAAGCAAGACACATATGTAAACATCCTCCCTATCAAAACAAGGGCCGAGCACAACATGTGCCCCCAAAATGCTTGGCTGCCCATGAGGCTGCATTTTCATCAGAGGCTCACACTTATTTCTTCTCCATTTCCTTCCTCACTTTGCTATTTGTCCATGGCTTGGCCTTATATTTTGTTCATAATGCAGTGATGCTCAGTCTTTAAAACCCAACTGTCCCATTACTGAAATGTAATACTCTCCTCCAGAATAATTCAAACCTCTCCTTCCACTTTTACTATTTCTTTATATAATACATCATTAAAACTAAGTGTCATAAAGTTGTTTGGGTTCTTTTATGCAGAGCAAAGGTGGTCAGAGAACATCAGATGGTAAGAAATCCAGCCATCATCCTCCTCCCTGTTCCACATGCACAATCTCCCATTTAACGTGACTGACATGCAATGGGCTCAATGCAACACAATTTCTCTGTACAGCGAATACAGCTGGGAAGAAATGAGCAGGCTTTTGGGTTCTGCATGCCTTCACCAGACATTTAAGCTGAGTATCTTTAGGCTCTATGGCTCTTAATAAAGGACTACTAAGTTATCAATTAAGGGCAATTAAGAAATCAATTTAAAAAATCTACAAAAAGCACTGCAAGACCGAATGAGGGAGGATTAGTGTGAACAGAAAAGAAAGGGAGAATATGCAAGATCAATAAGCCTGTGAAGGGCAATGCCATAACACAACAGCTGATGAATAGCAGGAGCCTCTGGGACCAGTGATAGCACGGGAGTCACTGCCTTTCACCTGCTATCAGTGACAACCTCAGTGTGATGTGTCGAGGTGACTTGTGGCCCACTAGGTTTGAGAGTTACAAATGAAGTGAGAAGTTTCTAAAAGGCTCAGAGCCTTTTCTTTCAGGTGTGCCAAGTGAAGCTGATGAAGATGCTCGGATGCACTCAAAGTGCAGCAGAACCCAATCGGCCAAACACTGTCAAGCACCACAGAAAACAACATTTAGACTTCTCACATAAAGCAATGTTTTTGTTCCCCAAGAAAACCTTCCAATGGGTCTTATTAAGGATTTGAAATAAGGTAAGGATTTTTTTTTTTCACTTTGCAAATACAGCTCCAGTGAAGCTGAGGAAGAAACCAATCACAAGCTTGACTGCTTGTGTTTCAGCACAGATGATCTTTTGCGCTACATTTCCACCACTGCTTTCCCTACAGGGACATCACTGCTGTCTAACTTCCTACCTTCTCCACACCTCCAGCAGTTAATGAATCAGTCACATGGTGAGATTTTCTGGAAAAGCTAAGTAAGAAATCTTCCGGGTAGAAGGAATAAGTTGTTACAATAACAAGTAATTTACTATCTGAATGCTATGCATACTGTATCATCTTATTTGTATTTCACAGTTAATCTCCCAGCTCACAAAAGTTTTATCGGATTGGAGGCATGTGCTGTATTCCCCTTTATAAAATTTTACAGTCCCTTGCTATTCTCAGGGCTTGTTTTATAGGTACAATTTGCTGCTTTAATCTCACCCAATTGTCATATTCTAAATCACGGTGTATAAAAATGTCTTAAAAGGAGAGATGCGCTGAAGGGTAGTACTTAATTACACTTACTGCCTGATTTAAATGTTATCTGTGCTTTGCCAAGTGCCAGGCACAGAGTAACCCAGCAGTGCAAATCTGCATAAACCGATACAAGTCATTATTGGGCTTTTAATAGCAACCTTGTTCTCCTGTGCAGCATTCTGATGAAGGTGTGTTCCTCCTCCTCCTATCATATTAGCTCACAAGAAAATTAAGTAAGGAGGTTGAAGAACTGGTAATTGGTAGGGTCTTTCCAGTCACTCTTTGCTAACTTATTTATTTTTATCTCCTTGCAGAAATCTTTGTCAAGACAATTTCGCTGGTCACCTTCATGAGTCTAATGTGTCCTAATGGAACTGAAAAGCAGAGTGCATAAAGCAAACAGAAAATCCATTTGTTTAATGGTTTCCTATTCCTCTTATAGCACTTCCACTCCAGAAGAGCTTCTCTTTACACCCTCTGCCCCCAAATTCCAGAAATCAGACAAACAAAAAAACAAAACTGAAAATACCAGTAAAATTTCAGGCTATTCATGTTTTGATTTCTGACTTCCTCCTCCTCCACCCAAGTGAGCACAGCAAGGGACTGATTTGCCTCTGCACTAACTACATTAGACATGCAGTTAAATTCTCTGGCTCAGGGGAGCCGAAATGCAGCTTATAGTACATCATATCTAAATACTTTCTACTTCATGCTCCAATCCCTGCTCCAACCACACACCAGAGAGCTCAATATAGGCCCACATTAGAAAGATCACTCTGAACTTAAGGGAAAGCAGGGGAGTGACCTTTTTTTGCATAGATTCATTGTATTTAATGAGCCAGCAGAGGTAGAGTAAGTACTACAACTCTCACTAATTTATCCAGCAGCTTTATTTCTGGCCCATACCACCAGCATAAATTCAACTCACTCTTTCTTTTCATTGTTGTCCCCTTGAGCGTGCTGTGCTTGTGGTCCAGCACTGCCAAAGTCCAGAAGGGACTAAACCACAGTTTAGTGCCAAGCATTCTGCAAGTCACTGCGGAAGGACATCACTGAGTCCATCCCAAAAACTCCGCAGCTTTCTATTCAAATGGCATTTCTAACTTTGCACACATTTCAAACCACGCCAGAGTAGTCAGAGTTATGCATGACTACTCCTTGCCCATCTATGTAGCACGGCTCCAATCATGAGATGACAGCACTGTTTCATGCAAGATAAACTCCAACGTTGTCCCTTTTGGGTCTATGAAATATGTATGTGCCACCGCTCCCAGTCACAACTGTGCCATCACTGCCTTTATTTCAGCCTTGGCAAACCAGCAACTGGCAGGGGGAAGAAAAAGAAGGGGAAGAAGCCCAATTCAGAATGATTAGACGTTTTATCATCTGATTTTTAGCATACTCTAAACCCAAGCGGTGTGAAATACAGAGGGCTGAAGCCACAGAACGTCTGGCACGGCAGAAGCTGAACCCCTCAGCAGAACCTGGCCTGAGAAGAGATGGGCAAGAGGTGGGCACAGAGCACTTTCCCAGCTCAAGGTCAGTCCAATCCCAGCAAGAGCCTGGCAGGATGACTGCGCTCTCTAAGCAGTTCCCAAAGTCGAGCCAGTGGATCCCTGGCAATGTGCCTTGCTTTGGGAAGAACGAGAGGAAGGATATGAGGTAGCAAAAAAGCCATGGCATTGCGAAAATGCTGCTCCCAAGAACCTCACTTAACTCATTTTCCCTTAAAATGAAAAGCAATATTTTCCAGATCACTGGTATCTGAAGCCAAGTGAAGAACTTCACATTTGTCTCAGGGGATCCCACTGCACTTCAGCAGTGATTTTAACAAAAACCTTGATGACAAAAGTATGCAGTCCTCTGCAAGTAATTTAGAGAGTTAAAGCTCAGACACAACTCCAAAGGGGCCTAAGACAGAGTTATAAAACTACAGGCTTAGACGAAATGAGTTGCTAATTTCAGTATTTTTCATTATTAGAAAACATTCCCCCACACAGAGCTCATTTGAGTAGCCACAAACTAAAGTTTCTCTGATCTAGGTAGATCTACCTCGCCACTTGCAGAAACAGCCACTCCTTCAAAAGGAGAAGCACATTAGAGGAACGGTGCAGCAAAACCACCACATTTCATGGTGTTTGTATCACCCACAGAAGGACTGGCTCCTCTGGTGTGTCCCTTTCCAACACACAAAGTTTGGCAACCCTGGGGCTTCTTCTCAACTCCCATGAACTCATCTTTTTTTTTTCTTTTAAATCTTTTTCTAAAGTAGTAATATTACAGGATTAATTACTTCGTAAGGTCTCTATAAACTCATCTGCCTTTGAAACCTCTACAAAAGCACAAGTGAAATTCCAGAGATAAACAAACACAAACTCCCTTTTAATTAAGCACTGTGCCTCTCTGTGGGGGGTGATGGAGCAAGCAGATGCAGGGGAATTGCCAATTAAGATACAACTCCTTTGATGGGAAGGGTACAGCCATACACAGGAGGAAAAAGGAGAGGAACTTGCCATCCAAGTCATTATTTTAATTGGCTGCTCAGAAAGATTATGCATTCCCCACATTCGATGCTGCCAAAAAAGTATTACTGATCCAAAATACTAAAGAGCCATCAAAACATGTTCTAAGCTGCTTGTACCATGTTATTACTAAAGCTACCTGTGCACCTCACTCATCCTGCTTGAGAGGGCTGTAACACAGGGAGATAATTCTCAGGGTTAATTAGACAAAGAAACAGACAACACTTGGATTTAATTTTCTGTTATTGATCATTATTATTCACTAAACACCAGACACTCTTCGCAAAAACTTCTTGAAGGGAATGCACAGTATTTCTAGCCTAAATCAGTTTTAAAACCAACAAAATAAGTTAAAACCCTTGCCAATACCTTAAATAAACTCTTGGAAATTGCATGAATTGGGATGCAGACAGAAAGTGAACCAGAGGATGGACTGCACATCTGCATACCTTCCGCTGACTTGACACCCAAATATTTTTTGTGTGCTGACCTTTATTTCCTGTGATCCTAATGGCAATACTGGCATTGTCTCAGCTTTGACAAAAAGCTGCATATTAACTTTCACTTCTGTTTTTATCTGGTTTTAATGGAAATGCAAATCAGTTTTCACATTGCTTCTTCCATGTTTTTGTACCCTTTGGGGAGGGAAAAAAAGGCAGGAAACTGAGAAATGGTTTGCTCAGTTTGCAGCCTGCTCAGGAATCTTGATTTTTGCCTCCTTACTTGTGTCTCCACCACAGAGGACAGAGCCCTGTGCAGGGGGGAATTCAGGCACAGGAACCCAGAGCTGCTTTATCTGAGCCTCCTTCCCCTGAACATGACGGCTCTGTCATCCAGTCCGATGGAAACACAAAAGAAGATTGGGATTTCACTATCTCTACTCAAAATAAATGAGTGTGACAGAAAAGGAACTCTTGTCTTTGCAAACACAAGAAGAGCTCAGCTGTTAGTGAGAATGGGATAACCAGAAATGTATTCCTGCCTTGGGAAAAGAGCCCAGGCTGCAGAGGGAGGCTGGGGCAGAGGAGCTGCTCCCTTCTGGTTCTCTCCAGCTGGCAAGCCAAAAATAACAGCATCACTACATCTCAGTTATACACAGCGAAAACAATCCTGGCTTTTCTGGATGGAGAAAAAAAGCCTGGAAAAAAAAAAAAGAGAAACCAACCCATATCTTTCTCCATTTCTTTCTTCTCTCTGGGAAGCGCCTCAGTGCCACCAGCAATACAAAAAAGACAAAAAGTAAGAGGAAACTACTGTGATACCCTTCCCTGCTCTCTCCAGTTGCTGTGCCTGTAGCAAGTGCTCTGTTTTCCCCTTTGGGGCTTGTTGCAATCACTGATCCCACCGCCCTGGGGACTTCTCTTCCATGGACAATCAGCACCCTCAGCCCCTCTCAAACCATGACACTACAGGAGTGCTGCAGTGTCCCCATGCCAAAAACCTCCCCCATCTCTCCCACATTTTCTAGGTACACCTCTAGTGCAGAGCACTGGCACAATGCTTACAAAAATACACTGAGGCTGGAACAGCTTAATAGTATTACCATACTTGGTTATTAATCAGAATGAAATGCCTGGGGAAAAAATAAAGGAATTAAGGATATTTAATTTGTAAAGTGAAAAGGTGAAGAAGGAACCTAACTACAGCTAGTTAATTCCTGCACATGGAAAGCGCATCTCCTGCTACAGGGCTCCCTCATCTAGCAGAGCTCCAGTGTCTGGAAATCAAAGCCAGACCTTCCAAGGCTCAAAATGGAAACAAGATGCAACTTTTCAATAAAGACGAAAAGTGATTCTATCTTCACTGTCCTTAGGTAGATCTTCCATCACTTGAATCCACTATCCATATCCATTGTCACTCACTAGATAATTTTCAAAAATAAACAATTGCAAACAAGAGGAAGGAAGCAGAAAATGGCAAAAGGCAAGCAGATAAGAGAGGCAGAGAATCAATTCAATCTAGGTAGCTAATTTAAACATTAAGTCAAGAAACTCAATTCCTCACATAGTCAAGAAGAGAGAATCAGGCTCTAAATTCAGAGCTTTGAATCACCCCGTGGCAGCTCTGGTGACTGTATGTGGCCTTGAGGCTCCCAAATTAGATATCTGAACTTGGACAAGTCTACAGCCATTGGCCATTCTGCTTTCAGTAAATGCTACAGGGATTTGGACACCTAATACTGCTTTTAATTCTTGCTTAACTGTAGTGACAACAATCTCAAGAGTTTTGTCTCATGTTTGGAGAGGGCAATGCTGTATGAAAGTACACGATACCCTGAACAAGCATAAATTATACATTTACTATCTGCGGCACATTATATTCATATACTTGGTATTTCAGTTTCTAAAGGGAATACAGATAAAGATACACATTTGCCATAAATATGAACAAAGCAAACTTCATGCCAAGGAGATGTGTGGAAACAAAACCAGAGAACTTGTTTTAAAGAGAACAGTGATGCAAATCACGTTGTAAAAAACAGCAACCAGTTTTCATAATTCCTTGGCATGTCTATCCTTTGAAACAACTCTGATATTACTGTGCAATTAAAAAGAAAGAAAATATCAAATTCTCACCTCTCCCCAACTAACAAAACCTCTCCATTCTTGAGAAACAATATTAAAGTTCTGAACTTGCCCATAACTCTCACTGAACTTTTATCTGGTGCAGTATATTGTCACAAAGCAGAAAATGCAGGTTGGGCTCACATTATCTGTAATGAGACAGACACTCCTTCATTTTAACAAGGCACCACTGCCAATATCAGCCCTGCTGTGTAAAAAACCCGAGGCAACGATTTTTTATTTATACAAGAGCGATGAAACCCAGCAAGCTCAGATGTGATCGAAGGCACCTTCCAGCACCTGGCACACAGTGAATATTCATGCAGCACCTTGGAGAAGCAGCTTGCATTGCACACACCTCATGCCACGGCAGCCTGGAACTGTGTCACACACCCACAGCCATCAGCCCTGCACACTTACTTCAAAGTGGGAAACCGAACCATTGCAATGATGAAAATTAGTTCAGTGGTTTCTCCCCAGTAAAACATTTACATTTTTCCGTAAGACAGCACAAGTCTGATGAAGGAAAGCTGGAGGGTTTTGTCACCCAGGGATGCTGATGCTTCTGGGACCTGACATTCTTCCAAGTCACTGCAGCACCAGCAAGGCTTGAGCACCGTGCACTGACTGCACAAGTAACTCTGCTAACCCAAAGTGGGCTCTCTCAGTCTCCATGAATGGAGCAACAGGTCAGTTCTCTTTCCTCTCAGCTTCTACACAGCTCTAGACCTTCTCAGAAGCAGGTGAGCCACCTACTCTTGCTCCTCTGAAACATGCTTCTAACCCTTATTTCCATCTGCCCACAGTATTTCCACTCTCTGTACAAAGGGACAATTTAAACCAGTGGTCATGTGTATGGGGGATCATAAAAAGCAGCACAAGGACAAGCAGCTAGCTCTGAAATTAAATGGAGCAGACCAACATTGGGTGGCTGGAGGAATAAATAGTGCACTGAAAATTGCAAGTTCACCTCTATCTTGAGCTCAACTGAACTTCTGGTGATCCACAATCGCCTTTGTTAACTTTATTTCCATCTGTCTGTCTTTGGGAGTCCCCTTAAAACAAACCCGACTCCTTCTAAGGTGCTGAGAAAAAACAGGAGCGCAAACACAACTTTGCTCAAGCAATTTGGTGAGAACAGTGTGTGGAGGAAAAAATGAAAAGATCTTTCGCTATCACCAGATTAAAGCATATGTGATTGGAAAGAAGCCCCATGGAGCAGCTACCCAATTGGAATAAACCCAGAATTTCAGGTGCTGCAAGACACAAGGAGCAATGCCACTGGGCTGCCTGAGCCGCCCCAACAATGACCCTGCAGAGAGAGGAGTGACCAGAGGGTCCCCTCTCCGTTTTGGGGACACAAGGGCAGCAACACAGACAGCTTGCACTTGTAAACTCCTCCTGCCACCAAGAGCAATGGCAAAGAACATGCTGAGCTACTCTCACATTCACGGCTCTGCTTTCTTGGGACCAAATGACTGGCACTGTGGAAATTTTATTTCTTTCAGGTGCCATCACCCTAAGATGGCTCAGGACTGAGAGCGCAGCTGCTCCATGAATGACAAAAGCTTTTTCACTTCTAATTGCAAGTGAAGCACAGCAAATCCCAGATAGAATGGGAGAACAGCAAAACTAAGTGGAATTATCATTTAATTTTATGTCCAGGTGCTCCACTGACTGGCTGTTTCAATTTCATCAGAAGATTTTGAGGCTGTTACGCAAGTCTCAAAATCTGTTCACTGCCAAGACAGGCAGCCAGGGTTTCAGCATTGAGAGGGCAGTACATTCTCCTTTGAGAATGACCCTTTTAAGTGTAAGGTCACCATAGTGGTCCAGAGAGAAAATTCTTGATGAGACAAAATTTGGAGACTGTGCTGACCTACACCTGACAGCCCTGCAACCCCTGGACAAGATTTTCCCTAACTTTTGGTGGACAAGATGACAATTTAGTGAGTAAATTCTTTCTGCTGCCACAGTGCAGAGGACTGACAGCTCTCAGCCCTGGCACATAAGGTCACAGTAGGAGAGACCAACAGTGCCAAACAAAAGGAAGGATTCTGGAATGCCATCAGCCCTTTCTCCCACTGCTTTTCATTAGAAGACTTCACCTATATATTTCACATTCTCCTGCTGAGAATATAGATAAGCTTCTAACATTAAATTTTCCATAAAACAGAGTTGCAATACAAGGCTAGTGACAAAGACTGGCGTACTGCAGAAGCCTGCAGTAATGGCATTCTGTTAGGGTTTTGTGGAGCAATGAACATAGATGTAGAGAGTAAAATAAAAGTATCTTCCTAACTTGTAAATTTATTTCTGGAACCTTTAAAATGTGAAATTAAAGCTCCTTTTCTGGGCACACAGACAGCCCTATGTCTTGATAATTGTATATACAAGAAAGGCTTAAAACTGTAATACAACATTTGGTTTCAGTCAACATTAGTTCTAGTGTTTGATTTTTTCCTCGCAATAAATAGATTAAAGCTTATTACCATTGATAAAGTCTATCTTGTAAACCCCAGGGCGCCGCTTTGAAAATTTTCATGGTAAAATTTGGCAGTGTCATGAAGTGGAACGTGATAATACCATGGTGATGTGTCAGTGATGCCCAAGCATCGATTCCACAATTTCTGATTCTGACCCCACAACTCTGACCAAAGCTGTTACACTACAGCTCAGAGTGGGACGAAAACCCCCAAAAAACACAATACCCACAAAATACCATGCAAAACATACTCCGCTTCTTTCAGTGTCTTCCCACAACTGAACATTTCATAAAAAAGCCAAATGTTCAAAGATACAGACCACTGAGTTTAAGTTCAATACAAGAACAGTTGATAGAAAATATAATAAAGAATTGAACGAGTGAGTGCATTATATACCCGGGAAGAGTCAGATATTTTGCAGAGGGCAGTCACGCACAACAAATACTGTTAGAGTATCTGAAGAGATATAGAACTGTTAGAGTTCCCTGAAGGAGTTAAAAAGTATGTGAATAAGGGGACATGGTCTGCAGGGACATGCAGGTGGCTGATGAAGAACACGGGGCTCTTCCCAAACCCTTCAGCAAAGAGTCTCAAGGAATCTTAAGAAGAGCCTTAAAAAAGGTATGCTACAGTGGGAGAAGAAAGCAAGGGCATCTTATGGATCATCAACCCAAAAATAAAAAAAATGGAAATAAAGCAAGTAATAATCATTTGTCACAACATCACCTCAGCATCTGTGCTAAGTAAGACCTGTTCCTGGTCTGAGAAGGGGGCAGGGAGGAAACAAAACGCCAAACTGCACTGAGAAAACACAACAATTAAGAGTAGGCGAAATTGCAACTGACGTGAAAGATAAAAAGAATCTCAAGACACTGTGATTGGACAGCAAAATGACAGAATAAATTAAATGTTAATAAATGCAAAATATTGCACTGAAATAAAGGAGTATTACCGTCCACATAGACTGACAGGCTCTGAATTGGCTGTTCTAATGCAGAAAAGAGATGTAGTCACTACAGACAGCTTTCTGGAAACATCAGCTCAGCAGCAACCAAAACATAATAAGAAAATAATTTTGGAACTTCTAGGGAAAGGTATCAAGGCTGAAATACAAAATACCATGTCAGAAACTCGTGATTTATCTGCATTTTAAAAATGCGTCTATTTCTGCTTATCTCATCTTTAAAAGAAAACATATGAAGACATGCAGCTGTGATGGATCAGAAGACCAAAATTATTTCTGAACAGTGAAAAACTCTACTTTCCTACAAATGCATCAGAAGTAGGAGTACATTGGGACTCTTGAAGAAGAGCCAACCACCCACATCTGACCCACACCACACACACAGGATGCTGGGCGATGGGAGCCTTTTGTCTGACCACCTGCATTGTTCTCATTTTCTTGTGAGGCAGAGCACACAGTAAGGACAATTTCTACTTTCCTGTGAAGTGTTAGTGGAATAAGCCAGAGCATGGTTAGATAAATTGTATTAATTGGGCTGCGATCTGCAAGAGACACTTCTCTCATTTCCACCTGCCCTGGAAGCAAAGGCATTTAATAAGACGTTGACCATTCAGCTCACAATGTGCCATAAAATTTTACCTTTGGTCTTATTAGGGTAACAAATGGGAAATATCATACAAGGCTTGAAATTATGGAGTAGATTAGACTCAAATTGCTTCATAAGTTAGGAAAGAAAAAACACCCTCCGGAGCCATCTCCTATCCCAAAATGCACAGGTCCAAGCTCAGCTGAACACTGCATTTTCTATTTCCATCTGAAATGCTGAACATTGTTTTTTTCCTCCACAAGCTGAGGAAAAAAAGCAATTTTTGTGTATAAACAGTATACATAGGGAGTACTAAGCACGGCACTGAGCATCTAAAACATCAGATAATACCCTCAGGTTGGGTTGGAGCACCCTGGGTCCATTAGACAATTTATGCTGTTGTAACCCAAAGATTCAGGTCCAAACTGGATGAAAAGCCAAATTGAAGCAGATGAGAAACTTCCTGTTAGCGAAGAAAATTGAAGGGCCAAAAAAGAAGTATTTTGATGCCTATAAGAACACTCTTGCTTAGCACAAGAAACACATGAAGACCGAGAGGTTTTGTGTCATTAATCATAAAACAGCCTTTTCCCACCTGAAAAGCAAATCTTGTTTTCCTGGGAAAACAAGAGGTAAGGACGGAGCCAGTCACCTGAGACAGCTGCTCTGTTACATCAGCAATACATTCATCTTTTGAGCCAATCTCTGAAAGCATAATTTTCACCCCCACCATAGCTTTTCAAACCATGTTCATGAGTAACTACCAACTGCCCAGGATGTAAAATTTGCAGAAATCATTTCTGACTTAGTTCTTGAATCTCTTCAATATCTCTTAATGCCTCTTCTTCTCTATGAACAAAAATACAATAGAATGATGAAAATCCTGGCTTGCTGGATATTCTGATGCTGAGAAAATTCCTACACAGAAAATATTAGTTCACAAAATCATGCAAAAAACACTTTTGCTATTTACAAAGCTTCCATGCTTTGTATTATTTTTCAAAAGATTTGACCATTCCCACAAATACGAGGTCAGCCTCACAGGCACATCCCCCTTCAATCTTTCAGCGAAGGCAGCTCATAACAGTGCTGTTGAAACTAAGAACAATAGAGAAGTTTAAGTGCACCATTTTTCAATTTCTGACTCAACTATAATAACTATAATATCCTCCATGTCAGTAATAAGACAACTGTTAAACATGATACTGAAAATCATTCACCTCTGACTTCACAAAGCTCTTTCAGGAAATACCTGTTTGCAGAAAACTTCATTACTCTAACACTCAGGAATCAATGTGTAGGCGCTTTTCCCCTAAACCCCTAAAATACCCACCTTCAGGATTATTTTCAAATAGTGAAATTAAACAAGCACTGCTGTATAACAACAGCCTGCTTAAGGGCCCATGCCACATCTGTCAGACACATCAAGCTGGCAGAGGAATTTAGAAGTGCCTGTTGCTCAGCAGGCAAAGAGATCCACTCCTGAAGTCAGACAGAAAGAAGGGAAACAAAGAAAACAGAAAAAAAACAGATTTATTTTTCAGACAATTCAAGCAATACATAAAATCTTTTATGCACACCTTCAAAAACCATCATGTGTAGGTAATTAATTACTGCATGCCTGACTCCACTCTCAGTATTTTCACTGACACCAGTGGCAGCAGGATTGGCCTATTCTCTATTAGCTAACTCAAACCAGTAAATACCTCTCAATACTCTCATTCAGATCTCCTTTTAAGTATCCACTTCTGGCAGAGCATAAAATAATCAACCTATCAAAGCACTGCAGTTTCATCATTACCCCCCAGAATTAATCATGTTTCAGTAGATGCAAGGCAAGCCTTTTGCAGCACACTGGTAAGCAGGAACAGATAAAAGCGGATTTCCCAGTGCCCCTTACTGAAACAGTAACACAGCTAATGATTTCCTGCAAACCACTAGTGCAAACTCTGTGAAAAAACTGCAAAATAATTCAGCTCTTCAGGAGCAACGTGCAAGCAGAAAACTGTGCCGTACCCTGTGAGGGCTATGATTCTTCTGCGGTCTCACTGAAAAAAAATAGCCAGGTAAAGTAAGGTAAATTCTTGCTTTAAAGTTTATTTTGGCTTTGCTTCTTCAAGAAGTCATGTGTACTAAAAAATGAAATTTTAAAGTTGCAATGTCTGTGAACTTGATAAGGTAAAACTGCTACAATTCAGGGTCACTGTTTTACCTGAGCATGACAGCAACAGAGAATTTTATCCTCTCTCAGACAGATATTACAAGGCAGAAAATCCACTTACATCCCATTTATAGCCATAAAATAAGTTGCAAGAGAAGCGAGGCTGCCCATGCTGACACTAAAAAATAAAGTTTATGCTTTCTGCATAAATGATTTTTGACTTCAAATACAAACAGAGACATTGGCAGGTCATTTTACAAGCCACAGAAAGGCTCTCATCCCCCAAGCCACGGCTACGCATTTTGTACACGAACAACTCTCCCCGGCTCTTCTATCTGATGTCACACTTGCAAAAGCCTAAAAGTCAGAATAAAAGCTGGGCGTTGCTGCAATGCACAGCTCTGAAAGACTTCAAAAAGTTACTGGAGCAAGACAAACTGCACAGGATTCTTCTCCAGAAAGCCAGGCCAGCAGCAGCCCAGGAGCTCAGAGAGGCTCTCAGTCAATTAGCTGCTTGCTATGTAGAAAAAAGGCTGTAGGAAGTGCCCAGTGCTGCATCCTCATTTGTGCTTCGCTCTGATCCCTCCAGCAGCAGCTCGGTCCCGAGTGGAGCAGAGCTCATTATCTAGCAGAGAGAGGTTTTTCCCGTGCTGTGGAACAGCATCAGCTCCATCTGGTCACCCTCTGCCCGCCCGGAGCTGGGCACAGCAGGACCAGAAGCTGTAAGGTAGGGCATGGCATGGCACAGCTGGGCTGGAAACAAGGATGTCTCTAACAGGGATGAACACAGACCCTTCATAAGTGCTTTGGAGGGAAGGGAAGAATGCTGAAATAAAACCCAGAGCTGGCCTTGGTTTGAATTTGGTTTCCAGGCCAGTGCAGAGGATGGGAAAGCCTCCACCAGCTTGTCCTCCCTGGGTCACCAGCACCTCTCAACAACGCTCCTTTTGCCTTCCCAACAGCACATTCCACATTTGCCTGTCGGGCACATTTCCCTATCTAAAAGAGAGTTAAGGCCCTTATCGTCACCCTCTGTGGACTCTTGGCTCATGCTTTAAGAGAGAATATTTATTTAGGAACAGCCCAGTGCAGAGCTGGGTCGTGCCCTTTGATCATGAAAGGGAAAGTCTGGAGCCTGCTCCACCTCAGCTGCCTCTAGCAGGGCAAACAGCTTAATCTGCTCCACTTCTAAACCTCCCAGGAAACGGCACCTCATTGATTTAGGGCAAGAGCACTAATACTCTCTGCCCTGAAGAGCACAGCCCCAAAGCCAACGACATCACCCTCGACAGGGAGCGAGCCAAGTCTCTACAACACTGACTTGTTCAATCAAAGTGCAGAACTTCCCATCGGCTTTTTTTCCCCCTTTCATGCTTATCATCCTGCTTTTATCTGGCAGCGTTTTAACAGCTGTTTTCTTATCACATTAAACCGACGTCTCTGACAAAAAACAAATGTCTAATTCTCCTGGATTTCCTCGAAGTATGCTACAGGGGAACAAGCCTCTATTGAGCCATGCTGTCTATTAGCTTCAGCACAGGTTTGGCTCCTGAAACAAACACCTTTCCCATCCTCAAACAAACAAACAAAACCCCACAACTTTGTCACAGCCTTCTGCTCAAACTTCATCCCCCCAAAAACAACAGCCAGCCCTCCAGCCAGTGGCAGCACTGGCACAGTGCCTGGGAAGGTAATGGAGCTGCACTGATTTACGACACTTAAAAATCTGACCTGGAGATGAGTCATGGGCATTACTTGCTGCTTGAATTGCAACTATTTCAAACGGTTTGGTTTGGTTTTGTTTTGTTTATCTTTGGATGTGTTGTAAAGCTTCAGTCGCTAAAGGTCAACTCCAACATTTCTTTATAAATATTTAGGAAAGCTCCTGAATATTTAGGAAATGCTTGGGTGTATGAGATTTTTCAAGCATGCTGATTCTTGGATTTGGACTCATCTTTTCTATCACAGTCACCTACTCTGCCATGTGAAATAGTCCATTAACCTACACATTGAAGCAGCTACTTTTGCTCAAGAGGTGAAAAACCACAGCTTAGCTCTGAGCCTTAAAACAAGAAGGGAAGAGAAAAAAAACAAGCAGGGAGGGAAGCTTTGGGACTCTTCTCCCTGCTGTATGTCAGAGAAATGTGGCTCTGGCTGTTTCTGGATGCCTTCAGCGTTATGGTCTCTTCTCCCTCTGCTGAGCAATCCAAGCACTACAGAGAGTGACAGAGCTGCCTGCAGCAAGAGGTTCTTTCAGTCGCATCAGGATAACACAGGAACAAACTTTATTTCTCAGGCTAACAGCAGAAAAAAAGTAAGAAAGAGGCACAGAGATGTGGTCAGCCTCCTGCATCCTCCTTGCCCAGAGATGTGCACGGGGTCGGGCTGGGGCTGCCGACACCACTCCGGGCTGGTGCAAGCATCTGCTGACGTGAGGAAACCAAAACCTCAGCTGGTGACCGACCAGGGAAACCCCTGGAGAAGGCAGGAAGGATTTTAATTAAAAGGTTTCCCCTTGCTGCCACACTGCCAAAGAAGAAATGAGACTGTCTAAGTGCTCACAGGGCTTCCATGCGAGGAACAGGTGAAACCACTGCGGCAGCATTTCATCTGCTGGGGCGATCACAGCACATCTTGGCTCATCCCAGCAGTGGGAAACATATCCCTGGATGTGGTCCCAGGACTGCTCTTCTGCATTCGTGGGAATTCCCCAGCACCCAACCTGACAAACCCTTCGGTGCCTTTGGGACCAAGAGGGGAAATAATAGATATATTGCCATAACCCAATACTTCCAGCTTACCACTTTAAAATGCATTCGATCCAGGGACCGTTCTGTGCAGCACCACAATCTTAACAGCATCATTAAATCAAAAAATAAAAATAAGAGAACTCCAATATCCATATCAGATTGTAGGGTTAAGCTGAGTGGTGATCCTGAGATTTTATAAAGTTTTCACCTCCATGAGGAACCACTATCCTTCCTTGCTAAGCGGAGGAGCAGATAATCACCCTAGGGCTCCGTCTTTAGTAAAAAATAAGGTCTCCTATTTCTCAAAGACAAAGAAAGAAAAGCAACCAAGTACCACATCCCTTTTCCCTAACTCTATCCAAATTCAACAGAACAGCAGCTAAAAATATGTCAGAAATCAAGGTGCAGGTGAAGAAAAGAAAAAAGAAAAGGTTTAACACCAGAATGGCAAGACTTCAAGCGTGACCCATTGCCTGGTAATGTCAATGGGATCCTTTTGAACCATTTCCAAACAAGTCAGACACAGCTCACCTGACATGACTTGTTACTGAGAGAAGCTGATGGAGGTAGAGAGGAAGAAAGCAAAGAATTCACAGGGAAACCACACAGATACAGGAGTCATACCAGCCCTTGAGCAGTGGGTGAGGGAGGGCATAGTTTTGTTTCTTTTAAATATTTAACCCCAAAATGAAAAAACCAGCAGTCTTCCCATAGGATCCATCTTAAACCCAGGTAGGGGGGGAATGTAAAAAGGAGCTAAAACCTAAGATTTCTCAAGGTTATCTAAACGGACATTGCAAAGCTCTTTATGGTGTTAAGTAACCTAGTGCCCCCCAAAAAGTTAATGTTTTCAAACTACTCCAGGCATATTCAGCAGAAATCTGTTATTGAAATCAATGAGAGACAAGCTGTTAGCTGCACGTTGTGCTGGAAAAGCTGCAGATGAAATGCAGAAAGCTCCTATGCTTTCACTCCACATCCAACAATACAAACATTTTCAGTTACCTCATAAATCAAAGTTTGTCATTAAGCAGCACCTCAAGTGCTATCTTGCCAAAACCTCTGGAAAAGCATCAAGGTAGCTATTAATTATTTTTTTTACAATCACTCAGGAAACATTTCACAGGTGAAGGAACCTTGGGCTGGTGCAAATCCTCTGTGACTGTTGTGGTGCTGACAGGATCGAGGTATCTGGTGGTGGCCAGGGACAAATGGACTCACAGAGTGATAGTGTGTGTCAGCTTTTACACTGAGATACTTTCCACTCCAAGCACACCTAAGGGACTTGATGTAAACTGGTAACAGAGCCTGGGATTCACACAAATGAAATAAAAGCAGGCGCAGACAATGAAGAAAGTTAATTTTTCACCTAGAGAACTGCAGTGTTAGAAGATTGCCCTAGAGGATTTAATCAATGCAAGTGAATCTTGTATATTTTTCTTCAGTATTCCCAAAGTAAGTCAATAGGATGCCAGCACTCTCTCAGCATAGAGTGACCATTTTCCAGTAAGCTGGAGTTAAAGTCTTTATCCAAAGAACTAAAGAAATGCATTATGATTTCAGAGAAAAGTAGCAAGCAAGGAAACAGAAGCAGCAGGATAACCTTACAAGGCACAATAGGTTTTCAGAAAAACTTTTTTACTTCTTTTATTCCCGAGGACTATTAGAAGCAAATGAAAACTACTCTAAACCATACATTGCTGGTGCACAAAAATACCTGCAGCTATCCTGGCCTTTAAGAACAGCAAAACATCTGAAAAATGCACACCACCAACAGGAACTAGCTAAAGGCATTTCCAGATCCAGAACCTCCTGTCCCGTGAGCAAAACACACCTACTTGTCCATCTGCTTCATCGCAGACGATACGAAGCTCCCCATGCCTTCAAGCAACTCCTATTGCACCCCCCAATAACCCATCACCCAAAGGATCTGTGAGGTGCAGTGGGTCCATGCACATCACCCAAAATAAACAGCAACAGACCACATTATGTAACACGGTTCTATGTAAACACCCAAATAAATGCCCTGCCCATCTGAAGGGCTGCACACCAGTTCTCTCTCTTGGCCAAATGACCTGCAGGCAGGGAGCTTTCTCAAGCCACACTGCAATTAACAATTCTACTTTCAGCTAGAGCTTGCATAAACTGTTTCTGAGCATTTTAAAAAAAAAAGCAACAAAAAACTCACTCCATAATTTCCCCTTTGTAATACTCAGTTTACATGCACAAACCAAAAGAGCTGTCACTTCTTCAGTTTTAAAAGCTTTAAGCAAAATTAGCTATTCTAAGCCACCTGCAAAGCAAAGGGGTGCAACTGAAAAACATCAGGGGCATATGATCCATGACTCTTCAAAGTGTTCGAAGTTTCCAGAAGGCAAAATAAGGACACAGTCAACATCCTCAGTGCATTCCAACACAAGAATTTCAAGGACTTCAAGGGGCAAAGACAAAGGTAATTTTTCTGTGGCAAGAAGATTATTGCAACAGTTGTACCTCGGCTAATCAAAGGGTTTGGAAGCCAGGCTCAAGCTCTGTATTGCTGAGAGGTGATGCTCTGAAAATGGTTTTTACTACAAGGAATCTTGTCAGCCTTGTTTCAAAATAATGACCCTTATTTTTCCATTTATCAGTATAATTTCTTCCTCAAACTGGCATTCAAAAATATAGCTTTCCTTGGGGGAGGAACAAAACCAAAACATAGCCTGAAATACAGGAGTGGATTCTCAACAGACATATATCAACATAAGAAGTCAATAAAATTATGTTAATTTATGCCAAATGAAACCTAACGAAGATTTCTCTCCTTCAAGATGAGGCTGGGATGATTATGGCCATTTACAGCAGATGCTGCTCCCCATCACGCAGGGCACAAGAGCTCGTTCCCATGCCTATGGAATGCCATCAAGCAAACACATCTGTTAGCAGGCGGAGGACTCGGCTCAGCACACTGATGTAGCAACGTCACTGGCTGACCTATTCTGCCCAGCACACAATGGAGAGTTGTTCATTCTTCTTTTCAATGAAACGCTATGCAAGTGTTGATTTAATGGTTCATTTATCAACTCCTCTGAATATTAAGCAATTCATTTTGACTTAATTTGAACAATTCAATTTCACCCATCCTTTCTCCCCTTGAAAAATGTGAATTACTGCCCAGGGAGAAGCTGTTTTAAAAGTTGACTTAACAAGAACCACTTAGCTCCATGGGCTTTATACCCTTTCATAGTCTGATATATAACAGACTTTTTTTTTCCTATTATATATTATACTTGAAATTCACAAATGGTAAAGACGCTTCAACAAACACTCTTAATAGTGCAGACCAAAAGGCATCTTCCACATTAGCTACTTCCTAAGAAGACCACCAAAAAGCAAAGTGCATCATCAACAACCAACAACCCTCCGAAATTCTGCAACACCCGGGGGAAAGCAGCCTCTCACTGAAAACCCCTTACTTTTCTTTCAAAGTTTGCATTACAGGACACATTTTCCCAACAGCGGCAAAACACCCATCCACGCAGGAAGCATCGGAGCTCCAGTCTCACCTGTAAGCAGCACCTCGCATCTCCGGGCTCGCATCCCGCGGGGCTCCCGCGGCCACCGGGACCGGCACAGGGACCGGCACACGGCCACCGGCACCGCCACACGGCCACCGGGACCGTCACACGGCCACCGGGACCGCCCGGGCTCGGGGCAGCCCCTCCGGCACCAAAGCGCTGCACCTGTTGGCCCGCGGTCCCCGCCGCGTCCCCCGGGGCTCGCACGGCTTCTCCCCGATCCGTGCCCGCTTTCACCTGCTGCTCGCAGGTGCCCCAGCGCTGTCCGCAGCCCCCCCACAATGCATTCAGCCCCAGCCCCGCAGCAGCCCCAGCCCGAGGAGCACTGCCAGGAGCCCCTTCCCCACGGGAGCCTCTCCCGCTCAGACACTGAGCATCCCCCGCGAAGCTCGGCCGAGCCCTGCGGAGGGCCGGGCGGCTGCCAAGAGACACTTTTCCCCCCGGGAATGCGAACGCGGAGCCGCCGCGCTGCGAGGGAGCGATGCGAAGGAGCGATGCGATGCGAAGGAGGGATGCGCGGAGGCGACCGCCGCTCGCCGGGGCGCGGGGAGCCCTCCGA